>CM068953.1:36607723-36627567 GCA_035128595.1 Eptatretus atami | reverse complement strand
CACGGAGATAATGCTTCGTGGTCGGCCTGTCCAGCAAGAACTATTGGCAGTTGAGCACAGTATAAGCACACCTCTAGATGCTAAGGAAGCCAATTCTTGCAGAAACATCTTTACAAATGCAAACATGTATGCAATTCAACATACACGTCTTGGCATGCAATGAAAGCAATAGATCTCTTTAATACAACTTGGCATGTAATGATTGGATGTATTCGCGATTACACGGCTTGGCGTGTACAGAAAGGAAAATATTGTCTTTAGCTATGGAAGCATTGAATTTTTTTCTGCTGTGTTTTAACATGATAGGAATCAACTATGATACTCGATTGATTCTTATCATGTACACAAAAAAGGAAAGACAAGTTTATAGATTACTATTTGGATTAGGCTAGTACTCACGTTACCTGATGTTGTTACGATATGGCAGAGCCCTCGAGGATGGATTGGAATGGTGCTCCATAATAGCCAACTTCCGGATCAAGAGAGACCTGATGATATGTGACACTGCCTCTGGGTGTTGGCATTCCATATTCATCATTTCCCAAGTTTACCTGCTTTACTGGTGGCTTATGTCACCTTGCCTGACTCCTCCTCTTCATCACCTCCCTTGGGGTACTATCGTGTTCTGTTTGAACGAGATACAAGTGCAGTTGTCTGTTTGTTTGCACACTAATTTAACGTTTCTATGTTTTCACGAGGCATGACTTATGTTCGACTGCAGTGCTGACATGGAAATGCGAAAAATGCATGGTGGACAAATGGCTTTACTTTTGTGTTTGTTGTTACAGTATTTGTATCTGAAAGTACAATTGCCTTGTACCGGTACCTAAAGGTTTTCTTTGAGCGCTGCTGCTTACACATAAAAAAAAAAACTGCCTGGTGTGCTTTATATTAGAAAAATGATGTGGCTCAGCTTTTGAATGATCATTTATTAAATAAATGAATATAAGCACTGCATATTAAATGCAACTCTAACTACTATCTAATGACAACATAAGAAACGTTTCATACTTTGTCTTTCTTTGTTGACTCGACATCTTACCTTACTTAAAACTCCACACCCTCTTGTAGCCTTACTTCTCCAAAAATTATTGTCTTACAAATATCCTTTCACACTTCATCGAGGTAACAAGCCTCATTCTTGAGGCTGTTAATAATAGGCCCTACATTTAATTCATACACTATTTGTTAAATGTATAGGGTTAATGACAAACACACACCATCACCAATCAGCTTGAAGAGCGCTTGCCAAGTAACTTAATGACACAAGCAAGCACTCTACAAAACGGTAAAGGAGGAAAGGCTGGTCTGGCAAGCTTTCGCAAGATGATTGGTAATGGAACACATCCCAGTTGTGTAATAAACCCCGTATAGTATTTTTGGACATTTTACATCTTACTTTCTTTTGACCGTTTCCATTTCCCTCGGAGTGCTTCGAAACCGAAAAGTGAAACAGAGTTGGTGAGAAGTTTGGGGAAACAAAAAAAAATATTAAGAAACTGAGTAAAAAGAAGAGGGGGGCGTTGACAGCGGAAGAAAGGGGGGCGGGGGAGGGGAGGAGTGAGATTGTTTGTTTGGTGAGAATTTAGGAGCTTCAGAACTGTAGATCGAGACTTGAAAGTGGAGAGTTGTAGGGGCCAACGAATGGGGAAAACTGACTAAATGGAATAGCATAATCTGGTATTTAGTAAAGAAAAGAGGAAATAAAAAGAGCTACGCTGACAACAACTATATGACTGAAACCGAAACAAGAGTACACGTACAACTTGTCCATGAGAGATTTAAGAAGGTAGGTGGCAGGAAGGGAGCATGTGTATGGCGTTGAGACATGTATCTTGAAAGGCCATGTCTGCATCGTGGCACAAGCTGGAGTTTACATTACACTACATTTTATACATTGCTTTGATTACCGGAAACCGGGTGGACCGGTCTATCCAGGGAGGGAAAGGGGGGTGAGAGAAAGAAGAACATTTCGTTTATATCCCCCACCCACAAATACAAAACTTGTAATTACTCATCATTGCACATACTGTGTGTATATATATATCTCTTGTACACATATATTATATACACATAGTATTGAAAACATGATAAGGGCATTGAATATGGTGTGAGTGGTCAGCTTTTACATGTAAAGATTTAATGATGAAATTTTTTTTAGTGGTTGGGTATTGTTACACATCAAAGAAGTTTTCAAACTTTAAATGCCAATGCAAACTACGAAAATGATGTTCACTAGAAATGCAAACTAATAAGCATGCTGAAACACAAAAGAGTGCACCACAGGTTAAATAGCCTGACTCAAATCCACATTGTTTCCCCAAAACATTCCTTTATTAACCTGCGTGTGAAAAGCAGAGTTAAGCAATTGGTTCACTTTATATGTTGGTCTGACAGTTCAAGGAACAGCTTAATTTCAATTTAATTTTATATTTTGAACACTGTACAACACTAATGCGAACATGAACCTGCGGTTTATTAGTACTTTGGCTATTTATTCGGCAAATTGTACAGAAATCTCGGCCCGATCGCACACGCACACAGAGGCGTAAGGTAATTGTTTTTTGTCTGTCTGCTTGTCTGACAGTCAAACAGAATTGAAAATCATTCCAGGCAGGAAAGTTACTGTTGTTGAGGAGTCATAAAGGAAATGAATAACATGCACATAATTAATTTAACATATTAAAATACGTGGTGTAAAAGACGGTGCATCAACGGCGGCAAACTTCCAAAAAAGTAATTTGGTTTTTTTTTACACTTTAAAACCCTTATTTATATATAAATGAATTATATACTTGAACACTTCCAAAAACATTCCATTAGCAGTACGTGTAAAAATATTTATGCCGCCTCATGCCCTGAAGGCAAAGTAACTTTGTGCTTCAGCATTCAAATATGGCGGTACCTATTGCTGTTTGCTGAGTGCAAAATTAAAAGCAAGAATATAAAAGACCCTTCCCACATCATTTTTCTCAAGACTGCATGGGGGTAAGGTGTTCTATGAACTCTGTAGTTTCTTCTGTCTTTCCTTTTTTTTTTTCTTCAAGTGTGACCTCATTTGTCCTACCGGTCTTTCACTACGTGTCTTTTGGTCTGGGTATCTCTCATTCTCTTTCTCTGAAACTTTTTCTGGTTTGTTTGTTGTTTTCTGTCTTCCACTCCAATGACATATACTTTTCCACATGTCTTCACCCCCTCCCCTCCTCCATCCCAATCCACCCTCTTTCTCTTCCCACTGGCTTGTGGTTTCGATGCTTGTGGGTTTTTTTTTGACCGCCCACGGCAGTTTGAGGCAGCCTTTAAAACAGGAGGAGAAAGAGTGGCTGCTGAAACAGACGGCATGGAGAAGAGCGGTGAGCAGAAAATTTAGAAATAGAGAAATCATGGAAGAGAGAAGACAGATGGGAAGACGAATTGGTGTAGCTACTGGCAAATCAAAAGTAGAAGGACAGCGAGAATATGTATGAGATTGTAGCATAGTTATCGATAATTTTAAGTGTAAATTGGAGAGTACGGGATACTCTGAATAAAACAAGGAAAGGGGGAATCTAAACAATCAAAGATCTAGGAGCTTGGAGAGTTCCGTGTGAGAATAGGCAAAGGGGAAATGATTTTATACAAATAATTGGCTCATTCAGAAAATAATATGGAGAGTTTATGGGGAAACACTGAATACGAGTTTTAATTAAGAGATTTTAAGTTGAAAATTACAGATGGAAGATTAATATGGAGAGAAATGTAATGGAGACATCTTTATCGTCATGAATTTGAAAAGATTGAGTGATGGAAGATTGGGAGAACTGAGATCAAGACATTTGGAATTCGGATATTTTGAATGAAGAAATTGTGAATTAAGAATTTCTTCATAGAGAATGAGAAATAGTATTTTGAGAAATGAGAAACTTGCAGATAGGTGGAATTTTCTTATTAAATATGGTTAGAAAGAATGAAGAATCATAACACCAAATAAACCGAACTAGAACAACAAATAAGCAAGACAGAGAGTGGTCGTATTACAAAACTTGGGAAACTAAATGGTTTGAGGAAGCTTTTGTGAGTAAAGAGGAAAGGGTAAAATTACAAAGGAAATGAGATGGAGTGGCAAGAGCTAACAGACAGGCACAAAGTAACATAGAGGAAGATCAAAATTGTATACATGTGAGCAAGACAAAAAAGTTGATGGCATTAATACACATGAGTTGGGGCTGGGTTTAGACATAGAGGATAACCCTGGGGTTAGGTCTGAGAATATTTATATCAAGGGTTGGAGGATTAAATATATTGTAAGGCTTGGACTTTATTGGAATTAGAACTATGGCTGTTTACTCAAGTGATCTAACTGGATGAGATTTTACAGGTTTTCTCGTGCAATGTGCCTTGTCCTTTGTGCTTCACCATATGAAACTGCACCAGCAACTACCGATTATGATCTCAAGCATCTTTACGTTGGTCTTTCAAATCTGCATTCAAGCGTGAAGGAACTTAAAGAAAATTATGTGAGTTTTTTTTTTTTGCATCAAACGCAGTTTTACATCCTTATGCCAAATGGAAAAATCTCACTTGGATATTGTGACTTGTCATCACACTTCACATCCTTTGCTCATCTACACTCATTTTGTCCTTATTTCCTGCCTGCATACACATTACTTTCCTACCTCATGCATGCATATATCCATTAGCTTTTTGAGGTCATTGTGTTTCTTTTGAAGGAAAATATTAATGTAATGAAGATGCATTTACACAGTGAAAAAGAAAATTATTTTAAAATGGGAGAGATCTGGAGATTGATAAGTGGACGAAAGAAAAGCAGAATGTAAGAAATAATATTGTATATGGTGGAGAGTAGCAAGTAAAACGAAAAGATGAAATGTGATCTGATGTGACTTGATAAAACAGATATAGACAAAGGAAGGAATAGCTTGAATGAGTTTAGTAAGTTGGATGACTGATGTGTAAAAAATAACAATTGTTACATATTATGAAGTTTGAGATGAAGGTTACAATTCAAATGTTGCCTCTGTTATTTTGTTACTCTCTTAAAAGAGAACTTTTCTCACCTTGATACCCTCTCACCTGTCCACAGAGAGAAATAATGAGTTATATCCTCTGTCACATTGCTCTACATGAGCCAATGTTGTATTATATATACACAATACTTCATTAAGTAAGGGAATGATGACGATTAAAATGATGATGACTTATTATAATCAACAGTCTATAATGTTTTTGCCATTTTAACTCATTTGCAGAAGCAGTGGGTTGGTCACACCTTCTCAACTGATATGGGATTCATTGATATGTTACCTGAACATTCTCTGCCTGATCCTTCCACTGGAATAGACAACACCTTTGGACTCGAGGATATCTGCACCTGCCAAAAATCCATCATGTTGTACGTGGTTACCTTAAACCATACGTTTTGTAAACTAAAAGTCACAGACAAACTCCTCAAAGAAGTACTTGAGTTACTATCTGGGCTGAGAGTACAAATGAATCGACTCAAACGAATCTGCACATTGGAGATTGTGGGCAGTGGAGATGATGGATTCAGATGTCTGAATCTCCCAGAACTGAAATGGAGAAGCGTACTCGACGCTTGCCATCCTTATGGACCTGGAGAATTGGCTTGATAGGCTTCTTACAAACATGGATGATGGAGGCTGGCGTGTGATAAATCCAGCCATTCAAAAAAATATGCAAAAGTAGCAAAAGGGAATTGATGTATGCAAGTCTGTGTTATGAATGTTATTTATGCGAAAATTGATTTGCGTTTGAAAAAAACACAAAACGGTTTTTGATAAAACAGGTACTATATCGTTTTACCCTCCACCATGCTATCTTTTTCTTCATCTAAAACTTATATGCTTTGCCTCTTCATCAACATTTATCATATTTCTTAGACCATTCTCTCTCTCATTCTCAGTGTATATAAAAAAATATTTATTATATTTATAAATAAGTTATCCTACAATGTCAATAACATAAATATATAGACAGGTACCTTTGATGATCGACCGTTTATAAAATTGAATACTTCTTGCAGAAGATCAAATGTGAAGAGTTTACATTTTTTTACAAAGTAAACAATCTCGGAACAGTAAAAGTACAATACAATTCTCCTGAAAGAGGAAAATTCTTAGAAAAACGGAAGGAAATTGGTCTGCATTCGTGTCAAAACTGATCATGTTCACCGCAAAACATTATGGTGTTTAAAACCAACGAAAGAGTAACATTGAATTTGAGTTCATGATAATAAAAAAAGAAAGCTAGACAAGCTATTGTGCATCAATACAAATTAAAAATTAAAAAATAATTAAGGTAACATCAAAGTAAACTGAAGCGATCCACTACAGTATAAAATAAACTTGTTGAATTCTCATAATGTAATCCACAAGGATTTTGTGACACCTGTTATACAGGCTGCAGTATTTTAAACTATTGTACCCATTTGCACACACACTGTCATGCACTGTGAGGACCCATTCTGGTCTTCGATTCTGAAATGGTAAACACCATATTTTAAGCACCGTTTGATGCAATATTTCTCCAACATTTTTATTTAAAATGATCATTTGTCTCATGCACATGTAGCACAAGCTAACATCGTACTCAAACTATAAAAACATTGATCAGTGGGTAAAAGTTCAGGGCAGTTACTTTAATCTGCTCCGAAATCCCTCAACACCTCAATCGCAATTTGTAATCTGGGAGCGGCGTTTCATGTTTCATCCCCCGATGTGGTATTTATAGATTCTAAGTTATATATTTTTGTATGTTCAATGTCATTCACATTTTTCAAATAACTTTTTTATTTCTATTTTTTTTAACAAATGTCTTATTTATTTATAGAAAGAGTTTAAATATCTCGTACTTTATGCAGGGGAACAAACTCGATATTTCCCTTTTTCTCTTTGCTGCTACCATTATGTCATGGCTCATTTTGTTTTGTAATTTATTATTTATAAAACAGATTCCATTGTTCACGTCATATATTTTATTTCTATGCAGAATCTCATGCAAATACTGTAAGTTTCAAAATTTGCAAATACCTCTCCATTATTTAAATGTTATTTTATTTTAAATAAATAATTTATTCTTAGAGCAGAATGAATTAAAGAATAAATTATTTACATTTACATTCCTTTGGGTTCAAGTTCTCAGTTTGTATTCATTGATTTCATGCTGTGACCTGCATTTTGTTGACATTGTGATGAAGTATAAAGAATATTGAAAAACTGATGTTGTGTTTGAAAATTTTTTTCTTTCATTCTTTCTGGGTATTTCGATGTTGATAAAAAAGATGCTTATTTTGTTAAGTACTGTATTAAAACCACTTTCTACTTTCATTTATTCAAAGACCAGGGCTCTTGGAGGACTAAACAAGCAAAGATTGATGTTGCAGAAGTAGCATTCTCCTCTGAGTTATCTAGTCCTGGTTAGAATCCCACCTGATTATAAAACTATCTGAGTGGTGTTTCACAGGCAGGGCATTGGTTGTATCAATGTGTAGCCATCCTCTAATGAACATTAAACTGGATGTCCTGTCTGCTGCCATTAACTGGTGGGCATGAAAGATCCCATCTGTCTTTTGTGAAGAGTAGGTGAGTTATCACCACACCATTTAACAAATTCTCAAGTCCTGCCCCAATTTGGCCTGGAGAGGAGATCAGCAACACCTGGCATTTCCTGTAGAAACACCAGCATGACGCCCCAATTACCTGTGAGGTCATCGGATGGATGTTGATGATGAAAGCAAGAAGTCATGTTACTTTTTCATGCTTTGGCAGTCCTTTGAAGAAACTAGTTAAAATTTCATAAGGGCTTAAAAATACCCCGCAATATCTGAGATGGAGCATTAATTTAAATATTTAAATTGACCCTCTGGGCAAATTCCACATGACGTATTTACCTGACACTGTTTCAAGAGTGGAGCATTTGGGCATCGTAGATATTTATTGTGTGATATAAACTGTCAAAATATCTGTCAAAGTTTCCATCAAAAAAATTTGTATGTTTCTTTTTCTTTCGGGGATTTTTTTTCTTCACTTCCAGCATTTGTCACTCCTGCCACCAGTGTCCAATGGCAGGGAAATTTTGTGTACGAGTAGACAAGACAAACAAGATTAAACAGATCAGGTGACATACTACTTACACACTGCATAAATAACAATCAATATTCATAAACCATTATGAAATGCTGAACAAGGATAATACACATTAAAAAGAAAAAAAGAATAGATTTCTCATTGCAGACAGGTTAGTGTTTTCTACTGCCTCTTCTCAAGTCCTGCTAACTCTGCCCTCACGACTCCAGTCACTCCAGCTCTCATTCTTTCCTTTGTTCCTCTTTTCTCCTGCTTGCAGAATTTCCTTCTTCTGTCTGTTCAATTGCACTCTTTCTCATCGGAACTTCAAGTCGGCAGTGCACACACCTCAAGCCATCCTCAATCCCTACCTGTGACATTATCTGTCCACATTTTTGCCACTCCTGCCTCCCCCCCTCCCCAATCCCAATTACATTTCCCATCAATTTCCAATTTGCTACATTTCCTTTCCTCTTATCTCTACTTGTTCAGTTTGTTCACCCCTTGTTGCATCCACATTGTCCCGTTCCCCATTATCAATGTGTTGGAACACAATTGTACAAGCGTGCAATGAGAAACGAACTATATGGCAGCATGAATACAAAGTAATGTTTCTTTTATCCTTTTTGAAACACAATCTACACTTATTGATGAGCTTATACATGTATCCCATGTAAGACAAAGACATTTGGAAGGCTTTTACGTGAAATACAAGGACATGAGTAGATAATGGACAAATCAACATAGTATAAGGTTCTGAACCTTCATGGGATTCCAGCATCATTGATGCTCATATGAGAAATGCCAAACAAGCTGCATAAAGCAAAGGGCTTACATACAAAATATGAGTGTATTGTACAAATTTCCGTGTTTGTATTTCCAGTAATGATATATTATATAAATAAGAGAAGAACTGAGTGGGGTTGAGACATTTCAAATAAAGAAGAGACCACAAAATGGCAAATAATCGAGGAGCACAATACAATCTACTCGAGCTATTTGAAAACAAAGGTTCATAGAGCCAATGTTTTCACCAGATTGGCCTTTAACTGCTGCTAAGCAGCACAGAAGATGTGGGGTGAGGGGAGAGGGGGTGTAAGGGGATCAGAAAGATAATGAAGACGTGGGGGGGGGGGGGTAGGGGATGTTTGGGTAGATGTCTGAGGTGTACATGTCTGCACAATAGCTGAGAGACCGACACCTCTTGAGGTTTGCAAACATGTGTTCCTCAAACACGTCTTTTACCGCTCTGCATAAGAAAGGTGCAAAATCAGATCCCTGCAACGACAGACCAATCAGCCTTCTCCCAATCATCAGCAAGGTTATGGAATCCATCATCACTTCAGACAATAAATCCTTTCTCTTCTCCAATGGCTTGATTTCGATCACCAATATGGATTCAGAACAGGTCACTCTACCCTGGATATGCTGCTTCTGCTCTCCCAACAATGGATGGAGATCCTCAATGCCAGACATGAAATCAGAGCCATCTCCCTAGACATATTGCGTGCCTTCGATACGGTCTGGCATCCTGCCCTGCTCACCAAACTCTCTTCCTATGGTATCCAAGGCCATCTCACTCATGGTCGCAGACTTCCTCTCCTGTGCAGCCACATGTGGCCCTTAATGGAGTTCTGTCATCCCCTCTTCCTGTCCAGGCTGGAGTTCCTCAAGGCAGTGTTCTGGCCCTGTTCTTTTTATGGTTTTCATCAATGATCTCTCTGTCTCTCTGGAAAATCCTCTTTATCTCTTTGCTGATGACTCCACCCTCTGTTGTACCATCTGTCATCCCTCAGATCGGCAAGCAGCAGCCTCTTCATTCTCTGCAGATCTGGATAAAATCACAAGCTGGTCAAAAATTGGAACATGTCTTTCCATCTTGACAAATCTCACACTATCACATATGTCTCTTGAAAGGACCGTCTGGAAACCCCCACTCCCCTCCCCCATTACTTTCTCAACAATCCTCTAAAGAAGTCTTTTCATTCAAGCTTCTGGTGTCACTATCTGCCATGATCTTTCCTGGGAAAGCCACATTTCAAACCTGGCCTCCAAAGCCAGTCGCCGACTGGGAATCCTCCATCGTGCAAAGTCCTTCCTTGGACACACAGAGCTCCTGACCACAAAATAAGCTTTTGTCCGCAGCCTGCTGGAGTACTACTCGCCCCTCTGGGCTGTTGCTTCCACCTCTCACCTTTCTCGGCTTCACGCTGTGGAAACCCAGGCATTTAGGATCATTGGTATCTCCAGCGATGAGGCTCATTCTTTGGGTCTCTCACTCTCTCACCGCAGGACAGGTTGGGTGGTCTATCTGTCTTCTACCGTCACCTCTCCGGCTCAAGATACACCAGCAACCCCTTTCTGGTAAACTCTAACAAAATCAAGAATCACTGCTCACCTCCATCTTTTCATTCCTCTTCCCCCCCCCCCTTTGGAACAAACTCCCACACTCTCTTCAATCCCACTCTTCCCTCCAGGTCTTCAAAACAGCTGTTCACCACCACTATCATCCCCCATCCAAAACCACATTCTTTTCTACCCCGTTAATCCACCCCAAACCCACCTCCCTCAATTCCCTTTTTCCTAGCTGAAAGTCCTTTTCGTGTAAGGACCTGAAAGTCCCTGAAGTGTCCATCTTGTTTACCCTGTGACCCCACCCCATCCCTCTCCTTCCACAGATCTCCTCATGTCTCTGTTCCACACCTTTGTCCTTCTCTTCTCCACCCCTCTTGTCTCCTGCTCCCCTTGTTGTATGTTCTGTGTGTTGGCTTCTCATACGAGCCTCGACATTGTATACAAAATATATGTGTATATATATATATATATATATATATATATATATATATCCTTTCAGAGGACATATTGAGAGTGTGAGATTTGTCAGAATGGAAAGACAATGAGGAGATCTGTGGAAGGGAGAGGGATGGGGTGGGGTACACAGGGTAAACAAGATGGACACTTCAGGGACTTTCAGGTCCTTACACGAAAAGGACTTTCAGCTAGGAAAAAAGGGAATTTGAGGGAGGTGGGTTTGGGGTGGATTAACGGGGGTAGAAAAGATATATGGTTTTTTGGAATGGGGAAAGAAAGAATGGTGGTGAACAGCTGTTTTGAAGACCTGGAGGGAGTGATTGAAGAGAGTGTGGAGTTTGTTCCAAAGGGGGGGAAGAGAATGAAAGAGTGAGGTGAGCAGTGATTCTTGATTTGTTGAGTTTTACCAGAAAGGGGTTGCTTGGGTATCTTGAGCCGGAGGGACTAAAAGACGAGTAGCATACAGAACCAACCTGTCCTGCGGTGAGAGAGTGAGAGACCCAAATGAAGCCTCATGCTGGAGAACCAATGATCTCTAAATGCTGGGTTTCCACAGCGTGAAGCCGGAGAAAGGTGAGAGGGGAGCAACAGCCAGAGGGGAGTAGTACTCCAGCAGGCTGCGGACAAAGCTTTTTTGTGGTCAGGAGCTCTTGGTGCCAAGGAAGGACTTTGCACGATGGAGGATTCCCAGTCGGCGACTGGCTTTGGAGGCCAGGTTGGAATGTGGCTTTCCCAGGAAAGATCATGGCAGATAGTGACACCAGAAGCTTGAATGAAAGACTTCTTAAGAGGATTGTTGAGAAAGTAGATGGGGAGGGGAGTGGGGGCCCAGACGGTCCTTTCAGAGAGACATAGTGAAAGTGTGAGATTGTCAAGATGAAAGACATGTTCCATATTTGGAGTCTGTGATTTATCCAGATCTGCAGAGAAGAAGAGAGGTGCTGCTTGCCGATCTGAGGATGACGATGAGGGCAAGGGCTGATCATGTTGTTTTAGACACTGCTCGCACACAGCTTCATGTCCATGGGGCGGGAGGAAGGGCGGACAACTGAAGACGAGATGGACAAATCTTGCATGAGAGAAAGCAAGTTTCTTTGAAGAATTCTCAGGACGAGTTGATGTCGGAGGAAGTCGCGAATGGGAGACCGTCACCGAGAAATTTGAGGCTGCGTCTGTGTGTGAGCTCTCAATTAGAAGTTGAGGGAGACCAGTCCTCGAGTTTGTCGCACTCGGAGAATTGGTTGGAGGATGGCTTGCTTCAAAGATCCTACCAGTCAGCCTGAGTGAAATGCCAGACACGACGGCATGAGGTGGCTCTCAATAACATTCATCCAGAAGAAATTCTACTTGACAAAGGTGGTCAGATGAACGATTGGAGCGGAGGAAGAACAGCAGATATTTCAGGGAAATTGGTCAAAACCGATCCAGAGCAGATGGGGTACCATTGGCTTGAGATCCGGGTCGGTAAGTTGACTGATTGAGTAGTCCCAATGATCGCAGAATCTTTTGCTGAAAGTGCCGGCAGGGCGATAGGTGAATGATGGCAGGGTGAGAGAGGTCCCATGCCCAAATCCAATTGCCATGATGACAGTTGAGTCCCACATGTGAGGAAGAGCGAGTTGGAGTGAAAGAATAGCAGTTGGTCCATGTTCTCGGTGAGCGAGATATAAATGAGTATTCATAAGAATACATACTCCCAACAGTTCTGAGAAGGACATTGGTGGAGAGAGTGTCATGTTTTCTTTTCTTTAGATATATAGCCCTGCCAGACCACAGAACCAATGCATATCTTTACAAAACGGCGCGGAGATGCGAGGAAGGAGTTGCGAGCACGTCTGGCACAAATTCTCAGCAGTTGCTGCAGAGTCGGAAGCGATTTCGCAAAGATTTTCCCATCGATCCAATCGGCCGCTGACCAGACACAGTGATCATCATTTTTAATGAAAATCCTTTTAAATTCAATCAGCCGATGAAAATGAGGATTTCAAGAAATTATGCCGAGGTTGACCTTCTTGGCTGTGTTGAACTCAAAAGTAATTTGTGGTTACTTCAAGAGCTGAAATCGAAAATCCTGTTTAAATTTAAATCGAGAGATGAAAATTCCAATTTTGAAATCCGGCTCTGTTGACCTTTTGCCGATGCTGACCTCAAAAATAATGGTGTAGAAATTCAATACCAAATGGTGCAAATCCCCACCTTCGGAATTTCATAATCTGATCGGGATGAACGTCTTGCAATTTTAGGAATTCCGTCTAATGTTGACCTTTTGATCGAGTTGACTCAAAATACTTGGTGGTTTAATTTAGGACTGATATGCAAATTTACTTCAAATTCAAGTGAATCGGATGAAAATTGAGGATTCAAGAAAATTGGCCTTTGTTGACTTTGACCTGTGTTGCACCTCAAAAGAGTGTACCGTTCATATCACATGGTCAGTAAATGTAAGTAAAGTTAAAATTTCCTCCACTGAACGGTTTTCGATGGACACTCAACAAAAGCAGACCATACGAAACGTACAACGTATGACATGATCCTGTACGCTCGCGATCGCTGTAACTGCCTTTTCGCTTCGCGAGCGCAGGGTATAACCATCGTTGATAGTCCGCCATGGTTCCTAAATTTTTGTCCAACATTTTTGGCCGCCTGTCCTTAATAATATTCGGATCCAAAACTTTTCACAACCACATGACATGAATAATTCATCTCGACAGACCGTGAGTGGAATAGTGTTGAAGCATGACTTGGCATCCTCTTGGTGCCCGGGATGCCAAAGAGCCATACTTCAAGGAGCCGAATCTCACCCATCTGAGCACGAGTTTCCACCATTTCCCATGATAAATGCAAGGAGGAAGAAAACATGGCGAGCGGGTTAGAGGGTGGTTGTCCATACAGCATCAAAACAAATCGTTTAAGAATACGATACAGTCGGAGGGAAAATGTTGGTTTCTGAGTACAAGATTCCCTTTCGCAGGAACAGACCCAATGACATCGCACTCGCTCGTTGTCTCTCACTCACCTGCTCAAAGTCTTATTTCAAAACCAACATTTCCCTTCCTTGTTTAACGAATGTGATGAAGACGGGTCTTTATATTATTTAATCCAACCTCGTGTGAGAGTAGAAGAAGAAAGAACACATCCGACATCTTAAGCCGAATAGCTGAACAACAAATGTTTGTTTGTGCTCGTATTGAAGGAATATACTTGATTTTATTGTTGGCACTCATCGCCAATCTCGTTACTAACAAAATAACAAGTTGGAATGGTTCTGTTTAAGAAATACTCGTTGTTGAGTGGAGATGAATAAAACCTCTCGTCTCAATGTTCTGCTCTGAGACCTCCGTAGCCATATATCATTTTGAGATGTTTTGATTTCTTTCCACTTGATTTCTTGGCATCCAGTAAATCTTTTAAAGCCCTCAGTCTTTTGCTTATTTACACTTGCTTGTCATTTCTTCCAACGAACTTTTTGTATTACCACATTCATTATGTTTTCCAATTTAAATACCATGGCCCGTGATTTTCTCCACTCTTTGGTTTGGTTATTGCTTGTTCATCATATGTAGGCAGTAAAAAAAGGATGTGGAGCCATTCCATCCCCTCAAGCAATCATTATTTTTGCTATCTTACACTTTTACTTTATATTTATTTATATATGATAACTCTTATGTATCTTTTCTTGAAATTGTTAACTCTTAAATATTCAACACTTATCTCATCTTATTTCACTTAGTTAGTTGCAACATAAGTGAGTTAAAAAATAAAATAAAACATAGACCACTGGTCCTGCACCGACTGGGCACTGACCTAATGCGAAACTGAAATTTAGTAACAAATGACCGGTGGGTCTGGAGAAGAAGATTTTGAAGAATAATGCGATTTTCAACAAGTTGGACTAAGTCGGCGCCGAATGGAAAACCAGATTGTGGCGTTACTGTGGTGGTCTGGAGAAGAAGTTTTGAAGGAATTGCGCACCGCCCCTTTTGACACACTTCATCACGTGATCAGCAGCCTCCGCAATTTAACATTAGGACGGCGTCATCATGTTGTAGCCAAATTTCATATGATTCTGACAGGTGGGTCTGGTGAAGATGAATGCTCTGAAAGGAATTTAACCATTTTCACAGAAATTGACCAAGTCTCGGTTCAACGTCGAAGACATTCTTCTCCTCTGACAGTTGCTCAACTATATAAAAGATTGAGGTCGCTTGTAAGGGAACTGGCTCTCACATATGGCGAGGTTCCAGCTCCACAGTACTACTGAAAGAGTTGAATACAAGGTTATCCGACTTGTCAACTCGACCAATCTGACCTCGAAACTTGACCCGTCAAATTATGCGCATAGTTGGCTCTCTTCCTGTCGACAAGAGTATATTCTTTACGGTTGTCTGCTCACGACAAGAAGCTTGCTGCTTGGTAGTCCTCCCCCTCGCAGCATTACAAGACCAGGATTCCTCACGAAGTCCACGATCAATGACAGATGAAATATGGTGGCTCATCTGGGCACTATGCCAGGGATGTCGAGTACTATGTATATGGTTTTCTTGGACCGCTCATCAGACCAAAGCTCTGAGAACCTCTTAACGATCTTCATGTCCTCGAAACACTTTACCTTGCCCTTTTCAAGAAAAACAGATTTTTAACTATCCTATACAGAAAGACCTGAGATATATCTCATCTTCCTACGCTATTCAATCTAAATGCGATATTATTTATTATTTAGGCGCGCTGTCCTCAGAAAGAGACAGATTTAAATCAGTGACATGGAAGCCTGGTCACATGAACAAAAAGATATTGGATATAATTATAGCATAGGTATACACCGGTTTCCCAGAGATCTATCAATTGTTAGAGAAATGTAGGCCGGGGTTGTGACCGAGTGTTGTAGGTGTAAAGAATAATTGGTGGCATGAATTAAACATACGTGAACAGGCGAAGAAGTCCTGTTCAAATTTAAAGTAATGCGGGCATTGGAAATATAATCAGAATATTAAAATAACAATTCGTGAAAGCTTGCCATGCTTGCTTTTGGGCTTGTTGAACCTTTGGCCAACCGTGGAACCATAGAAAAATAATGAGGTTAATCGCGACCTCATATGCAAATTGCTCTTCAAAATTTAAGTCAAGCGATGAACTTGCATAGATTAAATAATGTTTTTGAAATTTGATTGAACCTTCTGCCTAGGATGCAAGACCGTTTGACCTTCAGAAATAAAAATGGAGATAATATACTTCGAGGCGAACATAGCAAATAACATTGGAGAAGGCCTTATCGGAAAGAATCGTAATGAAAATGAAGTGAACCTGAGTACAGCGATGAAGGTCAGCGGTACAGATAGAAGACAAAAGCAGTACAGAACCCAAATAGATTCTGGGTTAAGGAATAGACAGCACCCTTGGTGAGTGACTCACCCTCAGCAGATGAGCAGGATATACGTAAGAACAGCAGTGACACCCAGAAGCAGGAATTGACCTGGTAGTGTAACAACATAAATCCCGAGCATAGGCATATTGAAGTTAAGCTACGACACACAGACCTATATAACGGGATGGCATCAATATTCAGATTACCACCTGAGAGTGTTGTCTGATTGTGCTACGACTGAAGGTAGAGCAGTCTCAATCAAATGCTATGGATGAGGAAACTTTGAACGAAGCCTAAGTCCCCTCCACGAGAGATTAAAACGAAACGCCTTTAAGTGGGTGAAGTGGACGTGAGATGCACCCACTACGCCTCTCTCCGAAATCCAGCTGATTTCCACCACTGAGTTTCCATTCTGAGTATACACTTGTATACACCCTTGGATCCTCTTTGCTCTCGATATCGTCCCCAACCAGTTTGCACCTATCCACGACTGGCCAGGGCGTGCTCTGTGCTGTTAAATGTTTCACCTCTGGCTGTATACCTGTGTGTCTGCGTCACTAGATACCGTCAGAATGCACGGTACTGCGCTCTGCCACGACGCCTCGAACCATTCCGGACAAAAAAGTGGAAGATCTCCAAACGCAACGTGTTACGACAGAATGGAAAGTGGAGAAGGGGGGATGTCAGCGTAAAATCTAGCCTGTTAATCTCCAGGAAGAACTCACAGACAAAGTCGGATTTATGAAAAGAGGCAACAAGGAGATAGACCAACCCCCGTCGCATGAACCGAGGGCATCATATGGGGCCCTGCCAATTACAGGATTACGTGGCAGAGCATCGGTGGGTTCTTCTATCATTCAAATCTAGCAGGTAACAGCTGCGTCGACAGCACTGAAGGTGGGTACACGAAGGGCACGGCAACGGAATGCCTGAAGCCGCATGTGTCCCAGCGCGAAGCGCAACCGTGGCCACAGATAAAGAAGCAAAAGGGTGAAACCAGGTACAGGTCGCCATCGTAGTGGTTGTCAGGACAATGATTGTGGTGAAAAAAGGATATGGAGGGGTGACAGGTCGTAGTAGGATAACGCAGATCAAAGCAAAGTTAGAGAGGGGATATTGAGAAAGGGAAACTACTCCTTGGTAAATCCGATCTTCCGTGTCATGCAATGCGCAAACCAAGCAGAACAGATCGAGATTGATGACCGTTGAAGACGGAGATAAAAATCGAAAAACAATTAGAGCACACTACATTCGGAAGAATATCCAGAATGACAGGTCGATGAGATTCATACGAATTGATGCAAGAGCAGTAAGGCATGGAGTCGGAACGTTGTAGAGATAAGAGGCCAGACACGGGGCAGAAGGAAGAGGGGGAATGCGAGCAGGCGGGTCGCGCCGTCGGGATATGGACCTGCATGAGTCGCAACAGAACTGACGGGCGCCTTTAGGCTGTAGACGCTAGAATCGGCAGTGCATCCAGACAAAGCGAGCTTCGTGAGTACGCACGCTATGAGAAGAACACCGAAAGTTGTGACGCTGACGACCCGCTGCGTGGCGCTCCTCGCCGTAGGCACAACGATTCTGGTTGAGACGAAGGGCGAAGCGAGCGCAGTGAAGCTGACATCTTGAGTGCGATCCGCGACGAAGAAGCGAGGCTTGCAAAGACAAGCTCCGAGATACGTCGGTCCGAGATGGGAAGGCAGAGGAAGTTCCAATCACTTTCGTCCAGATTCTAGCAGGATCAAGGGATGAGTGTCGCGCCATGATGTATATTACCTCTCCCTTGTTGATATGGATGTGTTTATGCGAAGCGTTCATGGCCTGCTACATTCGCTTGCGTTATAATGGAAGGAGAGCTCTGTGTAAGGCGCTGTGCAGCTAATCAGGGAGTGCACGAGTCACTCTCCATCGTTAGGCTAATGACCCAGTTGTATCCGACCGCAGCGGAGGGCATGATAAAGAGAGTGCGTGTCACACACCCGCTAGCGATCCACAAGTTCTTCACTCCATGGTCGCTTAAGACGCTGAATTCACGTCACTGGTAAGAGGATCCGAGTCGCGCCAGAATCAGAAAACGACAAACTAGTTTATGCGTAATCGCACCCCCTGCAAGAACTCCGAAGCCCGCTATGCCTTCGGCAGAGATAAGTCCATCTTATGCGCCTCCGTGTGAGTTTCCGTTCGCCTGGTAATTCATACATCCTGTTCCACCCCATGCGGCTCGTCCGGTTCGCCCATGCCTGCCGGCATTGTATGTGTCGCAAGTCTAAAAAATGACGAATTTAAGCACTTCCCTAAGACACGCGGTTCAAATTATCAAGTGTTGCGACGAATGAGGGAGAGATGCATGGGCTGGTTCGAACTCGACCGATGACACGATGAGAGGAGCATGCGCATTCGTCGTTGTGACTGCAATTTCGTGTCTGGAACTCGGATGTCAGTTCTCTCTGGGGAATACAGGGGGGTGGAGAAAAAATAGCCGAAAACACTTTTCCAAAACATAAAAAGGATAGTGTGATTACACCGGTAAGCATGAAGCGCTGCAGAAGCCGGAGGCGAGCTGCGAGCTGTCTGCCGACCTTCAACGGCTGACGAAAGTGAGCAATTTGAACTCATGCGAATAAGAGGTAGCAAAACAAAGAAATCAGTCTTCCAGCCGCGCGGCATTATAGGTATCGTTGAGTAGGACAGTCCCTTACCGACTGCGAGATAGAGGAGACCGATGGGCAAGTGTGATTGAGGAATTGCAAAGGAAGAAGAACGAGAAGTGAGAGGAGACGAGGGAGAAGAGTCTACAACGAGTGCAAGAAAATGAGAGCAGAACAGAACGTGGAGTGATTCAGGAACTCAGAGACAACCGTCATGGGAAATGATCGGTTAAGAGTGACTTGGATGGAAAAGATGAGGGGTTTGGGAAAAGTATGAAATAAATGAATGGACATCGTATATTTTCCGGTTTGTTGTGTATATGTTTGTCGTTAATTGTATCAAAGCGACGAAAGCGTAGCACCTGGGAGACTCAAGGTTTTAGAGGTAGGGAAGTAGTTGTACAGAGATGGTCACAAGCGTTTAGGTCTTGCCACTCATCTGGTCTCGATGTCCCATACGTAGAAGGACCGCCATGAAGTGTGATTTGTACGGGGAGAGTCGGGGATCTGGAAAGTGTTAGCTGCCACCCACGCCCGCGCATAGCATAGAAACTACTCCACGCAATGGCGCACCGCAAGCCTGGATCCTCCAATTGGCACACCTGTAGCGCGCGGGGTGACTTTGTACACCATGACGACACGAAAGCTCACTAGAGTAATCGTAGTCCCGATAGACTCAAAACCTGATTAGCTCGCAGGGAGAAGGGAGTTCCGTCGATGGATCTCGCTTTCCCGTAGACCCGCGCTCTAGGACGTATATAGGGTAGCACGAGTTTTCTCTGGTCTGCCTGACCCACATCAGTGATCAAGGGTTCTAATGGTAGCGGTCATCCATTGCGAGCCCGATAGGTTTCGCAATAGTGCTCCTTGCCCTCCCCGCCAGAACGGTTCTGGATCTCCACGCCACTCCCACACAACACCAGATACGTGCCGTCGAAG
>CM068953.1:36592991-36607322 GCA_035128595.1 Eptatretus atami | reverse complement strand
GGAAATGTGGCTTTCCCAGGAAAGATCATGGCAGATAGTGACACCCAGAAGCTTGAATGAAAAGACTTCTTTAAGAGGATTGTTGAGAAAGTAGATGGGGGGAGGGGAGTGGGGGTTTCCAGACGGTCCTTTCAGAGAGACATAGTGATAGTGTGAGATTTGTCAAGATGGAAAGACATGTTCCAAATTTTGGACCAGCTTGTGATTTTATCCAGATCTGCAGAGAATGAAGAGGCTGCTGCTTGCCGATCTGAGGGATGACAGATGAGATACAACAGAGGGTGGAGTCATCAGCAAAGAGATAAAGAGGATTTTCCAGAGAGACAGAGAGATCATTGATGAAAACCATAAAAAGAACAGGGCCCAGAACACTGCCTTGAGGAACTCCAGCCTGGACAGGAAGAGGGGATGACAGAACTTCATTAAGGGCCACATGTGGGCTGCAACAGGAGAGGAAGTCTGCGAGCCATGAGTGGAGATGGCCTTGGATACCATAGGAAGAGATTTGGTGAGCAGGGCAGGATGCCAGACCGTATCGAAGGCACGCAATATGTCTAGGGAGATGGCTCTGATTTCATGTCTGGCATTGAGGATCTCCATCCTTGTTGGAGGAGCAGAAGCAGCATATCCAGGGTAGAGTGACCTGTTCTGAATCCATATTGGTGATCGAATCAAGCCATTGGAGAAGAGAAAGGATTTATTGTCTGTGAATGATGATGGATTCCATAACCTTGCTGATGATTGGGAGAAGGCTGATTGGTCTGTCGTTGCAGGGATCTGATTTTGCACCTTTCTTATGCAGAGCGGTAAAAGACGTGTTTGAGGAACACATGTTTGCACAACCTCAAGAGGTGTCGGTCTCTCAGCTATTGTGCAGACATGTACACCTCAGACATCTACCCAAACATCCCCTACCCCCCCCCCCCCCACGTCTCATTATCTTTCTGATCCCCTTACACCCCCTCTCCCCCTCACCCCACATCTTCTGTGCTGCTTAGCAGCAGTTAAAGGCCAATCTGGTGAAAACATTGGCTCTATGAACCTTTGTTTTCAAATAGCTCGAGTAGATTGTATTGTGCTCCTCGATTATTTGCCATTTTGTGGTCTCTTCTTTATTTGAAATGTCTCAACTCCACTCAGTTCTTCTCTTATTTATATAATATATCATTACTGGAAATACAAACACGGAAATTTGTACAATACACTCATATTTTGTATGTAAGCCCTTTGCTTTATGCAGCTTGTTTGGCATTCTCATATGAGCATCAATGATGCTGGAATCCCATGAAGGTTCAGAACCTTATACTATGTTGATTTGTCCATTATCTACTCATGTCCTTGTATTTCACGTAAAAGCCTTCCAAATGTCTTTGTCTTACATGGGATACATGTATAAGCTCATCAATAAGTGTAGATTGTGTTTCAAAAAGGATAAAAGAAACATTACTTTGTATTCATGCTGCCATATAGTTCGTTTCTCATTGCACGCTTGTACAATTGTGTTCCAACACATTGATAATGGGGCAACGGGACAATGTGGATGCAACAAGGGGGTGAACAAACTGAGCAAGTAGAGATAAGAGGAAAGGAAATGTAGCAAATTGGAAATTGATGGGGAAATGTAATTGGGGATTGGGGAGGGGGGGGGAGGCAGGAGGTGGCAAAAATGTGGACAGATAATGTCACAGGTAGGGATTGAGGATGGCTTGAGGTGTGTGCACTGCCGACTTGAAGTTCCGATGAGAAGAGTGCAATTGAACAGACAGAAGAAGGAAATTCTGCAAGCAGGAGAAAAGAGGAACAAAGGAAAGAATGAGAGCTGGAGTGACTGGAGTCGTGAGGGCAGAGTTAGCAGGACTTGAGAAGAGGCAGTAGAAAACACTAACCTGTCTGCAATGAGAAATCTATTCTTTTTTTTTCTTTTTAATGTGTATTATCCTTGTTCAGCATTTCATAATGGTTTATGAATATTGATTGTTATTTATGCAGTGTGTATGTAGTATGTCACCTGATCTGTTTAATCTTGTTTGTCTTGTCTACTCGTACACAAAATTTCCCTGCCATTGGACACTGGTGGCAGGAGTGACAAATGCTGGAAGTGAAGAAAAAAAAATCCCCGAAAGAAAAAGAAACATACAAATTTTTTTGATGGAAACTTTGACAGATATTTTGACAGTTTATATCACACAATAAATATCTACGATGCCCAAATGCTCCACTCCTTGAAACAGTGTCAGGTAAATACGTCATGGAATTTGCCCAGAGGGGTCAATTTAAATATTTAAATTAATGCTCCATCTCAGATATTGCGGGGTATTTTTAAGCCCTTATGAAATTTTAACTAGTTTCTTCAAAGGACTGCCAAAGCATGAAAAAGTAACATGACTTCTTGCTTTCATCATCAACATCCATCCGATGACCTCACAGGTAATTGGGGCGTCATGCTGGTGTTTCTACAGGGAAATGCCAGGTGTTGCTGATCTCCTCTCCAGGCCAAATTGGGGCAGGACTTGAGAATTTGTTAAATGGGTTGGTGATAACTCACCTACTCTTCACAAAAGACAGCATGGGATCTTTCATGCCCACCAGTTAATGGCAGCAGACAGGACATCCAGTTTAATGTTCATTAGAGGGATGGCATACACATTGATACAACCAATGCCCTGCCTGTGAAACACCACTCAGATAGTTTTATAATCAGGTGTGGATTCTAACCAGGACTAGATAACTCAGAGGAGAATGCTACTTCTGCAACATCAATCTTTGCTTTGTTTAGTCCTCCAAGAGCCCTGGTCTTTGAATAAATGAAAGTAGAAAGTGGTTTTAATACAGTACTTAACAAAATAAGCATCTTTTTTATCAACATCGAAATACCCAGAAAGAATGAAAGAAAAAAATTTTCAAACACAACATCAGTTTTTCAATATTCTTTATACTTCATCAACAATGTCAACAAAATGCAGGTCACAGCCATGAAATCAATGAATACAAACTGAGAACTTGAACCCAAAGGAATGTAAATGTAAATAATTTATTCTTTTAATTCATTCTGCTCTAAGAATAAATTATTTATTTAAAATAAAATAACATTTAAATAATGGAGAGGTATTTGCAAATTTTGAAACTTACAGTATTTGCATGAGATTCTGCATAGAAATAAAATATATGACGTGAACAATGGAATCTGTTTTATAAAATAATAAATTACAAAACAAAATGAGCCATGACATAATGGTAGCAGCAAGAGAAAAAGGGGAAATATCGAGTTTGTTGTCCCCCTGCATAAAGTACGAGATATTTAAACTCTTTCTATAAATAAATAAGACATTTGTTAAAAAAAATAGAAATAAAAAAGTTATTTGAAAAATGTGAATGACATTGAACATACAAAAATATATAACTTAGAATCTATAAATACCACATCGGGGGATGAAACATGAAACGCCGCTCCCAGATTACAAATTGCGATTGAGGTGTTGAGGGATTTCGGAGCAGATTAAAGTAACTGCCCTGGAACTTTTACCCACTGATCAATGTTTTTTATAGTTTGAGTACGATGTTAGCTTGTGCTACATGTGCATGAGACAAATGATCATTTTAAATAAAAATGTTGGAGAAATATTGCATCAAACGGTGCTTAAAATATGGTGTTTACCATTTCAGAATCGAAGACCAGAATGGGTCCTCACAGTGCATGACAGTGTGTGTGCAAATGGGTACAATAGTTTAAAATACTGCAGCCTGTATAACAGGTGTCACAAAATCCTTGTGGATTACATTATGAGAATTCAACAAGTTTATTTTATACTGTAGTGGATCGCTTCAGTTTACTTTGATGTTACCTTAATTATTTTTTTAATTTTTAATTTGTATTGATGCACAATAGCTTGTCTAGCTTTCTTTTTTTATTATCATGAACTCAAATTCAATGTTACTCTTTCGTTGGTTTTAAACACCATAATGTTTTGCGGTGAACATGATCAGTTTTGACACGAATGCAGACCAATTTCCTTCCGTTTTTCTAAGAATTTTCCTCTTTCAGGAGAATTGTATTGTACTTTTACTGTTCCGAGATTGTTTACTTTGTAAAAAAATGTAAACTCTTCACATTTGATCTTCTGCAAGAAGTATTCAATTTTATAAACGGTCGATCATCAAAGGTACCTGTCATAATATTTATTGTTATTGACATTGTAGGATAACTTATTTATAAATATAATAAATATTTTTTTATATACACTGAGAATGAGAGAGAGAATGGTCTAAGAAATATGATAAATGTTGATGAAGAGGCAAAGCATATAAGTTTAAGATGAAGAAAAAGATAGCATGGTGGAGGGTAAAACGATATAGTACCTGTTTTATCAAAAACCGTTTTGTTGTTTTTTTCAAACGCAAATCAATTTTCGCATAAATACATTCATAACACAGACTTGCATACATCAATTCCCTTTTGCTACTTTTGCATATTTTTTTGAATGGCTGGATTTATCACACGCCAGCTCCATCATCCATGTTTGTAAGAAGCCTATCAAGCCAATTCTCCAGGTCCATAAGGATGGCAAGCGTGCGAGTACGCTTCTCCATTTCAGTTCTGGGAGATTCAGACATCTGAATCCCATCATCTCCACTGCCCACAATCTCCAATGTGCAGATTCGTTTGAGTCGATTCATTTGTACTCTCAGCCCAGATAGTAACTCAAGTACTTCTTTGAGGAGTTTGTCTGTGACTTTTAGTTTACAAAACGTATGGTTTAAGGTAACCACGTACAACATGATGGATTTTTGGCAGGTGCAGATATCCTCGAGTCCAAAGGTGTTGTCTATTCCAGTGGAAGGATCAGGCAGAGAATGTTCAGGTAACATATCAATGAATCCCATATCAGTTGAGAAGGGTGGACCAACCCACTGCTTCTGCAAATGAGTTAAAATGGCAAAAACATTATAGACTGTTGATTATAATAAGTCATCATCATTTTAATCGTCATCATTCCCTTACTTAATGAAGTATTGTGTATATATAATACAACATTGGCTCATGTAAGAGCAATGTGACAGAGGATATTAACTCATTATTTCTCTCTGGTGACAGGTGAGAGGGTATCAAGGTGAGAAAAGTTCTCTTTTAAGAGAGTAACAAAATAACAGAGGCAACATTTGAATTGTAACCTTCATCTCAAACTTCATAATATGTAACAATTGTTATTTTTTACACATCAGTCATCCAACTTACTAAACTCATTCAAGCTATTCCTTCCTTTGTCTATATCTGTTTTATCAAGTCACATCAGATCACATTTCATCTTTTCGTTTTACTTGCTACTCTCCACCATATACAATATTATTTCTTACATTCTGCTTTTCTTTCGTCCACTTGATCAATCTCCAGATCTCTCCCATTTTAAAATAATTTTCTTTTTCACTGTGTAAATGCATCTTCATTACATTAATATTTTCCTTCAAAAGAAACACAATGACCTCAAAAAGCTAATGGATATATGCATGCATGAGGTAGGAAAGTAATGTGTATGCAGGCAGGAAATAAGGACAAAATGAGTGTAGATGAGCAAAGGATGTGAAGTGTGATGACAAGTCACAATATCCAAGTGAGATTTTTCCATTTGGCATAAGGATGTAAAACTGCGTTTGATGCAAAAAAAAAAAACTCACATAATTTTCTTTAAGTTCCTTCACGCTTGAATGCAGATTTGAAAGACCAACGTAAAGATGCTTGAGATCATAATCGGTAGTTGCTGGTGCAGTTTCATATGGTGAAGCACAAAGGACAAGGCACATTGCCACGAGAAAACCTGTAAAATGCTCATCCAGTTAGATCACTTGAGTAAACTAGCCATAGTTCTAATTCCAATAAAGTCCGAAGCCTTACAATATATTTAATCCTCCAACCCTTGATATAAATATTCTCAGACCTAACCCCAGGGTTGATCCTCTATGTCTAAACCCAGCCCCAACTCATGTGTATTAATAGCCCATCAACTTTTTTGTCTTGCTCACATGTATACAATTTTGATCTTCCTCTATGTTACTTTGTGCCTGTCTGTTAGCTCTTGCCACTCCATCTCATTTCCTTTTGTAATTTTACCCTTTCCTCTTTACTCACAAAAGCTTCCTCAAAACCATTTAGTTTCCCAAGTTTTGTAATACGACCACTCTCTGTCTTGCTTATTTGTTGTTCTAGTTCGGTTTATTTGGTGTTATGATTCTTCATCTTTTCTAACCATATTTAATAAGAAAATTCCACCTAATCTGCAAGTTTCTCATTTCTCAAAATACTATTTCTCATTCTCTATGAAGAAATTCTTAATTCACAATTTCTTCATTCAAAATATCCGAATTCCAAATGTCTTGATCTCAGTTCTCCCAATCTTCCATCACTCAATCTTTTCAAATTCATGACGATAAAGATGTCTCCATTACATTTCTCTCCATATTAATCTTCCATCTGTAATTTTCAACTTAAAATCTCTTAATTAAAACTCGTATTCAGTGTTTCCCCATAAACTCTCCATATTATTTTCTTGAATGCAGCCAATTATTTGATTAAAATCATTTCCCCTTTGCCTATTCTCACACGGAACTCTCCAAGCTCCTAGATCTTTGATTGTTTAGATTCCCCCTTTCCTTGTTTTATTCAGAGTATCCCGTACTCTCCAATTTACACTTAAAATTATCGATAACTATGCTACAATCTCATACATATTCTCGCTGTCCTTCTACTTTTGATTTGCCAGTAGCTACACCAATTCGTCTTCCCATCTGTCTTCTCTCTTCCATGATTTCTCTATTTCTAAATTTTCTGCTCACCGCTTCTCTCCATGCCGTCTGTTTCAGCAGCCACTCTTTCTCCTCCTGTTTTAAAGGCTGCCTCAAACTGCCGTGGGCGGTCAAAAAAAAAACCCACAAGCATCGACCAAAGCCAAGTGGGAAGAGAAAGAGGGTGGATTGGTGGATGGAGAGGGGAGGGGTGAAGACATGTGGAAAAGTATATGCATTGGAGTGGAAGACAGAAAACAACAAACAAACCAGAAAAAGGTTTCAGAGAAAGAGAATGAGAGATACCCAGACAAAAGACACGTAGTGAAAGACCGGTAGGACAAAATGAGGTCACACTTGAAGAAAAAAAAAAAGGAAAGACAGAAGAAACTACAGAGTTCATAGAACACCTTACCCCCATGCAGTCTTGAGAAAAATGATGTGGGAAGGGTCTTTTATATTCTTGCTTTTAATTTTGCACTCAGCAAACAGCAATAGGTACCGCCATATTTGAATGCTGAAGCACAAAGTTACTTTGCCTTCAGGGCATGAGGCGGCATAAATATTTTTACACGTACTGCTAATGGAATGTTTTTGGAAGTGTTCAAGTATATAATTCATTTTATATAAAATAAGGGTTTTAAAGGATGTAAAAAAAAAACCAAATTACTTTTTTTGGAAGTTTGCCGCCGTTGATGCACCGTCTTTTACACCACGTTATTTAATATGTTAAATTAGTTATTTGTGCATGTTATTCATTTCCTTTATGACGTCCTCAACAACAGTAACTTTCCTGCCTGGAATGATTTTCAATTCTGTTTGACTGTCAGACAAGCAGACAGACAAAAAACAATTACCTTACGCCTCTGTGTGCGTGTGCGATCGGGCCGAGATTCTGTACAATTTGCCGAATAAATAGCCAAAGTACTAATAAACCGCAGGTTCATGTTCCGATTAGTGTTGTACAGTGTTCAAAATATAAAATTAAATTGAAATTAAGCTGTTCCTTGAACTGTCAGACCAACATATAAAGTGAACCAATTGCTTAACTCTGCTTTTCACACGCAGGTTAATAAAGGAATGTTTTGGGGAAACAATGTGGATTTGAGTCAGGCTATTTAACCTGTGGTGCACTCTTTTGTGTTTCAGCATGCTTATTAGTTTGCATTTCTAGTGAACATCATTTTCGTAGTTTGCATTGGCATTTAAAGTTTGAAAACTTCTTTGATGTAACAATACCCAACCACTAAAAAAAAATTTCATCATTAAATCTTTACATGTAAAAGCTGACCACTCACACCATATTCAATGCCCTTTATCATGTTTTCAATACTATGTGTATATAATATATGTGTACAAGAGATATATATATACACACAGTATGTGCAATGATGAGTAATTACAAGTTTTGTATTTGTGGGTGGGGGATATAAACGAAATGTTCTTCTTTCTCTCACCCCCCTTTCCCTCCCTGGATAGACCGGTCCACCCGGTTTCCGGTAATCAAAGCAATGTATAAAATGTAGTGTAATGTAAACTCCAGCTTGTGCCACGATGCAGACATGGCCTTTCAGATACATGTCTCAACGCCATACACATGCTCCCTTCCTGCCACCTACCTTCTTAAATCTCTCATGGGACAAGTTGTACGTGTACTCTTGTTTCGGTTTCAGTCATATAGTTGTTGTCAGCGTAGCTCTTTTTATTTTCCTCTTTTCTTTACTAAATACCAGATTATGCTATTCCATTTAGTCAGTTTCCCCATTCGTTGGCCCCTACAACTCTCCACTTTCAAGTCTCGATCTACAGTTCTGAAGCTCCTAAATTCTCACCAAACAAACAATCTCACTCCTCCCCTCCCCCGCCCCCCTTTCTTCCGCTGTCAACGCCCCCCTCTTCTTTTTTACTCAGTTTCTTAATATTTTTTTTGTTTCCCCAAACTTCTCACCAACTCTGTTTCACTTTTCGGTTTCGAAGCACTCCGAGGGAAATGGAAACGGTCAAAAGAAAGTAAGATGTAAAATGTCCAAAAATACTATACGGGGTTTATTACACAACTGGGATGTGTTCCATTACCAATCATCTTGCGAAAGCTTGCCAGACCAGCCTTTCCTCCTTTACCGTTTTGTTGTGAGTCCTTTGCTTGTGTCATTAAGTTACTTGGCAAGCGCTCTTCAAGCTGATTGGTGATGGTGTGTGTTTGTCATTAACCCTATACATTTTAACAATAGTGTATGAATTAAATGTAGGGCCTATTATTAACAGCCTCAAGAATGAGGCTTGTTACCTCGATGAAGTGTGAAAGGATATTTGTAAGACAATAATTATTTGGAGAAGTAAGGCTACAAGAGGGTGTGGAGTTTTAAGTAAGGTAAGATGTCGAGTCAACAAAGAAAGACAAAGTATGAAACGTTTCTTATGTTGTCATTAGATAGTAGTTAGAGTTGCATTTAATATGCAGTGCTTATATTCATTTATTTAATAAATGATCATTCAAAAGCTGAGCCACATCATTTTTCTAATATAAAGCACACCAGGCAGTTTTTTTTTTTTATGTGTAAGCAGCAGCGCTCAAAGAAAACCTTTAGGTACCGGTACAAGGCAATTGTACTTTCAGATACAAATACTGTAACAACAAACACAAAAGTAAAAGCCATTTGTCCCACCATGCATTTGTCGCATTTCCATGTCAGCACTGCAGTCGAACATAAGTCATGCCTCGTGAAAACATAGAAACGTTAAATTAGTGTGCAAACAAACAGACAACTGCACTTGTATCTCGTTCAAACAGAACACGATAGTACCCCAAGGGAGGTGATGAAGAGGAGGAGTCAGGCAAGGTGACATAAGCCACCAGTAAAGCAGGTAAACTTGGGAAATGATGAATATGGAAATGCCAACACCCAGAGGCAGTGTCACATCATCATCAGGTACTCTCTCTGATCCGGAAGTTGGCTATTATGGAGCACCATTCCAATCCATCCTCGAGGGCTCTGCCATATCGTAACACATCAGGTAACGTGAGTACTAGCCTAATCCAAATAGTAATCTATAAACTTGTCTTTCCTTTTTTGTGTACATGATAAGAATCAATCGAGTATCATAGTTGATTCCTATCATGTAAAACACAGCAGAAAAAATTCCAATGCTTCCATAGCTAAAGACAATATTTTCCTTTCTGTACACGCCAAGCCGTGTAATCGCGAATTACATTCCAATCATTACATGCCAAGTTGTATTAAAGAGGATCTATTGCTTTCATTGCATGCCAAGACGTGTTATTGTGAATTGCATACATGTTTGCATTTGTAAAGATGTTTCTGCAAGAATTGGCTTTCCTTAGCATCTAGAGGTGTGCTTATACTGTGCTCAACTGCCAATAGTTCTTGCTGGACAGGCCGACCACGAGCATTTATGTGTTTTCAGTGCTCGTGAGTGGCCAGCCCAGCAGGAACTGTGGACTATGTTAGGAGGCCAAATGAGAAGAAGGACTTTCGTTTTGTAAACGGGCTTACCTTTGGACAAAGGCATGGTGATTTGTGCAAGCGAGGTTAGTATGTGGTACTAGTCTTGAGAGCAGTCTGATGTGCAAATCAAAGTCCTGTTGTGGTCTGAGAGGTCCATGCTGAATCAAACGTGACCAAACAGATGTAAGCTGTGTATTTTGAGCTGTCTCAAGAATTGAAATCACAAGAAATAAATAAATCAACAGTTCAATGCAGGGAGAAGCTGAAAAAATTTAGAAGACAGAAAACTCAAAGATCATAAGTAAGCAAGTCAGACCAAAAGAATTGGTTGTACGATGAATTTGATTCCATTTTGAGAGATAGACCAGCAACTATTAGACTTGTTATGGCAAGGCCTACTATTCCAAAGCATCTGGTAATATTCAGAGATAACATAAAGTAGTTTTATATATTTGCCTGTGTAAGTTGTAAGAACATGTGTGTTAATTTTTCTTGATGTGTATTGTATATGTGTACCAAGCTTGCACCTCTGAACTTTTATCTACTTACAAGGCCTTCATCCGCAGCTTGATGGAGTACTGCTCTCGCCCTTTGGGCTGGTGCACCCGCCTCCCAGCTTTCTCAACTTGATGCCGTGGAAACCAAGGTTGTCAAAATCAGTGGTATCTTCTGCAATTAAGCTGAATCTCTGGGCTTATCACTTTCACATCACAGGCAGTTTGCTGGACTCTATCTTCTACCACCTCCTTTCTGATCAAGCACCCTCTGCTCTTTCCATGCGTTGTCCCTCAAGATTCTGCAGGGCGCACGTGGTCCACCATTAACCCCCTACCAGTGAAACTCCCAAAATCCAGGCTCACTACTCAACTCCATTCATTCATTCATTCTTCTTTCTCTCCCACCTGTAGAATTAACTTCCTCAGTCTGTTCAGTTTCATCCTTCCCTCCACTGTTTCAAAACAGCTGTTCACCACCATCTCAGGTCACCCCCCTCCCCCCCAACGATACCCATGATCATTTCTACCCACATTAACCCTCTCCAAGCCCACATCTTTCCATGTTTTTCAGCCCCTCACCCTCTTCAATTTATGTTATTTTTAATTTGTTCCATTTCTGCTTCTTACCCAGTTTTCCTTCCATTTCTGGAACTGAGAATTTGCATCTGCATCCAGCTTGTTCACCCCCTGTGTCCTCCCCTTGCTCTCTTTCTTCCCCATGTCCTTCATGCTTCCAAGTCTCCCTCTATTTTGCCCCTCTATCCTGCTGTTGGTGTGTTTACTCCCTCCCGCTTCCTCCTTCCACTGTTCCTTTTGTTCTGTTACGTCTTGGTCCTTCCTGTGTTCTAGTACCTACACGAGCCTCGACTATATACAAACTCGAAGAGCAATCTTCGACATCACAACGTCGTCAGATATGCCTCCGCTCACATTATTACATCATTATACATACTTGTACCAAGTTTGATTTAAATCCTTGAACCCAGATTAAAAAATATTGAATAAGTCTGGCTGCCAAACCATGTGTCCCATCAGGTTGAAATCTAAAACAAATATTCCCCATGATTACTAGATCATAATTGTGACGTTTCACGGTCGTTGATGAAGCTGTTCAAGAGAAATAATTTATTAATGATTTTTGTCCAATCCAATATGACTGCCAGACCATGTAACCTATTAATTATTCGTGAACACCCTGGCCTATGTGCGAGGAATCGGTGAGGGGGAAGAGCATCACCTGTGGTCAAGTGATTCTCGTCGTCCTTACAGGGGAATTCATGCATTGTGTTCCTCCAAGCCCATCCCTCGGTGTTCTGCAGTGAGAGCGGAGGGTGATGGGCTCTTTACAGAGGAGTCCGAAGTGAAGGCCCGCTGGGCCGGTTACTTTGAGCGGCTGTCCCATGCTGATTCACTAGCTGTTGAGTTGGATGTCAGGGGTGTTGCTATCCCTATTGCTGACCCTCCAATTCAACTGTGATCCACCTTCGTTTGTGGAAACGCAGGCTGCGGTGAACCGGTTGAAATGGGGTAAAGCTCCTGGGATCTGTGGCATCCATGCTGAACTTTGCAAGGCTGATGGAAATGCTGTACTCAGGTCGTTGCATGCAGTTCTGTGCTCTGCCTGGAACACAGGCATCATCCCAACTGACTGGAAGAGGGGCCTTGTTGTCCCTTTCTGGAAAGGGAAGGGTGATCACCAAACTGCAACAACTCCCAAGGGGTGACGCTGCTCTCAGTGCCGAGCAAGGTCTTTACTCGGATAATTCTTGATAGGGTTCGCCACCATCTGCTTGAGCACCAGCACGCAGAGCAGTCAGGCTTTACACCAAAGAGGTCAACGATTCACCGTATCCTTGCTCTTCGGGTCCTCAATGAACGCAGACGAGAGTTTCGGCAGGGGCTGCTTGCAGCCAATATTGATCTCTGTAAAGCATGCAATTCAGTGAATCGGGATGCCTTCTGGAGGATTCTTGGTCTTCGTGGGGTGCCACCAAAACTGATCAATCTGATCTGTGAACTACACTCTGGAACTGAGAGTGCTATGAGATGTGGTGATACCATTTCTGACTTATTTCCAGTTGTTACTGGAGTTCGTCAGGGGTGTGTACTGGTCCCCAAACTTTTCAGCACTTGTTTGGACTGGATTCTGGGGAGGATGTCGGAGAGATTAAGCTGTGGTGCATCATTTGGGAATGTCAAAATTCTGAACTTGATTTCGCAGATGTTTCAGTCATCTTTGCGGAGACTCTGGATATCCTTTTGGGGCCCTCGAGGTGCTGAATGAGGAGTCGGAGATGCTGGGATTACGGGTTTCCTGGGTCAAAACGAAGATCCAGGCTTTCAGTGACATCTTGGATGCTGCTGTGTTGTCTGTACATATGCTATGTTGTCATATGTTGTCTGTACATGCTTGTGGTGAGGATGTTGGGCCTGGGGAGTCATGGATTCAATGGATCATGCGATGTGGCGCAGTCGGTACCTATGCAGAACAACAAAAGTCCAAGTCTTCAGGTCCTTGGTGCTTCCAGTCTTGCTCTGTGGATGTGAGACTTGAACTCTGACGAGGGATCTGAGACGGAGACTTAATTCCTTTGGTACCAGGTCTCTTCAGAGAATCCTTGGCTATCACTGGCTGGACTTTGTGTCCAATGTGCAATTGCTGAGAAAGACTCAAATGAGATTTGTTAACTGTGTAATCCATGAGTGTTAGCTGTGGCTGTATGGACATGTGGCTCATTTTCCTGATGCTGATCCTACTCACCCGATTCTCTCAGTGAGGGAGCCTCGTGAGTGGAGGATGCCAATGAGCCGACCACGTGCCTTGTGGTTGCAGCAGGTTGATCAGCATCTCAAGGAGATGGGGATGGGCCTGGGGAATGGCCAGATGGAGGCCCCTGGAGTACTGGCGGAAAGTGGATGCAGCGACGCGATGCTCCGGCGCATGCTCCCATACCTGACCTGACCTGAACACCCTGGTATCCCCAAGGATTGGGGAACATGTGGGTGAAATTTCCTCTCGAACTGTAAAGCTGTTCTGGAGAGGTAGAGTTTTTAAAGGTTTATTCTTCAAAAAATCATAGCTGCCAAACCATGTGACCTATGACATCATAGGGGAACTTTTTATTCCGCATGGATAGGCGATCATACCTGTAAAGTTTCACCTCGATCTGTTCAGCGGTTTGGAGAATAAGATTTTTGAAGGTTTTTTGTAAAATATAATGTGGCTGCTGAACCACATGACTGATGACGTCATCCCCCCCCCCCCCCCAATACAATTTAGCCCGACGAGATGACCCTCAAATTTTTTAGACTGATTGGACGAAGCGTTTGATGTATGCAATTATTACTCATAACGAAGCAACCTTTGACAACATCAAAAAAAAAATCACACGTGTTTCCCATGGGGAGTATTGTCACATGTGCCATGTTTCATTTTTAGCTCACCTGGACTTTAGTCAGATTGAGCTTATGCGATCAAGCAGTGTTCGTATGTGAGTGATTGAGTGAGTGAGTCAGTCCGTGAACACTTCAGTTTTTATCGCTTGAAGCAAACACATGATTTTGATGAAACTTGGCCACAAGATTAATATCTG
>CM068953.1:36577416-36589562 GCA_035128595.1 Eptatretus atami | reverse complement strand
GCTCTCCTGGTCGTCGGTCATCGTTCGTGGCTGGCCGGGTCAATCGTACGATCCTGGCTGCGCTCGTTAGATTCTGGTTCGTGGGTTTGAGTCCCACCGTGGTGGGTTGTGTTGGAGCGCTCGAGCTGGGGATCCCCATTCCCGTCCATGGACTCCGAGCTCCACAAGTGCAAGTCGGTAAAACCGCGCGAGGCGGCCAGGTACCCGAGCAGACTCTGACCCCCAGCTTGCCTATATTCCGCGGCTGGAGGGTCCAATAAAGGCCAGCCGGCTCCATTTCTTTTGGGGTGTGTGTGGCCAGTCTTGTAAGTAAAACTGTTAAGTGATTGCCATTGTACATTTGCCTGTATTTATATTCGTGATTAATGTTCCCTCCCTATTGCCTTTTGTAAATAATAACTGTAAATGTTCCAGTAGTTGTCTGTTTTTTCCTTCATTGGACACCAGTAGGTTCGGGCTTGAGAATTAGGGAGGCCGATTGTGCCGTAAATTGTTATTTGGACCGGCGCGGCTTTGGTAATCCCCACTCGGTTACGCCGGATCCGAGTGGGTAACAGCGATTCCGATCGGACAAAGCCGGCCGAGGGTGTGGCTTACCCGGTAGCTCGACCGCGTGGCTAATTAGGTAAATTGGAATCAGACAAAAAGACCCTAACCGCGCGGTCGAAATATTGACATCCACGGTCCATTAAGCGACCCATCGACTTCGGAGTTATCCGGAGTGACGACCTTCAATTCCAAAGTGTCTTGCGGGCGCGAGGTGGGGGGGGAGACGGCCCAACTGCTCCATCTAGCAGTCGTTCCCCGTCCCCGAACCCGGCACCACAATATGATGTGTGTTGTTACCATCGATCTTGAGTACAGTAATGAAGTTCTGGGGGACCCATCTTGCTGAGACCATAATGTTTGTGGATGATCAAGAAAATGCAACCTTAAGAAATTCCAAGTTCTGTGGGTGTTTTTGGTAACATGAACACAGTGAACCACCACGATTAATGCCGAAACCTGGTCAAAAAGATCATGGATATGGAAGAATCAGCGAAATTGGTGATTAGTAAGTTATAATGATATTGTAAGAAATATATTTTCAAAAGTGATGTTTCAAAACATCCCCTCCCCTTTCCACCTTAAGAAGAGACTTGGGTGCGTTTTTCCTAATGGTCTGGATTGAAAACGGATTCTGCAGGTAAGCACGTCCGATTCCCTTGGGTTCCATATGTTACCCCTAAGCCGATCAGGGTTTGGAACTAGTCATGGTTTCTTCTCCGTCTCAGAGGCAGGAAAGCCTTTGCTAAGATTCCCATCAGATACAACCACCATTTCCAAAATACTTTGGAGAGAAGGGTGGTGATGTATGTCTCGGCAGCTGTGACGCCCACTCTAAATTGACCACAGGCTATACCTCAGATTTTTCTATGATTTACCAAATGTACCATGACTCTTCACATTTCCCAGCACACACGTTGAGATGGACTGGATGCCTGGGAAGGCCCGATGTTTAACATTCTGTCCCACCTTTCTCACCAAAATCTATTTCAGTTTTACACCATGCCATCGTTTTTAACCTCAAGTTTACTAATGTCTTGAATGGTGCTGCCATGTAATTTCCTTGTAGTTTTCATTTTTTTTCTTCTTCTTCTTGATCTTGAATTGCCTGTTCAAGTATCCTCGGTTTTTACTCTTTCCATGAGTGCTTTATTAGACTTTCCACTCCATAAAATGCCTCTTTTGATGCTAAAAAAGTTCAGCATTTTTAAAATGCACTGGTTTTAGTGTCTTTTCGATCTCTATCTTAATACACCAGTTAGCGTTAGTGCTTTTCTCACCATACACCGGTTAGTGTCCTTTCGATGTCCGACCAACTCACCTCCTCCACCCTCAAACAGGCATCTTTTTCATCTCCATTCTTTTGTGACCTCTCTTTTCCTGCCTGCGGAATTGCCCTCCTTGGTCCGTCCAATCATGTTTATTCTTCTCTCCACTCCTCAATGTTTTCAGCTCACTTCCATCTGATACCATCTCCCATTTTCACTGATGATCTTTTCTTCTATTCTTGCTAACCCTGCTGCCATACCACCACCAGCTTTGTTGTTTAATATGCACAGGCTCCCTTCAGAAAAAAAAGACCTTCATCCTCTGTCGTTTCATTTCTCCATGATTCTCCATTTTGTATTTAACAAGAAAATAAGTCCCCAACCTCACCTTAAAAATCGGACTTGTAGATTTTAACCTTTGAGTTATTAAATAAGGAACGAGGGAGTGGAGATACTAATGTTTATATAACTAAATGTATAATTCAAGGTGGTATTTAGGCAGCGGTCATGGTAAAGTGTATATATAAATAAATAAATAAACAATTCAAAGTGGAACACAGGTACCATAGAATGGTTAAAAGTATATAAATAACCATAGAATGGTTAAAAGTATATAAATAAATAGCTAGATAGGTCAAGGTGGTATGTCATTGGTGGTGATGGTAAAGTGTATATAAATAAATATATTATTCAAGGGGGTATGTACATACTGGTGATGGTAAAGTGTATGTATAGCTATACTAATAAAAGGGTGTGTGTGTGTGTGTGTGTGTGTGTGTCAGTGTGTCTCCTCCATAACTCCAAAACCATAAAACCTAGCAGCCTGAAACATTGCATGCATACTAAGAAAACTCCAAGGAAGTGCAAGAGCGAAAATTGGGTGTTTGAGTTAATTAAAACCTCTTTTAAAGATAATTTAGGGGTGCTCATCACAAAAAAAACCCAAAATAAGCCTTCCCAAGATGGCGTGCCACCATCTTGGTCAGTTCTCTGTTCTTGCTGGAGTCTTCAGCCGCCATTTTGTTCGGCCTATTCAAACATGCCTCTTCGGAAACACGATCTACTCTCACGGACTGATTAAAGTATATAATCAAGATATTATGTCGGATTTGAGAATCAAATCTGTTGAACAAAATAAGTATCGAAATCTGGAGTGAAATCCGAAAATTTGAAGAAATTAGCGGTTTTTTATAACTTTCTGCATTTATTGAAGCAAAGCGTTACACTTAACTTTTTCTATTGTTCGGAAGATTATATTGAGTGAAGAAAAGATTGTGGAATGTGCAGAAAGTGTAACTTCATTGAGTGAAACGTCGTGCTTAATAACCTGATTTTGTAATCCATGAGTGCATAGTCCACAGGGGTCCTTTTTTTGGCAATTTCATACGCAGTTTGCTGTTTCCGTTTTGGGTGATTTGCTAACATTACAAAATATTAATATATATATACTATTATAGTTCCGCCAATATATTAATAGTCGGTAGTTTCTGCAAGTGAAGCGGTATGTAGACAGCACACATGGATGTGGTAGAAATGGGAACAAATGACTCTCAGTGGGGTGTGTGTCGCTTGCGCGGGTTTTATGGGCGACACCGATCTGAACTTGAACTTGGGCCCTTGGGTGTGTGCTGCGTGAGGAGGTTATGTGACCGTCTCAAGAACCATGTACTTCTGCAGCGTCGAAGCCTGGAAGCCACGCGCAGGACGTGCCACCGTGCAGTGCAGGGTGGGGAAATCCGTGCATGTGTGCGAGTGAAGTTCAGTAAATCGCCGTGCGCTGCACTTTTAGTATAGACCCTGAAGAGGTTGGAGGAATGTGTGGGAGGACTGTTGGGATGGGGGGGGACTGTGGAGAGGAATGGGGGGGACTGTTGGGTGGGGGACGTGTGGAGGAGAGTTGTGGGGGGACTGTGGGAGGAATGTGTGGGGGGGGGACTGTGGGGGAAGGGAGTGGGTGGGGGGGGGGACTGCATGCAGGCAGGCCTTTACCAAATAGCATCAGTTTTGATTTTTAAATGTCACCGCCTTGTTTTATATAGAACATGCGGTTAGAAGAAAACGCTGCTGTTTGGACATGTTTTATCGCCCCGGTAATGCCCTGTACGCTGCCCCCCCCCCCCCCCCTTCCCATTCCCTCCCTCCCTCGCCTTCCATTCCCTCCCTTCCCCTCCGCCTTCCCATTCCCTCCCTTCCCTCACCTTCCCCGTCCCTCCCCTCGCATCACCTTTCCATTCCTTCCCCTCCCCTCACTCTGCGTTTCCCATTCCCTCCCCTCGCGCCGCTTTCCCAGTCCCTCCCCCGCACGCTTTCCCATTCCCTCCCCTCGCACCGCTTCCCATTCCCTCCCTCGCACCGCTTTCCATTCCCTTCCCTCGTCGCCACTTCCCATTACCTCCCTCGGCCGCTTTCCCAGTCCCTCCCCTTGCGCCGCTTTCCCAGTCCCTCCCTCACGCCACCTACCCATTCCCTCCCATCCCCCTTCCCTCGCACCACCCTCCCATCCCCATCCATCGTGCCACCTTTCCATTCCATCCCCTCACGCCGCCTTCCCATTCCTTCCACTGTGCCACCTTCCCATTCCTTCCCCTCCCTCGCGCCACTTCCCATTCCCTCCCCTCGCACCGCTTCTCATCCCTCCCTCTCCTCGCACACTTTCCCCATTCCCTCTCCTCCTCTCGCGCTGCCTTCCATTCCCTCCCTCTCCTCGTGCCACCTTCCCATTCCCTCCCCCTCCACCACCTTCCCTTCCCCCCTCCCCTGCCCACCTTCCAACCCTCCCTTCCCCTCCCATTCTCCCCCTCCTCTCGTGCCACCATCCCATTCCCTCCCCTTCCCTCATGCTGCCTTCCCATTCCCTCCCCTCCCCTCATGCTGCCTTCACTTTTCTTGAACCCACTTCCACAAGCCCCGACGCTAGCTTCCATCACTATAAGGAGAAAACTCTTATCTGAGTATATCTACAGTGGGAGATCTCTAAAGGATGGGAGGAGCGGTGTTTTCTCACCTGAGGAACTCACAGAAAAGATAGACCTGCAGACAATAAGAGTTCCTTTTCGGATACTCCGAGAGGTTAAAAACTCATTACCACCTGTTTGCCTGGCTTACCTGGAAAAACCTTGCAAAGGTGGGGAAGCTATGCAGGTTCACCCCCTACCTCTGTAGCTTTTATGATGAAACTGCACAGACTCAATCACTTTCAAGCACCACCTGCACATAATATGAGCAAGGTCTGTAGCACAGCTGAGGTGTCCTGTAAATCAACAAGAAAATAAATATATGCATGAGTAATCCACTCCTCCATTTTGTTGAGTTAGCAAATCGGACGGATACTCCCTGGCGTGAGGTTCTTCTGCCTCCGATGCCTACCCATCCAAGTTGGGAATCTCCTTATCTCCATCCAACACCAAGGGTAGTGGGGGACCTAAGTTGGAGATTGCTTCACGGGGCGCTACCGCTAAGTTTTGAAGCACTGCTGCAACACTTCACAAACTTTCCTGGTGTATGTTGCTTCTGTGGGAATGCAGAAACCATATTTCTTGCAGTGCCCGCATCTTCAACCAATTATTTTGCTGATGAAAAACCTGCTTTTAGGCTTTTGGATTAATTTTTCCCCAACACTTTTTTATTTCCGGTCACCCTGTAAAGAAGGAGAGTAGATCACGGGATCTCCTGGTTAACTTTATTTTGGCCTCTGCAAAACTTGCAATTTATAACACTAGAAAGGTAAAGATTGAAGGCAGTGCATTGCAATATAGTTTTGCATAATCTGAGAGTGTTATTATATTCACGAATCACTTAGGTGTTTAAGGTGGCACAATATTCCCAAAACTACCGAGAGTTTTAAAGAAATTTGGATGATAAATGATGCACTTAGCAGTCTTTCCCACCAAATCTCTTACTTTTACTTGTCTGATTATTATTATTATTATATTTTTGGAAATACTTCATTGTGTTTTAGTCTCCCTCCTTATTTGTCTTGGTAGTGCTTTCTCTTTAAAATGTTCTACCTTGTCTGCTGCAGTTATAACCATGGACTTGCAAAGATGAGGAAGTCCATCGACATGAAACAGGAAACTTATGTCTGTCTGAGCTTTCCTGTGCCCTGAGCGCAAGCCTCTAAAGTACTACAACTACTACTACTACTACTACTACGACGACGATTGCAACTAGTATTACTATTACTATTCTAACAGCCTCAATTATTCAAACTTTCTTGTGGGATCAACTGGCGAATTTTGCCTTCCTTCCTGAAAGTTCCTGAAGTCTCCATCTTGTATACCCCGTGTTCCCCGCCCCATCCCTCTCCCTTCCACAGTTCTCCTAATGTATCTGTTTCCACACTGTATTCTATTTGTCCTTCTCCTCTCCCGCCCCTTCCTTCTTCTCAATGGCTTGATTTCCGATCATCAATTTGGTTTCAGACCAGGTCACTTTACCCTGGATATGCTTCTTCTGCTCTCCCAACAATGGATGGAGGCACTCAATGCCAGACATGAAATCACAACCATCTCCCTAGACATATGCCGTGCTTTTGACAATGGTCAGGCACCCCACCCAGCTCACCAACTCTCTTTCTTATGGTATCCAAGGATATCTCCACTCATGGCTCGCAGACTTTCCTCCCTGTCGCAGCCAACGTGTGGCCCTAAATGGAGTTCTTTCATCCCCTCTTCCTGTCCAGGCTGGAATTCCTCAAGCAGGTTCTGGGCCCTGGTCTTATTCTGGTTTTCATCAATGATCTCTCCGACTCTCTGGAAATCCTCTTTATCTCTTTGCTGATGACTCCACCCTCTGCCGTACCATGTCATCCCTCAGACGCGACAAGCAGCAGCTTCTTTGCTTTCTGCAGGTCTGGATAAAATCACAAACTGGTCCAACACGTGGAACATGTCTTTCAATCTTGACAAATCTCACACTCCCACTATTGTCTCTTGAAAGGACGTTTGGACCACCCCCCCCCCCCCCATCTACTCAACAATCCTCTGGAAGACGTCCTTCGTTCAACTTCTGGTCTCACTATCCACCATGATCTTTCCGAGGAAAGCCACATTTTCAACCTGGCTCTCCAAAGCCATCGCCGACTGGGCATCCTGCATCGTGCAAAGTCCTTCTTGGCCATTCTAAGCTACTGAACAGTACAAGGCTTTTGTCCACCGCCTGATGGGGACTGCTCTCCCCTCTGGGCTGGTGCTCCTGCCTCTCAACTTTCTCGGCATCAGCTGTTTAAATCAAGGCATTTCGGATCATTGGTATCTACCGTGGTGAGGCTGAGTTTTTGGGCCTCTCACTCTCTCACCGCAGGCAGGTCGGTGGTCTTTCTGTCTTCTCCCTCTCCTCTCGCGTTGCCCCCCCCCCAACTCTCTCTGCGATATGTTTCCCCACCATATTTCCGCGGCGCTCAAGGTCTACCAACAAACCCCTTCTGGTAAAACTACCAAAATCACGAATCACTGCTCACCTTCACTCTTTTATTCCTCTTTTTTCCCCACCTTTGGAATAAACTCCCTCACTCTATTCAATCCCATTCTTTCCTCCAGGTCTTCAAAACAGCTGTTCACCACCACCTCTTATCTTCACCCATCCAAAACCACGATCTTTTCTATCCCCGTAATCCACCCAAACCCACCTCCTTCAAATTCCCTGTCTTCCTTCCTGAAAGTCCCTGTAGTATCCATCTTGTATACCCCGTATTCCCCGCCCCATCCCTCTCCCTTCCACAGATCTCCTAATGTCTCTGTTCCCCACTGTTTTGTCCTTCCCTCTCCCGCTCCTCTTGTCTCCTGCCCCACTTGTTGCGCATGTGTGTATTATCTTCTCATACGAGCCTCGACAATGTATACAAAAAAAAAAGAAAAGAATGTTTTAGCACAAGTCTTTCACGAACACGAATGGCCAGGCCTGACGTTCAACTGAAAGATGATTTATGCTTAATTTGTAATCTCTTCAGGGTGCGGAAATAACTCACCTACTCTATGCAAAAGACACCGTAATAACTTTGATATCCACAAACTATTGCTAGCAGGCAGGACTCTGAGCTTAACGTCCATCCAAGGGACCGCACACACTTTGTGATGTAACACCGTGCTTGCGAAGCACCAGTTGGAGTTTGTAGTCGGGTCTAGCATCAAACCCAGGCTAGACAGCTCAAATGTAAGTGTGCTACCTCCACACCATGCTGTCAGAAAAGCAACAACAACAACAAAAAAAAATCTAAAGTATTTCTAAAATTAAATGCAAAATCCTCTCTGACCTGCATTCATAAACTCGGTCATGTTGCTTCACGACTCAATGATCAACAACTTCGATTGCAACATTCATGTTGCGTTCAGTAGTTATTTGTGAATGTTTGGACAATTTCGGGAATGTATGCTTGGGATTAAACAGCGGGAAAGATAGATGATTATCATGATGCGGTCTTCATTTCTGAATTGGTCGACTTAAAAGTGCATCATTAAAATGAATCACGAATGAATGTTCTTTTTATTTTTAAGAAAAAAAAGTTGAGTTTGTGCTTTTTTAAATTTTTTTTCATGGTTTGACCAATGAAAGTTATTCGACTGAAACGTTTTTCTAATTCTCTTGATACCAAGCAGCCAACATCAAAACTGTAATTTATAGATCGTTACATATCGGTGAATGAAAAAGAAAATTCACTGCAAAATATCATTCACATTCATTCAATGAATAGCCTTGGAAATTTTTTTAAAAAATTATTTCATTTGATTATGAATAAGATTGGATCGATAATTATTATTCGTATGTTGTTTTTTCTATAATTCCAATTTGAGGCCCATGAAAGAGTGAAAGTTAAATAGATGGGTAAAGTTAAAACTATGAGTTAAGGATGGCAGGATGGCCGAGTTTATGCCCACTTTCCTCTGAGCTGTCTATCTTCAGTTCGAATGTTGATCCAGCTATAAACTGTCACCCTGGTGCATCGATCAACATGTGCACCATCCATCGGAGGGAGGTAATGCTGGAGGACCTGTCAGCCAGCACCTGGGGCACTGGTGGCTGTTGAAGATCCCATGGGTGTATTTTGTCGAGAGTAGACAAGTTATGACCAGCACTCTGAACAAATTACAAATTCCTGCTCAAACCACCCTCAGTCGAACGTCAGGTCTTGCCAGCTTGGGCCAAAAACATTTTCTGGCCAACCCCACAAGGCATGGAATCATTGGGGCTGTTAATGTAGTCGTATTCATAGCAGTCGTAGCAAAAGCTATGAGTTAAGTAGGCATTGAGTATGCTGACATCTCAGAGTTAACCGATGTCAAAAGATGGCATTTGTGGTATCCAGAGTGCCACAGGGAGAGGCTTGATTTCTCCCAAGGTCAGTGGCTGGATTTGTCTGCAGTCAAATCTGACATTGTTTAATGTCTGTCTGTGTATGATTTGTGTGCAGCCCCTCCATGAGCCTTAGCCCATGCAAATAAATACTGTATATAAATTAGAGAGTTCATAGAACAGCTTACCCTGCACAATCTTGAGTCTTTTAAACTCTTCCTTTGTGTTTCCAATCAGGATCTATATTTCCTACGAGCCACAATTTTGTCCGAATCTCGATATTCCCCGACGCTCAGGGCATGAGTGGCAAATTTGATTGCTCGAGATGGCAGAAAATGGCACAATATTTTGTCCAATTACTGTTTAACTGGAGGTTTTTGGAAGTGCAAGGTGGTGTGTGTTCTTCAGTGTTCAAGTATATAATTAAATTGAAATAAAATAAAGGTTTTAAAGGCTGTAGAAAAGAAAAACACAAGTACATAATTCAATTGAAATAAAATTAATGTTTTCAAGACTGTAGAAAAACAAACAAGAATTATATAATTCAATTGAAATAAAGTAAAGGTTTTAAAGACTAGAAAAGAAAAACACAAGTGTATAATTCAATTTAAATGAAACAAGTAAAAAAGACATAGAATTTCATTGCCCCCATTGTTCTAGTAATTTTGCTGTATGGAGTAAAAGGGCGAGCCATATTTAGGTACAACTAAAATGGCCGCCAGTCAACCAGTCTGTCATCTTTGATCAGATCGCAAAATAAAGTGAGGTGCACGTGTATGCCATTATGTACTGTGCTTGTGCCAAGTTGAAACAAAATTGGACCATGCATGTCTGAAGACATGTTTGAGGACACATTCAAGTAACAACATGGCCGCCGGTCAGCCATCTTCAATGTGATCTCCAAAAAAAAAAAACACAACAAGCTTTTTTCAGAAGTTTACTGCTGTTGATATCGGCCAAAATACAATGACGTGAATGATGTATGGTTTATTTTGAAACATGATTTAAGAGCTGAGTAAAAAAAAAAATCTTACCCCCTCTCTGCACAAAAAGACATTCTAAGTTTGTATCACAAAAAGACTGGATGAGCATGTATGTCATGATGCTCTAAACATCGATAAAATGGAAAGTTTGGAGATTCATTTTGAAAGTATAATAGAAAAAAAAATAAAGAAATATGGTTTTAACAATTTTCTTTAATGATTTTATTACTATTTGACCCAAAGACAATTTGAATAGGGGGTCTACAGGGTATCATTTCCTACAAGCTTGACATAATTTCACATAATTCCTTTACTCAGTGCATAAAGAATCACCAAAGTGGTTTTCCTCATCCGGCTAGCTTATCGTCCTGGTGCTAAACCCGAGAGGAAATTGGAATTTGCTGGTAAGGGTACACATCATTTTGTCTTCCGAGAGAAATCCTATACATACAAGTACAAGAGTAGTTAGGTGCGCATGACGACGTCTTTCAAGTGAGATAGGAATACATGGATGCTACTTCTACTGCACAACTGATTTCATGGCACAAATTATTCCCACCTTCTTGTGGTTTCAGTTGGGGAGAATTTTTGACCCGAGTCTTTCAAGCTGGCCAGACTTGACGTTCGACTGATGCTGCAGGAATTTGGAATTTGGCCAGGATGCCGGTGATAACTCAACCACCTTTCGCCAAAGACACCGTGAGATCTTTAATGTGTCCACCAACGACCAACGCTGGCAGACAGGTCCTCCAGCGTGATGTCCATCTGAGGGTTGACGCACACATTGATGCCTCGCCATGCATGTGAAACACCAGGATGACAGTTTATATCTGGGTTGGGATTCAAACCCAGGCAAGATAGCTTAGAGGTGAGTGTGCATACCTCAAAGCTATCCTGCCATCCCATGGGAATCCAAGGATAGTATGGTGAAAAAAACAGCAAAGTCAGTTCACAAAGGTCATGTTCTAAGCAGTCGTGGACTTCATGACCATTGTTGGCACTGATTATAATAACAGTTCAACTGTCAGACTCCGACGGTCACTGGCCATGAAGGACTAAGTAATGTCAAGCGTGATGTGATATCTGAAATAGGATGACCTAAAATTGTGATGCAATTCCATCATAGAATGCGGGTTTTAACTGTCTTCATACACGGGGGTTTATTGCGCTATGCTTATTTGAGGGCAAAGGAGTATAAGGAGCGACTACATGAGCACCTGGTTACACAATGTGATCACATTACAAAGTCAAATGGGAAAACACCTAATTCTTTCATTCCACTCATTGGTTGTACAATTGTATTGTGCGTTTGTGGTGTTGTACGGACTGTGTGGTTAGAGCAGGATATGCTGTCGGCACAGATAGCAATAGCATTTCTATAATTTTGTTTAATATATGGATATGCATAGTGTGTATGTATGTATGTAATTATATGTATGTAATTATATGTATGTAATTATATGTATGTATGTATATATATATTTTTTTATCTTACATTTGGTGTTCTAGTTGGGTTAAAGCAGAACTACAACTTTATAAAAACGAATCTACCGTAGTCTGCCATTCTCCAAACCACCTTTCCGCCACTTGCTTCTTGTGCTTTCCTTTTGGTTTCGTCACACTCCCCATATCTTCCCCCTCTAATCTCCCATTTCCTCTCCTTTTCCTTTCCCTTTCTCTCCCACCACTCACTCTCTCTCTTCACTTGTCATTACATCTATTTCTGACCATATATTTCTATGGGGGAGCATATCTCAGACATAGCACATACGAAGTGTGTGATCAGGAGTGAAGACAGTAAGAGGGATAAAATGACACCCATTCCCTAGAAAAAGGCCTTTTGGCCCATTGTGACATGAACCAACCTCATTGCTGAAGCACAATACATTTAATGTTAGGTCAGGCGATTAGCAACAAAAAAAATCGATCATGGAAGAAGGTGGACACAGCCTCCGTTCAATCGTGCATGCTAACCTGTTCAACCTCACATGCGAACTTGTTAAATCTTGCATGCTATCCTGTTCAACCTTACATGTGAACTTGTTAAATCTTGCATGCTATC
>CM068953.1:36563061-36573182 GCA_035128595.1 Eptatretus atami | reverse complement strand
AAAGAGAAGATGAGAACGAGAAAGAGAGCGGCCCACAGTAAAGTGTTTGCGCCTGTTCAGCACTTTCTGTTTTTGGCTCTGATTATACTACCTTACGCTGTGCTTTCTCCATTTCGCTTTTCTTCGCTAACACATTCGTTCATATTAATCTTTTGTTCCCCCATCATTGCTAGTTTTGCCTTGTGGCAGGTTTGCTTTTGATTTCTTGATCCTTAATTTAACTTTGTATTGTTTAACATTATGGTCAACGTACGTTTGCATCATCAGTGTGTATGAGGAACTCACTCCAAAGACGGGGTCATAGTTTGTCCCCCGGACGGAGTCGGTGATTGATGATGTCGTAATGGGTTTCGGAGAGCTCATTGGGCTCGAAAACATTCTTTCAGCGTCGAGGATGAATCAACGTGTTGTGATATTTTGTCTGAAGAGGCAGCGTTGCTCAGAGGTCGAATCCGGCTTTCCTCTTCCCGCCGGATCTTTTTGTTTCTGTAACGTCCTTTGGACACACCGCTGTTAAAATTATTATATCAAATATTCCACCTTCTTAAAAAGCGAGGAGATATCCTGCTTTAAGTTATTTTGGGACGTTGTATCACGGATTTCCATGATCCATTACGTTTGCGTTCTGGCGTTTCGGTTTGACACATTGTCGTTCCAACGCCCACTGTTATATTGTTTTGAAGAATGGTGCACGGTCACTTAGTATGCTGTCACTCTTAAATAATAAAGCATCGCAGCGACGACGATTATATCACCACTGAAGTGATGACATGCTTTATTTGTGGCGAGCATGGACATTTAAAGAATGCGTGTCCGAACACAACACGTTCCTCGTGGTGAGTCTCAAACGTGTGGAACTAATGAGGAATCTCAACGCCAGGAGCCAGAACAAGCACTAATGATTGCACCTGGAGCCTGCAGAACCCAAGCCAAGCACTAGTAGTACATCTAGAGTGGTGGAACGTGCAGACACCTCCCATAATCAGCCCTGGAAAACAATGCAGAAGTTAAAGAATCTCAAGTAGACGACGAGGGTTTTGTCACCGTTCACTCTCCGAAGAAAAACATCCTAACATCAACGGTCATGAATGTAATGGTGAGCGTTCCTAAAAGCTTGCGCCATCGAGCAAACTACACCGGTTCTCATGTAGATACAGCCAGCTCGCTCGCTGCTTTGGAAACGGAAACAAATTTGCAGTTCTAGCTCCGGTGGATGTGACCGTGTCCTTGATCATGTACGGGATGAGCACGAGCATGAACAAGAGGACGGTGTTGTGCCCCAAGAAGTAGTTGTGACCAACCTCAGTGGTTCCTGATGTATCGACATTGAAAGTGAACCTATGTTGGTCCCTCTCTCTACCAAAAGCGTAGTGGCTGAGACATCTGTGTTCCAGACAACTCTGGACATTACGGATGAGGAGCATGCGTGTTCTGCTTCGGTCACGGCTTTCTCCCTCCAGCAGAACAGGAAATGCCTGCTCCACCTGTGGTGCATGGTTCAAGTATGCATCACAATCAGACTATGATTCTGACGGGGCCTCGTCGATTGCCTCTGGTGAAGACTGAAGTCTGGAACGATCCAGGCTTATTTCAGGAACGGAGGGTGTTTCCGACTGTGCCCCCCCTCAGGAGATCATAAAGTTTTACACCACACTTCTGTAAGAGACATGTTTCAAATTCAAGATTCTTTTCCAGACATGCTCAGTTTTTATTACCTCTGTAAATTGGCTGCTCCTTCAGTCGAGCGTTTGGCATGACTGAGCCACAAATGTTTCGTCTGAGGAAGTGGGTTTTGAAAGCAAGGAAACTACTGCATCCATAACCTGGCCAATTGACTGATGTCTTTTTCAAAATTCCACACTATGGCTTTCTCGATTGCTACTTTAAACATTAATGGAGGACGTCTCGAATTTACACAAAGCTGAGTTAAGGAGCTTGTATTGAAGAACCACATTGAATTTTTACTCTTACAGGAAACCAGATGTAGTCCTCCTGTATGAGCGATGGGAGAGAATGATGAAAGGGAGATGTGTTCTCAGCAGCTTAGAGTGTCCAGAGCTGGGTAGCCATCTTTGTAATCCTTCTTCTCTAATCTCATGTATTGATTTTAATGAAATTGTTAAAGGATATTTAATCTCACTCACCTTTACTCTTAATGGTTTAAACACACAATACTCAATGTCTCTGCACCGAGTGACAGTACGGATCGAACTTGTTTTTTTACGCAGTTAGAAACATCCCTCACACACTTGGATTTAATGGATTTTGTTGTTTAGGAGGGGATTTTAACTGCACGATAGATTCTACCATTGATCGCAATGGGAAAGAACCTCACTCAGCGAGCATTATGCCCTGGCTAGGACTACTGACAACCTTCTCCCTTGTTGACATTTGGAGGACTTGTAATCCATCAACACGGCAATATACGTGGTGTCGGTGTTTCGATGGCTGTCTGTCCTCGCAAGGTTAGATCGTTTTTATATTAATAATGATTTTTTTAAATATTGTGACCCACACTGGTGTCGTCCAAGTGGTTTCTCAGACCATCATATGGTCAAACTTCGCATTCACCCACCAATTCGTAACCGAGGTGCTGCCTACTGGACTTTTAATGTAAGCCTCCTCGAGGATCATGTTCCTTGAGCCTTTCGTTGTTTTGGAGAACTTTACTCCAACGTAAACCCTCCTTTCCCCGTCTTGTGCAATGGTGGACAATGCCAAGCACAGATAAGATCCTTCTGCCAGCAATACTGAGCTTATCAAACTCGACATGATCTGCCCTTCAATCTCTGGTTGCCAGAGAGATACTATCTTTGCAATCTTAACCTCTCAGCCTCTAATACTGAAAGGCCAACTTTTTGCTGGCAAGAAAAAGCCTTCTTGCTGGACTCTGTGCAAAGCAGGCCAGGGGAGCTCTGATCCGTCTCCGAATGGAAAAGCTGTATCACTTTGGATACTTCCTCAAGTTCTTCTTCGGACTGGAAGTTCGGAAAAAAAACAAGTCAGCAGATAGCCTCACTAAAGACGAAGGAAGGTAGAATAACACACTGCCAAAAGACATCTGGGTTTCACTCAAGGATTACTTCTCTGAACTCTACCAGCCAAGAGCACTGATGATGAGATTGTGGAATCCCTGACTTCTTCCCTACCCACCTTATCAGAATCCGTACGTCTACAACTCGACAAGGAAATAACTTTGGAGGAAATTCAGGCTGCCCTACATACTCTACCAACAGGAAAGCCTCTGGACTAGATGGAATGCCTGAAGAACTTTATAAAACCTTTTGGGACCTTCTGGGACCAGAGTTACATGAAGCTCTGATTGACGGTCGACAATTGATCTGTTTGCCATTAGCTGTCGCCGGGCTGTACTTGTCCTTGTCCCCCAAAAAAGGTGACCTTCAGTAACCGTGCAACTGGCGTCCTATATCATTGCTTTGCACGGATTATAAAATTTTCTCAAGGCTCTTACCACCCGGCTCAGACCCGTGATTGGGGAAATTATACACCCTGATCAATCCTATTGTGTTCCAAAAAGAACAATACACTGACAGTATTTTTATTGATATCTGCACATTTTTATTGATATTGATAATATTTTATTAATATTGAACATACATGATTGATATCTGCACTCTTGAGGAAAAAATGTTGGGTTTGGTTTTTATAGACCAGGAAAAAGCCTTGACACTGTCGATCAACCTCTGTCTTTTTTCTGTTTTACGAGGGTTTAGTTTTGGGGTAACTTTTATCTCTTACATACAGCTCCTGTATAATAACATTTTTAGTTTACTCAAAGTTAATAATATTTTATGTCAGCCTTTCCCAGCGAATAGAGGCATTCGTCAAGGCTGCCTTTATCCGGCCTTCTCTATTCCCTAGTAATCGAGCCTTTACTCATTCGGTTGGTGGAACATCTTCATGGTTTTCTTCCCCAACCAATGGCGAAACCAGTTAAAGTAATTGCCTATGCGGATGATCTTTGTACGGTTATCCATTCAGATGAGGATGTCTCTGCCTTGGTCCACTGTGTCCATGAATTCAGTATGGCAAGCTTCACCAAAGTAAACTGGAAAAATAGCAAAGTTCTTCTATCTTGGTTTGCAAAATGGCGCCACTCCTCCGACCCTGCCTGAGCAACTTGAATGGGCATGGGATGGAATTTTTTTTATCTCGGCGTCTTCCTTGGCACTCAAAATTTCGTTTTAAAAAACTGGGAATTTTTAATAAAACAGAGATGGTTACTAAAATGGAAGGGACTACTTAGTCAAATCTCATATCGGGGTGACCCCTTGTTATTTTGGCATGACTGAGCCACAAATGTTTCGTCTGAGGAAGTGGGTTTTGAAAGCAAGGAAACTACTGCGTCCATAACCCGGCGCATACCTTGCGGCATCAATGCTTTGGCATATTTTTACGGCACTCCAGCCCCCAGATTTCATTCTTAAAAAACTACAATCCATTTTTATTGACTTCTTTTGGGGGGGGGGAAGCACTGGCTCTGGCCTGGTGTGCTAAGCCTGCCTATTGCCAAAGGAGGACAGGGGCTGCTTGTCATTACCAGTAGTGATGGCTCTTCGCCTCTTTCGTTGCGCAGGCTGTTATACACGGATGTTTGTTTGGAAAGCCTTCGCTCACTGGCCTGCTTCGACAGCAGGGAAACTCGGCTATGATCAGGAACTCTCTCTCTCTCATTGACACAAAAGAAAGTTGACATCACATCAGTGCCCCTGTTCTATAGAAGTATGCTGGAGGCATGGCAGGCAGTCACCATCCGCTGTGATGACAGTAGTTACTCTCTCAAAATGTTTTTAAATGAGCCAAGTTTTTTAAAACCATATTTTAAAGGGTTTGTGGTGATCGAAATTTTATGCAAAATTTTATTGATGCTGGATACACCCAGGTTAAACATTTTAGAACTCCTTTTCCTTATAAGTGGAAGCCAGCTGCCGAGGTCGCCGTGGCCACTGGAATTCGGTCCATTCGAGTCATAGGGAGAATTTTCTCTGTAATTCTACGCTTTTTCAAGCCGTCCGAGTTAAAATGGACTCACAGCTGGACTCCACACCTTCGCTCCAACACCCCTTTCCCATCACTTTTCTTTCTCTCTCTCTTTTCTTTCTCTTTTCTTCTCCTCTCTCTCTCTCGCTCTCTCCTCTCTCTCTCTCTCTCTCTCTCTCTCTCTCTCTCTCTCTCGTGACCTTTAATTTTTTCATGTGACCTTATCCAACATGGGCGGAGGCATATCCATTGATGCATTTACTTCAAATTGCACTATCTTGTTATATTCGAACATCGTTTACTGATTACCTCACAGACTTGACAGTTCCCTTTTAATTGATTGTCAAGATATCAATTTATATCCTCCTGTTTAAAGTTTCCATCTTCTTCTTCTTTCATATGCAGCAAAGGTCTGCAGGTGGCATCATTTGCTGGGGGTATAGCTGTGCCGCTGATGCAGTTCCCCACTTGTAGGTTAGAGCAGGAATGTGGAATTGTTCATGGTGGTGGCGATAGCATGCCTACTCTTTGTGAGGACACCGTGGGATCTTTAACGGTCGCCACTAATGCTAGCACACAGGATGCCACGTTGAATGTCCATCCGAGGGACGGCACAATCATTGATGCCCCAAAACACCAAAATAACAGGTTTGGAGCATTGTTTTTCGGATTCAGTCCGTGACATACGTCCGTATGTCGTGATATACAAGTGAAGTACTCCCCAGGGGAAACAAGTGTGATTTTTGGATGATGTCATAGGTGGCTTTGTATGACGTCAAAATTGCATAGTCAAACGCTTCATCCGATCAGTATGAAATTTTTGAGGGTCAGCTAGGGCTAACGTAGGGGGGAAAAAATCGATGATGTCATCGTCACGTGGTTTGGCAGACTTTTTTTTTTAAACATAAAAAAAACCTTCAAAAATCTCAAAAGCTGAACAGATGGAGGCGAGACTTTACACGTATGACCACCTCGTCCTTGAGGAACAAAAGGTTCACACATACGATATCATAGGTCACATGATTGGCAGCCATATTACCCTAAAACCTATAAAAATAACCACTCAAAAGAAGTTCTGGCAAGGGTTTGCAATCTCTGATTGCTCTTTTTGTTGTTAGTGTCGCGCACACTTCCACATCCATCATATAGAACGTTAGGTTATACTCAGTATCCTTTCCCTTGCAATAATTCACGGGCCGGAGTTTGTTTGTCATGCTACTCCTAGAGTTCTGGGCCAATTACATCCAGACTTACTAATAGGATCAGCTTTCCCCAATTAATTGTATCTATCGGGGTGTTTTTATCTTTGCTGGTAGCCTTGAGGGGATGAGGGGCAGGGACACAAATTCTCTCTGTAAACGTGTATTTTGTAGCGCCACCTCCAGGTGGAAGAGGGTATTGCAAGTCTCCACCATTTACAGTCCAGTATTCCTGTCCCAGGTTTTCCAGTGCAGTGAGGTGTTTTGAATTATAAGCAGAATGTTTTTGCTTCATGCACGTAACCCGGGTTATTTTATTTTTGTCTAAACGGAGATGTCTGTTGCCGATACACTGCCCAAATAAAGGTACGTGTCAGAAGAACGTGTTGCATGTTTGGGACAAGATCATCGTCGGGTGGGTACTCTGCTTGTTTAAGTATATCTAAAATATTGTACATTTTGTTTTTACATTATAATGTATGTTTATAGAAACCCAAATGGGCTTCTTATCTAAGGCTACCCTGTAAATGATTTTGAATTCCATGATGCCATCAAGGATGTTATTTTTTGATGTTCTAGAGTCTTAGTAGAAATATTACACAGCAGCAGATCGAATATATGCCTGGTGTTGCCTGCTGGCATTAGTTCAAACCCTGCTTGACTGTTGAACTAATACCAGGTGGGGTTGACTTAGCCTATCATCCTTTTGAGGTTGGCAAAATGAATATAGTTTGCTGGGAGATTGAGCCATTGAGTATCCTGCATCGGAGTGGTGACCTGTCCAGGATTGTGCCCAATAGCCCAGGAGACTGCTTTGGCAGCACACTCTGGACAGAGTATGGTCCTGATGGATGGATCGAAGATATTAGAATAAAGGTGAAGTGAGCATTAGGAAATCCAAGAGGATGATGTTGAAAATATGCTTTGTTTAGCTATAATGTCTCCATTTAGGACAGGCTGAGAATAGTCTTGCAGTGGGAGATGGGTTTTGCAATTGTGTGTGCTTGTGTCTAATCCATAACTTTTTTTTAATTTGAGCTTTTGTCATCAAATTTTTAAACAAACCTTATTTTGAGAATATGGAGAAGACTAAATAATAATTGGGTCAAAATGTCAAAAGGCAAAGTCACAGTCAGTAAAAATATCCTTACTAGCCAGTCTGCAGTGCAGCATGAGACAGCCAGGTTTTTTTTAACCGCTTCAGTATTTATTTACCATTTGAGCTTTTGTCAATGAAAGGGTGAATAGAACAGAGAGAGGGTGAGCAAGAGCAGCAGAGCAGGTTTTTCAAACACGAGGGCTGATACCATCTGGACCGGTTGCAGAATCTGAGTCGAGGTTTGACAACAAGCTCTCCATCTTGTCAGGAGAAAAGGACACGGAGTCCAGGAACAGCTGGGTGCGACTGGGTATGGTGGTTAGAGAAAGTGATGGGTTTTGGACACAAGACGTTATTGAACTTTGTGTTAAAAGTTATGCCAAGTTGACCTGTTTTGTGCCTGATGTTCCCAGATGATGACTGGAATGGCACAGCACTTAAGTGTAAACTAAAGGGGGTTGTTGGCAGACCTTTGAGCGCCCTGCACAAATATGGTGTGGACAAATCGCATACAGAGCGGGGGGGGGGGGGGGGAGGACCGAGAGGAGACGGTAGAAGACAGAAAGACCACCAACCTGCCTGCGGTGAGAGAGTAGAGGCCCAAAGACTCAGCCTCATCGTGGGAGATGCCAATGATCCTAAATGCCTTGGTTTCCACAGCGTGAAGCCGAGAAAGGTGGGAGGCAGGAGCACCAGCCCAGAGGGGAGAGCAGTACTCCATCAGGCTGCAGACGAAAGCTTTGTAAGTGGTCAGGAGCTCAGGTGGGCCGAGGAAGGACTTTGCACGACGGAGGATTCCCAGTCGGTGACTGGCTTTGGAGGCAAGGTTTGAAATGTGCCTTTCCCAGGAAAGGTCATGGCAGATAGTGAGACCAGGAAGCTTGAAAGGACTTCTTCCAGAGGATTGTTGAGAAAGTGGATGGGGGGGGGGGTTCAAATGGTCCTTTCGGAGAGACAGAGTGAGTGTGATATTTGTCAGGATTGAAAGACATGTTCCACGTGTTGGACCAGTTTGTGATTTTACCCAGATCTGCAGAGAGCGAAGAAGTTGCTGCTTGCCGATCTGAGGGATGACAGATGGTACGGCAGAAGGTGGAGTCATCAGCAAAAAGATAAATAGGATTTTCCAGAGTCGGAGAGATCATTGATGAAAACCAGAAAAAGAACAGGGCTCAGAACGCTGCCTTGAGGAACTCCAGCCTGGACAGGAAGAGGGGATGAAAGAACTCCATTTAGGGCCACACGCTAAGTGCGACAGGAGAGGAAGTCTGCGAGCCATGAGTGGAGATGGCCTTACAAGGCAGCGTTCTGAGCCCTGTTCTTTTTCTGGTTTTCATCAATGATCTCTCCGACTCTGGAAAATCCTATTTATCTTTTTGCTGATGACTCCACCTTCTGCCGTACCATCTGTCATCCCTCAGATCGGCAAGCAGCAACTTCTTCGCTCTCTGCAGATCTGGGTAAAATCACAAACTGGTCCAACACGTGGAACATGTCTTTCAATCCTGACAAATATCACACTCACTCTGTCTCTCCGAAAGGACCATTTGAACCCCCCCCCCCATCCACTTTCTCAACAATCCTCTGGAAGAAGTCCTTTCAAGCTTCCTGGTCTCACTATCTGCCATGACCTTTCCTGGGAAAGGCACATTTCAAACCTTGCCTCCAAAGCCAGTCACCGACTGGGAATCCTCCGTCGTGCAAAGTCCTTCCTCGGCCCACCTGAGCTCCTGACCACTTACAAAGCTTTCGTCTGCAGCCTGATGGAGTACTGCTCTCCCCTCTGGGCTGGTGCTCCTGCCTCCCACCTTTCTCGGCTTCACGCTGTGGAAACCAAGGCATTTAGGATCATTGCATCTCCCACGATGAGGCTGAGTCTTTGGGCCCTCTACTCTCTCACCGCAGGCAGGTTGGTGGTCTTTCTGTCTTCTACCGTCTCCTCTCCGTCTCCCCCCCCCCCCCCCCGCTCTGTATGCGTATTTGTCCACACCATATTTGTGCAGGGCGCTCAAGGTCTGCCAACAACCCCCTTTAGTTTACACTTAAGTGCTGTGCCATTCCAGTCATCATCTGGGAACATCAGGCCACAAACAGGTCAACTTGGCATAACTTTTAACACAAAGTTCAATAACGTCTTGTGTCCAAAACCCATCACTTTCTCTAACCACCATACCCAGTCGCACCCAGCTGTTCCTGGACTCCGTGTCCTTTTCTCCTGACAAGATGGAGAGCTTGTTGTCAAACCTCGACTCAGATTCTGCAACCGGTCCAGATGGTATCAGCCCTCGTGTTTGAAAAACCTGCTCTGCTGCTCTTGCTCACCCTCTCTCTGTTCTATTCACCCTTTCATTGACAAAAGCTCAAATGGTAAATAAATACTGAAGCGGTTAAAAAAAAACCTGGCTGTCTCATGCTGCACTGCAGACCGGCTAGTAAGGATATTTTTACTGACTGTGACTTTGCCTTTTGACATTTTGACCCAATTATTATTTAGTCTTCTCCATATTCTCAAAATAAGGGTTTGTTTAAAATTTGATGACAAAAGCTCAAATTAAAAAAAAGTTATGGATTAGACACAAGCACACACAATTGCAAAACCCATCTCCCACTGCAAGACTATTCCTCAGCCTGTCCTAAATGGAGACATTATAGCTAAACAAAGCATATTTTCAACATCATCCTCTTGGATTTCCTAATGCTCACTTCACCTTTATTCTAATATCTTCGATCCATCCATCAGGACCATACTCTGTCCAGAGTGTGCTGCCAAAGCAGTCTCCTGGGCTATTGGGCACAATCCTGGACAGGTCACCACTCCGATG
>CM068953.1:36535244-36555161 GCA_035128595.1 Eptatretus atami | reverse complement strand
AAAAATCATTATTAATATAAAAACGATCTAACCTTGCGAGGGACAGACAGCCATCGAAACACCGACACCACGTATATTGCCGTGTTGATGGATTACAAGTCCTCCAAATGTCAACAAGGGAGAAGGTTGTCATAGTCCTAGCCAGGGGCATAATGCTTGCTGAGTGAGGTTCTTTCCCATTGCGATCAATGGTAGAATCTATCGTGCAGTTAAAATCCCCTCCTAAACAAACAAATCCATTAAAATCCAAGTGTGTGAGGGATGTTTCTAACTGCGTAACAAAACAAGTCGATCCGTAACGTCACTCGGTGCAAGAGACATTGAATATTGTGTGTTTAAAACCATTAAGAGTAAAGGTGAGTGAGATTAAATATCCTTTAACAATTTCATTAAAATCAACAATGAGATTACAGAGAGAGGGATGTACAAAGATGGCTACCCGCTTTGGGACACTCTAAGCTGCTGAAGAACCATCTCCCTTTCATCATTCTCTCCCATTCGCTCATATAGGAGGAGCTACATCTGGTTTCCTGTAAGAGTAAAAATTCAATGTGGTTCTTCAATACAAGCTCTTAACTTCAGCTTTGCGTAAATTCGAGCGTCCTCCATTAATGTTTAAGTAGCAATCGAGAAAGCCAAGTGTGGAATTTTGAAAAGACATCAGTCAATTGGCCGGCTTATGGACGCAGTAGTTTCCTTGCTTTCAAACCCACTTCCTCAGACGAACATTTGTGGCTCAGTCATGCCAAACTGCTCGGACTGAAGGAGCAGGCCAATTTAACAGAGGTAATAAAACTGAGGCATGTCTGGAAAGGAATCTTGAATTTGAACATGTCTCTTACGGAAGGTGTGGTGTAGAAACTTTATGATCTCCTGAGGGGGGGGGGGGGCACAGTCGGAACACCCTCCGGTTCCTGAAATAAGCCTGGATCGTTCCAGACTTCAGTACTGTCACCAGAGGCAATCGACGAGGCCCCGTCAGAATCATAGTCTGATTGGTGATGCATACTTGAACCATGCACCACAGGTGGAGCAGGCATTTCCATTTCTGCTGGGAGGGAGAAAGCCGTTACCCGAAGCAGAACACCATGCTCCTCATCCATAATGTCAAGAGTTGTCTAGAACACAGATGTCTCAGCCACTACGCTTTTGTAGAGAGAGGGACCAACATAGGTTCACTTCAATGTCGATGAACATCAGCAACCACTGAGGTGGTCACAACTACTTCTTGGGGCACAACACCGCCCTCTTGTTCATGTCGTGCTCATCCTGTACATGATCAGGAAGCACGGTCAACATCCACCGGAGCTAGAACTGCAAATTTGTTTTCCTGTTTCCAAAAGCAGCGAGCGAGCTGGCTGTATCTACATGAGAGCCGTGTAGTTTGCTCGATGGCGCAAGCTTTTTAGAAAACGCTCACCATTACATCATGACCATTGATGTTAGACGCTTTTTTCTTCGGGAGTGAAGGTCACAAAACCCTCGTCGTCTACTTGAGATTCTTTAACTTCTGCACTTGCTTTCCAGGCTGATTATGGGAGGTGTCTGCACGTTCCACCACTCTAGATGTACTACTAGTGCTTTGGCTTGGGTTCTGCAGCTCCAGGTGCATCAATTAGTGCTTGTTCCTAGGCTCCTGGTGTTGAGATTCCTCATTAGGTTCCACATGTTGAGACTCACCAGGAGGAACGTTTGGTTTCGGACACGCATTCTTTAAATGTCCATGCTCGCCACAATAAAGCATGTCATCACTTCAGTGGCAATATAAACTCGGTAGCTACGATCTTTATATTTAAGAGTGACAGCAGTACTAAGTGACGTGCCACCATTCTTCAAAACAATATAACAGTGGCGTCGGAACGACATAATGTGTCGACACCGAAATGCCAGAACCAAACGTAATGGGATCATGGAAATCCGTGATGCAACCGTCCCAAAATAACTTAAAGCAGAGATAATCTCCTCGCTTTTAAAGAAAGGTGGAATATTTAATATAATAATTTTAACAGCACGTGTGTCCAAAGGAACTTACAGAAACAAAAAGATCCGGCGGGAGAGGCAAAGCCGGTTTAGACCGTCTCAGCAACGTCTCGCTCTTCAGACAAAAAAAACACAACAACGTTGATTCATCCTCGACGCTGCGAGAATGTTTTCGAGCTCAATGAGCTCTCCGAAACCCATTACGACATATCAAACACTGACTCCGTCCGGTGGACAAACAATGACCCCGTTCTTTTGGAGTGAGTGCCTCATACACACGATAATAGCAAATGTACGTTTGCCATATGTAAAACAATACAAGTAAATTGAAGGATCAAGAAACCAAAAGCAAACCTGCCACAAAGCAAAACTAGCAAGTGGAGGGAAACAAAAGATTAATATGAACGAAGTGTTTAGCGAAGAAAAAGGCAAAACGGAGAACACAGCAAGTAGAAAAGCAGGCCCAAAAACCAGGAAGTCCTGAACAGGCCTGCAAAAACACTTACTGTGGCGCTCTCTTTCTCTCTCCCTGTCTCAACAAAGAAAGGAAACACGGGAGAAAAATCACAACCACATGCAAGGACACAAAGGGAGCGAAAAGGGGATAGGAAAAACACAACATGACACAGCACTCACAGCTTCACTCACAGAGCCGCCATGATGTCATCACACAACTCACCAAGAACCAGCAGGGGAGAGAGAGAGAGAGAGAGAGAGAGAGAGAGAGAGAGAGAGAGAGAGAGAGAGAGAGAGAGAGAAGAGACAGAGAGAGAGAGAGAGAGAGAGAGAGAAGAGAGAGAGAGAGAGAGGAGAGAGAGAAGACAGAGACGAGACAGAGACAGAGACAGAGACGAGAACAGAGACAGAGACAGAGAGAGAGAGGAGAGAGAGAGAGAGAGAGAGAGAGAGGAGAGAAAAAAGAGAGAGAAGAGAGAAGAAAAAGAGAGAAAGAAAGGAGGAGAAGAGAAAGAGAGAAAGAAAAGAGAAGGAGAGAGAAAGAAGGAGAGAAGAAAGAGAAGAAAGAAAAGAGAAGAGAGAAAGAAAGAGAAGGAGAGAAAGAGAGAAGGAAGGAGGAGAAAGAAAAGAGAAAGAAAAGAGAAGAGAGAAAGAAGAGAGAGAGAGAGAGAGAGAGAGAGAGAGAGGAGAGAGAGAGAGAGAGAGAGAGAAGAGAGAGAGGAGAGAGGAGAGAGAGAAAAGAGAAAGAAAAGAGAGAAGAAGAGAGAAGGGGAGAAAGAAAGAGATAGAGAGAAAGAGGGAGGGGGAGAGAGAGAGAGAGAGAGAGAGAGAGAGAGAGAGAGAGAGAGAGAGAGAAGAGGAGAGAGAGAAGAGAGAGAGGAGAGAGAGAAAGAGAGAGAGAAAGTGAAGAGAGAGAGAGAGAGAGAAAAAAGAAAAGAAAGAGAAAGAGAGAGAGAGAGAAGAGAGAGAGAGAGAGAGAGAGAGAGAGAGAGAAGAAAGAGAAAGAAAGAGAGAGGAAAGAGAGGGAGAGAAGAGAGGAGAGAAAGAAGAGAAAGAGATAGAGAGAAAGAGGGAGGAGAAGACAGAGAAGAGAGAGAGAGAGAGAGAGAGAGAGAGAGAGGAGAGAGAGAAGAGAGAGAGAGAGAGAGAAAGAGAAAAAAGAAGAGAGAGAGAGAAAGTGAGAGAGAGAGAAAGAAAGAGAAAGAGAAAAGAGAGAGAGAGAGAATAGAGAGAGAGAGAGGAGAGAGAGAGAGAGAGAGAGAGAGAGAGAGAGGAGAGAAAGTGAGTGAGAGAGAGAGAAAGTGAGTGAGAGAGAGAGAGAGAAAGTGAGTGAGGAGAGAGAAAGTGAGTGAGAGAGAGAGAGAGAGAGATAGAGAGAGAGAGTGAGAGTGAGAGAGAGAGAGAGAGGAGAGAGAGAGAGAGAGAGAGAGAGAGAGAGAGAGAGAGAGAGTAGAGTCGAGATAAGTTATAGAAAACATCAGATGCTTCGAAGTCGAATTATGATCTGCAAAATTATTTTCAAAGGGCACATGACCTTTAACCCGTAGAACCCAAATTTTAATCAGTTCATTTTTATATCGTAATCCAGATTTGCAGGCTTGTGCCAAGTTTGGTTGATATGCCTTGTGATTTACAAGTTATTGTGGGAAGTGGTAACAAAGATTTTCAAGTAAAGGTCACGTGACCATATAACTTTGACCTTTAGAACTCGAAATGGAATTGGTTCATGTTTACATCATCGGACATACTTGTACCAAGTTTGGTCAAAAGCCCTTTAGTGGTTCACAAGTTATCACGGTAAATGAAATCTGCAACATACGCACGGACAGATAACCCCAAAACAATACCTCTGACGATTTTGGCTGGAAAGACATTTCAAAAGGGTTGTGGCGGAGACATGACGATGTGTCTGTGAGCCAACATATTGAGAGGTTCGAGGGACAAGAGAGCAATTCTACAATCAATGGGAATGATATTTAACGTCTGCAGTGAGTGCTTCACTACTGGTGTGCTGTGACATCAAGAACAACAAGAAGTCATGTTTAAAGAGTCTTAATCAGGGAGTGCGTGTATCTCTTTCCAGCGTAGAGCAGAACGAATTAAGTTAAAGAGTTTCTCAAAAGAAACGCAAGTTTCTCACTTTGCATCAAATGAAAGTTTGGGAATTCATTTTCTCACTTGATTGCTTCTGGGAACAGTTTTAAACTAGAACGACGTTGTCGATGGCACACCATCGCATATTCCCGCGCGTACTGCTTTTGTCCCATTAACGCTAGGTGACATTTTATCTTGCAAAATGGATTGACTATTCTTTTTTATTAATTGTTGCTTATGACCAAAGACTTACTATGTTTACTAAGTCAGAAGTCATTGCAGCATGTCAACATTTCATGAAACATTAATTTAACACTGTCCAGCAATATAGAACTGTGCATAAATTTAATCATAGGAATGAACTGTGTATATATATTAATTAATAAAAAAAAAAATCAGCCCCCATCACCCCAACCCCTCTGGCCAGGCCCCTAGGGGTCAGATCAAAAATCCGACAGTGTTGTGCACTTCCCCATACATATATCTACTATGTCCCAAAGTTTCAAGTTCCTATCTCAAACGGTGTAGGAGGAGCTATTTTGACCCCTATCCCCTAAGCACCCCTACCCCCCAAGCACCCTCTGATCATCATGTGTTTAAAAAAATATGTTGTTAAATGTATAACTCATGAATATGTTTGATTTAAAAAGTTATGACAATTTTTTTTTTTTTAATCGACCCATCGATTCTCCCCAGACCATGTATGTGTATATGTATATGTATGTTTGAATCTGTATATGAATATATGTATATGTATGCTCGAGTCGACAACCCCGCACTGCCAAGCACACATGACTCGCCACACACGCAGGGTTTAGGGCATGCCCAGGAAAGAGGACCTGTGCAGCAGTTTCCTCACCGCGGCGCCGCACGAGCTGATCTTCACGAGGCCCCACCTCACAGCGAAGGCGCACGTGGCTGATTTACCTCAGGAATAAAAGGACGAAAAGAAGAGTGGGGACGAAATGAAGAAGAAAATGATTGAAGCAAGCCTAGCTATTAGATCATCGCAACGCACTCCCTTGTTGTCCCACTAAACAAAAGGAAAGGGACTATCTACACATATAATAATGGAATAACTGTCTTGGGACACCTATCTGTTGTATGCATGCGGTTCCAAGAACCGCAACAATACATACACGCACACATAATACATACGTAGACATATATACATACATACATACACACCCACACACACACAAACATACATACATACATACATACATACATGCACATTCACACATGCATACATACACACATAAATACATACACACAAACATACAGACACACAGTACATACACATGTATACACATACATGCACATACATACATACATACATACACCCATACTGTACATAAATACATACACACATACATACACGCATTCATATATATACACATACATATAAACATACACACAAACATACATATACGCATGCATACATACACATACAGACACACACAGACCACAGACAGGACATGGCCAAAAGAATGCGGACACCCTTTCTAATTGGTGGATTCAGCTATTTCAGCCACACCCATTGCTGACAGGTGTATAAAATCAAGCACACAGCCATGCAATCTCCATAGACAAACATTGGCAGTGTAATGGGCCGTACTGAAGAGCTCCGTGACTTTCAACGTGGCACCGTCATCGGATGCTACCTTTCCAACAACAGTTCATCACATTTCTGCCCTGCTAGAGCTGCACCTGTCAACTGTAAGTGCTGTTATTGTGAAGTGGAAACATCTAGAAGCAACATCTCAGCCGTGACGTGGTAGGCCACACAAGCTCACAGAACTGGACCGCCGAGTGCTGAAGCACGTAACGCGGAAAAATCGTCTGTCGTCGGTTGCAACACTCACTACCGAGTCCCAAACTGCCTCTGGAAGCAACGTCAGCGCAAGCACTGTTTGTCGAGAGCTTCATGAAATGGGGTTCCATGGCCGAGCAGACGCACACAAGCCTAACATCACCATGCGCAATGCCAAGCGTTGGCTGGAGTGGTGTATAGCTCACCGCCATTGGACTCTGGAGTAGTGGAAACGCGTTCTCTGGAATGATGAATCGCACTTCACCATCTGGCAGTCCGATGGAGGAATCTGGGTTTGGCAGATGTCAGGAGAATGCTACCTGCCCGAATGCATAGGGCCAACTGTAAAGTTTAGTGGTTGAGGAATGATGGTCTGGGGCTGTTTTACCTGGTTCGGACTCGGTCCCTTAGTTCCATTGAAGGGAAATCTGAACGCTACAGCTTACAATGACATTCTAGACGATTCTGTGCTTCCAAGTTTGTGGCAACAGTTTGGGGAAGGCCCTTTCCTGTTTCAGCAAGACAATGCCCCCATGCACAAAGCGAGGTCCATACAGAAATGGTTTGGCGAGATCGGTGTAGAAGAACTTGACTGGCCTGCACAGAACCCTGACCTCAACCACATCAAACACCTTTGGGATGAATTAGAATGCCGACTGCGAGTCAGAACTAATCGCCCAACATCGATCTCACTAATGCTCTTGTGGCTGAATGGAAACAAATCCCCGCAGAAATGTTGCAACATCTAGTGGAAAGGCTTCCCAGAAGAGTGGAGGCTGTTATTGCGGCAAAGGGGGGGGGGGGGGATCAACTCCATATTAATGCCCATGATTTTGGAATGAGATATTGGACGAGCAGGTGTCCACATACTTTTGGCCCTGTAGTGTACATACACACATATATATATATAATATAATTATAGTATAATATAATATATATATATATATATATATATGCATATGTACATAATGTTTAATGTACACATAATATGTCCATATGTACAAACCAGGGGGTTTGACACTACCTGGACAGGTAGCCGAGCGGTTTCCCTTTGAAGCTTACAGCCGAGATTCTCGGAGATGATGGCATGCGTGGGAAGGAAAGGGCGGCAAGGACGGAGCAGACGGAAACACAGCACAAGGGGGTTTATCTCGAACCCACGACAAATAGACAGACACAAGCAACTTCAATAAATACGGGGATTAATGAAAATAAATCAAACATTCACAATGATAATAATTCAAAGGGTAATAATCAAAATGGAACATGAGGTAAAACTGAATCTAATTTCGAGGTGCCTCCACACAGACTTAAATATAGATGAGGGGACAGATAATCCAAAAGAAAAATCCCTCCTTTATCCCGGCACTTATCTGTGTGCCCAAGGCTGAGTTTCGGTAGCTTAGAGGTGACCAAACCGCTTCGCCACTGCACGGGGAAATGTGCCCAAAATGGTGCCCAGCCGCTCTCTGGGCGGGGAAATGTACAGGAGGCAATTCCGGCGGCGATACTCAACACCAGGGCTCAGGAACTGCCGTGCAACTTCTTTCATCGATCGCCCTCGCCGCTGCTCCGCAAAATGGCGCGGTCTTTTTCCATAACACGAGGCTTCGAGGCTGGTCTCACATGGTCCAGCCAACAGTCAATGGCCAGTGTCTTGCTCCACCACGTGAGCCAATTCTCGTCAACACGAACACAAGAATCGTGCAGCCTTCTTCACTGTGTCGAGCGAAAGCCAGCCATAATGCCCTTCTTACAACCGCCAATTCTGCCTCTCCCGCTTCTGTCCCGCACTCCTCCTGTTCCGACGACGAACCTCACTCCCTTCCTCTCTGACGTCACGCCCGTCAACCCTCCACTCCGGGGGTGTGGTTTCACCAGCCGTCACCCCTGGAGGTGGGGCTTTCTGCCTACTTGGACGTGCATCTCGGTTGTTGTTGTTGTTTTAAGGACATTATCCCTTTTTATCGCTGGTCTTGAAATACAAAAACATAGGAAAAGGACCACATGGGCAATCACATACTGGGAGAAATTATCCTTAATCCCTATTTCATTAACACAGCACCACCTCCCCCCCCCTCGTGTGGTGACACGTTACACTTGAGCTCACAGTTTCCCTACTTAATTACATCGAGATGTCTCCTACACGTCCACGGACCAAACAACTCTATTCAATCCTAACTTTGCTTTGAAATTCCTCTATCTACCCCCCACAACCGTAACTATACATGCACATATACATACATACTTTCCCACCATTATAAAGAAATTGTTTGAAATATTTTGTAAAACACTTGAAGCATTTAACTGATTTAACTGAAACATTTAACTGGTGAAAAAAGGTGATTTTCATTTTTTGTTTAACTCTTTCTTCCAATGACTAAAGTGGGTGATGAAAATGCACTACCCATTAAGGTGGGTAACATTAGGTTCGGTTTTCCACGAGGATCGAACAAGCTCGAAAATGTATAACTCAGGAAAGAAAGAAATAAATTAGTAAGTTTCGTTAGTTGAGCTAGATTCCAATCTAAAGCAGTGGAGGTAAGCAAGCCTGAAACATCTTGTCGATGAACAAATTCAACCGCTAGGGATGTGTCACTTAGCACTTACCAAATGAATTCGTTCATTGTGATTCCCATAATGGTCCCTGAGGAATATGACTCGTATATCCAAAGGTTATCGATAACTCGACCGCTTAGCCACCACTATTGTTTTTGCGGTTCAAATGAAAGGAAGTTCATCTGAGTAACCGTTGTCCTTACTCCTTGCAGGTGAGGCATGTCCTTGGTGGGAAGTATTAACACACTAACCCTTTCCATTTATTTGAAAATGTTGTTTGCGCGTTTGTAGAGAAAATGAGACCCTCACCCGAACTTGAAGTTTCCTTGTGGTTGCACCCAAAATCACCTCTTGAATCAATAACTGCCAAATACCCTTATTACACATGAGTGTTTGATGGAGGATGGGATTTCAATTCGTATTCAAATCGCTTTTCCATTTACAATGATCATGATCATGATCATGATCATCATCCTGCAGTGCAAGAGGAAGGTCTTCCTCAACTCACATTGGGGCTCTTGGCATACTCACCATGCTTGGCAAGACTTGGAGCAGGGGTTTGCCATTTGATCAGGGTGCCAGTGATAACTCGACTACTCTTTGCAAAAACACGTGGTGGGATGTTCGACGTTCACCAATAACCATTGACATTGTCAATGACATTGAGCATTGTCCTGCATGCGAAACTCCAGGATGGCAGTTTGTAGATGTGTTGTGATCTGAGATTCAAACCCAGGCTAGACCGTTCGTAGGGCAAGCGCGTACACTTCGTAGGTATCCTGCCAGCCCATGCGTTTATATTAGATACCTGCAAACGAACACGTGTCATTTGTTGAAAAGGGAACCTGCTTTATGACGTTTATGACCTATTATTACCTCCACCACTGAAGGAGGGACGGAGGTTGTGTTTTCACTCCTGCGTGTCTGTCTGTGAGCAGGATATCTCAAAACTTTGTAGACGGATTCGGACGAAACTTGGTGGACAAGTTGGGTGTGTGTCGAGGACGAGTTGATTCGATTTTGGTGAAGGTGGGGATGCAGATCTGACCAATCAGTGAGATACAAAATGTAAACTGTTCAGCCAGGTGGAGGTATGCGCTCTACCGAGTGCAGTTGTAGTTGTTATTCTGCGTTTGTATCAGGATTTAAAAATTGATCTCTCCTGCTCACCCGGGTGTTACCAGTCAGTGTGAGGGTTTCTTCGAAATACGCTGCCAGTGTAAAATGTTCCCCATCACTCAGAAATGATTTTTCTTAAATTAAATATTTTCCTTTATTGTTTTTTTTTTTCCAATTGAATGTTCACTTCCTAATGAGCTAAATACAGGTTGTTTCAAAAGTCCAGAATCATAGGGATATTTATTTCACAATTTTATTGTAATAATTGCTCAAATTGCGACCTACTGCCATGCATACACAAATTGATTCTTGTTTGTAGGTTTCTTTGAACGTTTATTAACATTGAAACATTGATTTTAGCACATTCTTTTCTGATTTCATCATTTCCATCTTCAACAGTGTGTGGTCTCGCGGTATAAACCACTGATTGCAGGTGTCCCCAAAGAAAAAAGGCAAGTGGGGTTGAATCTGGATTACGCGGGGCGCATTCTATCGGTCAACAACGTCCTGTCCACATCAAAGGTGTCTCGAAAAAAAAAGTTTAAAAAAACTTTCCTCTGATTCCGAACTTTTAAAACACCCTGTACAATAAATGTAAATTTGCATTTGTATGCACTCATATTTGAATATTCCACCATGCCAGGGGGAAAACTACCCAGTGTCAAAACTCTATATTTATACCAACATCACTGCATTTCATCAAAATGATGCAAAAACTGATCCCTTTAACTGCAGACTATTCAGCTTACTTCAAATCCTCAGCAAGGTCGTGGAATCCATCTTCGCAGTTGATATGAAATCCTTCCTTTTCTCCAACAATTTCATCTCAGATCATTAATTTGGATTCAGACCATGTCATTCCACCTTGGACATGGCGCTCAAACTATCCCAACAATGGATGGAGGCCTTCAATGTCAGACATGAGAAGAGATCCATCTCTCTGGACATATCTCATGTTTTCGATACAGTCTGGCATCCTGACTTGATCTCCAAACTCTCTACCTATGGCAGCCAAAGCCAACTCCACACATGGGTTACTGACTTCCTCTACTCTCGTAGCCAACCTGTGGCACTCAACGGAATCTTTCTCCTCTCCCTGTCAAGGCTGGAGTGCCTCAAGGCAGTGTCTTGGGCCCAGTCCTATTCCTGATTTTCATCAATGATCTCTCTGAATCTCTGGAAAATCCTCTTTATGTATTTGCTGATGACTCCACTCTCTGCCGTGACATCAATCATCCTTCAGACAGGAAGGCTGCAGTCTCTTACCTCTCTTCAGACTTTGAAAAAAAAATCACAAGATGGTCAAACACTTGGAATATGTCTTTCAATCCTGGCAAATCTCACTCTCTCACTATCTGTCTCCGAAAGGACCATCTGGAAACCTCCCACCATCTACTTTCTTACTAATCCTTTTGAGGAAGTTCAGTCATTGAAACTCCATGATTCTTCTTGGGCAAACCACATTTAAAAGTTAGCCTCTAAAGCCAGCCGCCAACTGGCATCCTCTGTCGTATAAGTTCCTTCCTTGGCACACATGAACACCTATCCACCAACAAGGCTTTCATCCACAGCTTGTTGGAGTACTGCTCTCCCATCTGGGCTGGCTACCCTGCCTCACATATTGCTCAGCTTGATGATTGGTGGTCTCTGTTTTCTACTGCCTCCGTTCTGGTCTTGTGTCCTCTTCTCTTTCTGTGCTTTGTCCCCCTCCCCGCTGCTGCTTCCCCAGGTTTCTGCAAGGCTCACATGCCCCACCATCAACCCCTTTCTGGAAAAACTACCCAAATCCAGGATCACTGCTCACATCCACTCATTTTCCTCTTTTTTTCCCCCCACCAGTGAAATCAATGTCCACATCCTCTTCAATCTCATTCTTCCCTCCAGGTCTTCAAGACAGCTGTTCACCGCCATCTCATATTGGCCCCAATCCAAACCATGATCTTTTCTCCCTCGTTAACCCTACCCAAATCCATCCTCCTTCCAATTTTCCATTTTTTCCTCCTTGGAGTTTCCTTCTGTATCCATCTTGTCCACCCCACGCATCCTCTGTGTCCAACTTTTCCACCCCATGCATGTGTGTTTTGCATCCCCTGTTACGTCCTGATCCATTCAGTGTACAAGCTCTTCCAGAAGCCTCGACGATGTATACAAAAAAAAATAAGAATGTCACATGACAAGCATTTGGAAATCATTCAAAGTGTAACTAATGAAGGCTACCCCATGTACCAGATTGTTGTTACAAGGTGTAGCCTTCACTACTAGATTGTCCATGTTTCAGCAGGAGCTGCAGTATTGAAGTACTTGAGGAGAATACACAAAACCGATCCTGTAAATAATCAAAGTGGTCGAGGAAGAAAGGCCAAAGTCTCCAAAAGTCATGTTAAGTATCACAAGGTAGTCATAAAAACTTTTCCAGCAACTCCATAAGGTGGGAATCATTGAGGCCGTTCAAGTATTAGTGGCGACTTCTTCTTTTGCGTCACCACGCTTTTCCCAGTCACTGCAAAACACAGGCTCTGGCACAGGATTTGAGAGCCTTCATATCGCAAGGCTCTGGTAAGAGAGGTCCATCCAGGAGATGCTCCATTGTTTTGAGGAGCCTCTCTACAGTCGCAATCGATAGGGCCATTTTGATTAGATCCCGACTTCTGCATTAGGACTCGACAGCGTCCGACCTCAATCTTGAGGCAGTTGAGACACAGTCAGGTTGGCCGGGTCTCCCATGGCTCCTTTTGGCCGGAGCAGGGTCAAATGACAGCTTGTGAGGTCTTGATTGCAGGTATGTTGACCAGGCATCTATATCCTGCATCTGTGGGGGCTAGTAGAGATGGAAGAGACTTTAGCCCTAGTGACACCTGGAATGATAATACTTGAATAAATCGTTTCGCTAGTCTCACTCAACACCCACTTTCTTTTCCTGCCAAGATGGCTGACGCTAGACATAGGGAAGTCGAGGAAGATTACGTATCCTGTTGCTTTTGTTGTCCAGAACTGCAGTGGGAGGAAGAAGCAGGAAGGGCAAGTGGACAAGTGATTATCATAAATAATATAAATATATATATAAAACATTTTGAAGAGTCCATGAGATTTGTTATAAAAAGTTAATACTTCTGAATATAACCAGACTCAGTGGTGTAATGGTTCGCGCGTCTGCTCTGAGTCTGGGAGGTTGCCGGTCAGAATCCCGGCCGAGTTATACCAAAGACTTAAAAAATGGTCTGAGCTACTTCCTGAATTGACGCACAGTATTTAAAAGGATAGAACACGGCCAAACAACCAGAGGTTGGAAATAACAGCATGGACTTTGATGGGCCTCGTGGCCTCCCCCTGCGTGGAGGTTCCTTGTGAAGGAACTCGTAACAGAGAGTGCGCGAGCACTCTCTATGTTGGGATGGTGTCGAAAAAAATGTCGGTCCCACCCACGATATATACAAAACTAAAGTTGGAGTAATTCTCTAAAAATTACCAAAAAGTAGCTTCGGCTACACGAGAGCAGACCTGGTCGGTTCAGCTGATTGTCGAGGCAGGGATCACTTTTCAGTTCTCCAGACCATGGAAAAAGCAAAAAAAAAAAGGAAAAACACGAGATTGGTCAAACCCGGCAAATCTTCTCGTTCATCATAATAATCATAATAATAATTATTAATGTATTTCTGTATTTCTGAGCTGCCTCTCTCAATGGCAATGACTGGTACCATCCGACAGAGTTTTACTTGGTGTGGCATCCTTTGCTATCGTAATTCTAATAACTTGAAAGGATTCCAGGAAAAGTCCACAAAACTGCATTCCTTTGTGAAGGAATAGGAAGGGATCAGAGGGGTGGACGGGACTACTAATGTCAATCACCTCAATGGAGGCGGGGCTGCTCGACACATTTACCCAATTATACCTATATGGGTGTGGTTAACAGTGGAATATGATGAGGAAGTCGGTGACAGCAACAACACGCACATGTTTCTATAAAGTACGTACGTATATTTCGAAAGGTAGATCGTCCATAAACTATGTGCTTACCATTACAATGTGAGCACGTCATAAAGATTGTACTACAACATTTGTAAATCAGTTGAAGAACATATATATATATATATTGTTACGGATCTGGAAACCATTTGCATTCAAACATACAGATGTCCCAAAAGTCAGTTATCCGTTAAGTATGTGTGAGTCAGATCCCTTCCTTTTGTCTAGTGGGAGAATCAAAGGCGTGCGTTGTGATTTTCTTTTTAGGTAGGTTATTAAATCTTTACATCTAATGACCATCCCACAAACAAACCAACAACCTGCTACTGAATCAGCGCTTCACTCGCCTAACCGGCGACTCGCTGTCCGAGGCAGAATCTCTGGCAGTTCCTTCTCGGCTTCCACAAAGTTTGTAACTTCTTTTTGACGAGTATGGGCATGCGTGGAGTGGGGGCGGGGTTTTCCCAGCATGGCCGAAACCCTGCCCAGAAAGGGCGGACTCATGGGAGCCCCGTCCAATCAGGGCAGACAGTGACGTCTGCTTCACCGAGCCCCGCCCCGGACGGGGGCTCTGTTGTTGCTTTTCGTTCGTTCTGAGCGGGTTGGAGAGAGATTTTGGCAGAGGAGCGCATTGGTTGGGTGTGTCGCGTGTTGGAGCTGGGGACAGAGTCCAGTTGACTCAAGAAGGAGTCCAGCTCTCCGTGGCGCAACGGATAGTGCATTGGACTTCTAGTGCAAGCAGCAATTCGAAGGTTGCGGGTTCGAGTCCCACCGGCCTCCGCGGACACGAGCCCCGCGCGTGTGACTGTGGGCCGAGCTGCACGGCCATTGGTAGGTACCGTGCCGAACTGCGACCCCCAGCTCGTCTCTCCTTCTCTGGCAGCGGGGGTCTTTTCGATAAAACATCTATGTGTGTGTCTGAGTGTGTGGGCCCATCTTTTAAGTAGAACTGAATAAATGTTATTCCACCATTGTGAATAATCCTTGTATATTCGCGATAAGTCTTGCTTTTGTGTCTTTGTTTTACTGTAAATAAATGATTGTAGAAATGTTCCCAGTTCGTTTCCGTCTTTTCCTTCATTGGTCCAGCATGGTTCAGATCTGAGTTTTAGCCGGGTTTTTATACCCGATAATCGGTTCATCCGAGCCGGCACAGCTTCGGCAGTTCCGCTCCACTGCACCCGAACCAGAGTTGGTAGTTCGTAGTTGGAACTCTACCGCAGTCGGTAGAGTGACCCGGTTCGACCAAGACGTGCTGAGGGCATGGTTCCCCAGTAGTCGAAATCGCGTCGTTAATTAGGTAAATTGGTTCTAGACAAAAAGACCCTCTGCTACGCGGTTGAGATATTGCGTCCACGGACGGTTCAGCGACCCGCCGCCTCACGGAGTTATCCAAGAGCGACGGCCTACAATTCCGGGGAATCTGGTGGAGACGACGTAACTCCCCCACCTAGTGGTCGTTCTCGCCACCGATTCCGCGCCCGCAACAATATACATATATATACATATATTTATATACAGTATATAAATATATATACATATTTATATACAGTATATACATATATATACATATATTTATATACAGTATATACATATATATACAATATTTATATACAATATATACATATATGTATATACATATATATACATATATTTATATACATATATGTATATATACATATATTTATATACAGTATATACATATATTTACATACAGTATATATATATATATATTTATATACAGTATTTACATATATATATACATAATACATATATTTATATGCATATATGTATATATACATATTTTATACAGTATATACATATATATATATATACATATATTTATATACAGTATATACATATATTAAACACAATATATACATATATTAATATACAGTATATACATATATTTATATACAGTATATAAATACATATACATATATTTATATACAATATATACATATATATATATACTAGCTGAACCTGTCACAGACGGATTCCGTTCATTCAACCACCCTCACCACTCAACCACACTCGAGGGACATGGACTGGACAGGGCGTGCTTGCCCCCGCATACTCATCCCCCGCCTGCCCATTCCCCCCGCCTCCCACCCCCCCCGCCTTCAATTTGCTTACCCCCGCCCAAAAATTTAATTACCCCGGCCCCGCCCCCGCCTCTTCACTCCCCGCCCCTGTCTCTTGATTCCCCGCCCCACTTGCCCCCGCCCCCCTGTCCACCCCTCACACTCAACCCCGCCTAATTCACCCCGCACCCCCGCCACTCATCCCCCGCCCCATTTCCCCTGTCTCCCGCTTTCAATTTGCTTACCCCTGCCCAAAAATTTGCTTACCTTGCCCCCGCCTCTTCACTCCCTGCCCTCGTCTCTTCATCCCCGCCCCCGGCCTCTTCACTCCTCGCCCCGTCTCAACGAAAAGTGTTTATTCTGCTTCAGAGTTGAAGGTTGACTATTGCCACCATGTGCGATGCACTCTTACAGGTACGAAGTTTCTTTCAGTCCAGGTCACAGTACCGAGAAAAATGTGACGCGACCGCCAGGAGGAGCACAAAATTGGTCCTTCAATATTAATATATAGATATATACATATATACATATATTATATAACAGTAATAATACATATACAATATATACATATATAAATATATTTATATCAGCATATACATATACATATATACATATATTTACATACAGTATATACATATATTTATATACAGTATATACATGTATTTATATACAGTATATACATATATATACATATATTTAATATACAGTATATACATATATTTATATACAGTATATACATATATATACATATATTTATATACAGTAGATACATATATTTATATACAGTATATACAGATATATACAAAATATTTATATACAGTATATACATATATATATATATATATATATATATATATATATATATAATATCGAGGTGTGTTCAAAAGTATCCAACCTTAATTTTTCGTGCGTAAACAAATGAAGCTAGGGAGGCGTGGTTTGGCGCACGTATGTAGGCGATCCTAATCCGTATGCGTGAATATTTTCCCGCCTGCAGAAGCTGTCAGTCGCCGACAGACCGCCGATGAGTGAGGAAGTGTAAGTGAGCGCCGTCGTTTTCGTTTTGACAAAATGACGGAAAAACTTGAACAACGCTACTGCATCAAATTTTGTGTAAAGCTTGGCGGTTCCCAAGTGGAAACGATCCGCAAGATTCAACAGGCCTTCGGGAACGAAACAATGGGCACCACACAGATAAAAGAGTGGTACAACCGCTTCAAAGATGGTCGCACATCAGTGGAAAGTGAAGCACGTTGTGGTAGGCCCTCAACCTCCCGAAATGAGATCGTCATTGACCAAGTGAGGACCCTGCTGATGCAGGATCGTCGAATCACGATCAGAGAACTGCAGACGAGGCGGGCGTCAGCATTGGATCCGTTCATTCATTGTGACTGAGGATTTTGGCTTAAGGAGAATCTCAGCGAAGTTCGTGCCAAAGCTGCTAACGATCGAGCAGAAGCAACTCCGTTTGGAGATCGCACAGGACATGCTGGAGACTGTGAACAGTGATCCCAACTTCTTCAACACAGTGATCACTGGCGATGAGACCACAGTGATCCGTAATTTTGTCAAAAACGAAAATCCGATGACGCTCATTACACTTCCTCACTCATCGGCGTCTGTCGGCGACTAATAGCTTCTGCAGGCGGGAAAATATTCACGCATACGAATTAGGATCGCCTACATACTTGCACCAAACCACGCCTCCCTAGCTTCATTTGTTTACGCACGAAAAATTAAGGTTGGATACTTTTTTAACACACCTCGTATATATATATATATATATATATAATATCCTTATTTCTAAACAACAAGTTATAAAAAACATTTTAAAATACAAGTAAACAAGGTAGGGAAATTATGTGAAACCATCCGCAAATCTTTCTTTGAATAATGGTTGTCCCTAGAAAAGGCACTTATTGTGTGTGTGTGTGGTGTGTGTGTGTGTGTGTGTGTTGTGTGTGTGTGTGTGTTTATGTGTGTGTGTGCGTATGTTCGTGTGTGTGTGTGTTCGTGTGTGTGTGTGTGTTCGTGTGGTGTGTGTTTTGTGTGTGTGTGTTTTCGATATCACTTTGTCTTTTCTCAGGACAATCATTGTTCAAACAAAGATGTGCAGATGGTTTCACATGATCATTTCTTGCGACTATCCTAGCCGTGTTGTTACATACTTTTTGGAGGAGCACTCCGACATCCTTTTACATTTTAAAAATGTTTTCATTACTTGTTAAAACTGCATCTGAGATCATTTCATTTGACCACGTTTCTCCTCCTCGATCTTGGCGCCAAAATGCAAATGGTGCTGACGTCACACGTGAACGTGAGCGATAATTGGCCAGGAGCATCATCAATCGTTTTAATCCCAGCTCGGAAAATTTCTCTGGAAGCAGTCACAACGAGAGGCGGCGTGACGTTTGAGAGTTTCATTATATTCGTCATTCTGGGTGTTACCAGAGCTGAACTCACCTCCTCATTCTGTTCTTCCACCTGTCGAGTAAACAAAGTCTTGACCCCGTGTCCTCAGCATTAATGCTGATTAAATGAGACTCTTTTAATTGTGATGATAACAGTACTTATAAGAGGGGCCATTTCAAAAGTTTTGCGAATGACCTTTTGCTGCCGAACTGTCCTCAGCTTTCGAAAGGTCACGGTGCCGAGTACTGACACCAACCTGCCTCGCTAGGTGGCGGTAACGTACAGGTAGGTAGGTGCTGCTGCCATGCTTCCTGCCGAGCAATGGACCGAAGAGCGTTGCGAAAGGGTTTTTGGCGGGAAAATTTTGTAATTGACAATTGCGAGTTAATTGTTTAAAAATTAAAAAAAAAAATCCCATTCAACTTGGAAAAGCTCCACTGGAGATTCATCAGCTTCAGGTGAAGGTTTCGGGGCACCTTTACCCCAAGTATGAAACCATGAGGAGGTGGGTGCAGAATGGGTGCCACCCTTTGGAGGTGGGTGCCACCCTTTGGTCCAGGTCGTGAGACCATTGAAGACATGCAAAGTGAAAGCTAGCCACTCTGCACTGCCACTGACGAGTTCAGAATATTACTAGGAACTTTGACACAGGCCCATCATGCCCGCACCCCATCAACAAGACAATTGATTAATTGATGGACTTCATTGGGGTTGGGATGAGGAGTGGAGAGAACAGTGTGGCAGGCACACGGACATCACCCGGATTGACATTCCATATTTCCATTTGTCCACTAAATACTGATTCCATAAGTAATTCTTGGTACAAATTGCTCTTTATTTACTTACCCTTTGTTATATGGTCGAGTGTCAAGTGCAAGCAACTCCAAACTTTTCGTCAAAACAATTCACCTGTAAAACATTTTGCTCACCAGTGTAACCACAACTTATATTATGTTGGAGGTGGTGAGTTTGAGCTTACTTATTCACGATCTTTGCTTAAAACTCGTGCTTTTTAGATCATCTTTAAGGGGCTTGTATTTACCCCGCACACGCGAAGCAAAAAGCAGGGTGAAGCAATTGGTTCACTTTGTCTATCTGTTTGTCTGTCCTTCTGTCTGCAAACGTCAGTTTATGATCGAGGAACAACCACTGGTTGTATCATTTTATGGGGGCACAGCTGTGCCATTGATGCTGTGCCCCGATTACACCAGTACACTGGTACTCATTTCACCGACCACAGAAGGATGACAGGCCGAGTCAACCACACCTGGTGTTAATTCAACGGCGAATAGGGCTCAAAATCAGGACCCTAAGATCCCAGCCAGCCTAAGATCCCAAACCAGCCTAAAATCCCAAACCAGCCGAAGATCCCAAACCAGCCAAAGATCCCAAGCCAGCCAAAGATCCCAAGCCAGCCTCAGATCCAAGCCAGCCAAA
>CM068953.1:36508206-36534048 GCA_035128595.1 Eptatretus atami | reverse complement strand
TCCCAAGCCAGCCAAAGATCCCAAACCAGCCAAACATCCCAAGCCAGCCAAAGATCCCAATCCAGCCAAACATCCCAAGCCTAAGATCCCAAGCCAGCCAAAGATCCCAAGCCAGCCTAAGATCCAAGCCAGCCACCCTAATTTCCCAAACCAGCCACCCTAACCACTAAGCCAACACCAGGTTTAACTTGATTTCAATTGAATGTTTTATTTTGAACACGATTCTGAACAAGAATCAGAAAACGAACCTGTAGCTTAGCAGTACTTTGGCTCTGAATTTGTCCCAACCACACATGCGCAGAGAGGAGTGAGCTAAGATTATATTCTGAGTGTCTGCCTGTCTGTTCGTCAAACAAAATTGAAAATCATTACAAACAGGAAACTTACTGTTTATAAGGATGTTATAAAGGACACAAACAACAGGCATGGTATCAACGGTGGTAAACCTATTGAAAAAAATTTATACGACCTTTAAAGTATTAATTTTATTTCAAGTAATTTATATACTTGAACACTGGAGAATGCAGAACACAAATCGCCTTTTTAGCACTTTCAATACCCTTCCGTTTAGCAGTATTCGGACAAAATATTACGGCATTTTCTGCCATCACATCCGATCAAATTTGCGCTCGTAGAGCCTCACCATGTCCTTTTTTTCTCAATACAGCTTGGGGTAAGGTGTTCTTTCAACTTTCTAGTTGTTTATGTTTAGAGCTTTGGTAACCATCACAGTAGTTATAGTTCAATAAGAGTCCAATGGTAGATGCCTGGGAGCGAACTGTACATGTGACCAAGAATGAATTTGGAATGAGGTCATCATTCCTACGCAAAAGGCATACTCTGCTCTCCTCCACTCATTATTTCTTCTTTTCCCCCAACTGTGCAACCAACTTCCACATTCTCTTCATTCTCATTATTCCCTCCAGGTCTTTAAGACAGCTGTTCACTACAATCTCAGATCATTTCCCACCCCAAACCTTGATCTTTTCTACCTTCATTAACCCTCCCCAAGCCCACCTCTTTCCAAATTTACAGTTTTTACATCCTGAGAGTTTTTTTGTGCACAAAGTCAAGGCTCATGGAGGAGCTTGAATACAGAGCAGATCCGGATGCAACAGATTTATAGGAACAGTAGTAAAAGAGGGGGGATACACCAACAGCAGGGTTGAAGGACAAATAGAGTGAGACTTGGACAAATGAGGGATTATGGGGAGGAATGAGGGGAAGGGGAGATGCACAGGGTAGACAAGATGGATACACAAGAACCTTGAAGAGGCAGAAAGGACAATACCTGAGAAAAAACAGAAGTAGAACGAGAAACACAACGTCAAAACTGAAATTGCACAATGGCTATCTGAGGAGTAGGCCTTGGGCAACACGAAAACCAATTGAACAAGACAGCACAACGAGATACAATTTAACGTGGGAAATTGGACGAAAACACAAACAGCAACACAGGGACGAAAAGATAACAGAAAAACATGACGGATCCGGTTCGGAAAATTTAGTTTTGATTGCGGTGGAAGGAGCAGTTGCAGATTCAAATTCAACCTCCATGTGGAGCAACACCAGAACTGGAAGTTTGCTTCCGTATCCATCTTGTCCACCCCGTGCGTTTCCCCCATACCCCTCATTTTTCCCCACATCCCTTATTTGTCCAAGTCTCCCTCTATTTTGTCCCTCAACCCTACTGTTGATGTGTTCCCTCCCTCTCCTTCTGCTGTTCCTTTTGCTCCGTTCTATGTTCTAGCTCCTCCATGAGCCTCGACTTTGTGTACAATGGAAGATACCATGCCATATGCAATGTTGATTTTGTACTCGAGAACAGTCTTACTTGGATCAGTTTTCCATGTACGAGAGGAAAGTTTCTCTTGAAACTTAAACCCAAACCCACACCTTAAACCCACACCATAGACGTAAATTAACTACTGCAAAGGTATGCAGCCAACTTAAGGTATGCAGCCAACCTAAGGTATGCAGCCAACGCTAAGGTATGCAGCATAACAACCTGGTATGCAGCCAACTTAAGGTATAGCAGCCAACCAAAGTATGCAGCCAACCTAAGGTATGCAGCCAACCTAAGTATTCAGCCAACCTAAGGTATGCAGCCAACTTAAGGTATGCAGCCAACCAAAGGTATGCAGCCAACCTAGGTATGCAGCCAACTAAGTCATCAGCCAACCTAGGTATGCAGCCAACTAAGGTATGCAGCCAACCAAAGGTATGCAGCCAACTAAGTATGCAGCCAACTAAGGTATGCAGCCACCTAAGGTATGCAGCCAACCAAAAGGTATGCAGCCAACCTAAGGTATGCAGCCAACCTAAGGTATGCAGCCACCAAAGGTATGCAGCCAACCTAAGGTATGCAGCCAACCAAAAGGTATGCAGCCAACCTAAGGTATGCAGCCAACCAAAGGTATGCAGCCAACTTAAGGTATGCAGCCAACCTAAGTATGCAGCCAAATTAAGGTATGCAGCCAACCTAAGTATTCAGCCAACTTAAGGTATGCAGCCAACCTAAGGTATGCAGCCAATCTAAGGTTTCAGCCAACTTAAAGGTATGCAGCAACCTAAGGTATGCAGCCAACCTAAGGTATTCAGCCAACTCTAAGGTATGCAGCCAACCTAAGTTATTCAGCAACTTAAGGTATGCAGCCAACTTAAGGTATGCAGCCAACCTAAAGGTATGCAGCTCAACCTTAGTATGCAGCCAACGCTAAGGTATTCTGGAGTATTGTAAATGACTATAATTTTAACAATTGCCGCATGTCTGTCTGGTTGTTCAGGTGTTCTATAAAATAAAACCCTGATACAAGAAGGCCATCCGTGATCGCAACTGCTATCATCATCAGGATGACCATTCAAACGACTGTTGGCCATTTCAGGAAATTCACAAATTTCCATCTTTCGACAATTAAAATTGAACAAAACGGTGATGGCGATTTTCTGGTACTCCGTAGTTACCACGTAACGATGGGTTCCAGTTGTCGAACTCTTGCATGAACTTCAATTCAGAAACCTGCTGAAGAATACATTTACTGGAACTTTCTACGCGTGAGAAACATTTTCCACACCTTGTGGGGGCAAAGTGAAAGACCCCTAAAATAACGACTTCAAATCACTTACACGAAAATCAGCCATGGGTTCCTTGTTATTCTGCACTGTGCATGAGAGTTACCACCACCTACCCTTCGGTTAAGCGGAGTGTTGGCTTAGCAACTTAGGGTCCTGAGTTTGAGCCCTATTTTCCACTGAATGAACACCAGGTGGGGTTGACTCAGCCTGTCATCCTTCTGAGGTCAGTGAAATGAGTACCAGTGTACTGGTATAGTGGTGCAGCATCAGTGACACAGCTGTGCCCCAACAAAATTATAGCTACCTGGCAGCTATGCCACCATATGCAAGACGAAGAAGACCCTTCTGTTGAAGTGGTTGTACAAGGAATCCCTGTAAATGTGTTTTATTTTATTTTCCACATTTATTTAATTCCTCCATCCCTCCCTCGTTTCCAGAGAATTTTGATCTTCCTCGCTATTGTACAATGTGGGGAGGGCAACTTGGTTTTTAGGTGATTCACGATCAATTATCTTGTTAGTTGCAAAAATCGAAGATTTTTTTTCCAGTATATTGGTCAGTCAGATTTTGTTATTCTGTCTGTTTGTCAATCGCCTGCAGGTGACAATTTAAAACCGATCTTCACGAAAGTTCACCAAGTTGTAAAGGTCAGCTTCAACTGAGAAGCCGATTGATTTTGAGGTCGAAGGTCATCTTGAGGTCAGATTTCTAAAATCGTCATTTTTTTTCATCCGATTGACTTGAAAGTTGAACACGATTTCACATAGTCTATCACGGAATTGGGAAACCAACTATTATTGAGGCCAAAAGGTCAAAGGTCAACTCAAGGTCAAACTTCTAAAATCATCAATTTTGAACTGAAAAATTGTCAACTTACATCTGTTTGACCTGAGCTTTGATTGAGATTGTCAATTTTAATCTTAATGAAATGGACAATTTGATGTATCCATGGCAACCTTTGGAGAGGGGGGTGGATTTTGCAAGTGCCGTGCTCTGCACGATGTCTTTTTCTTGTTTGTTTGTTCTCAATTTCAGTTTGCTCATTGGCACAATCTACCATTTTATGACTTGTTTTAATGGCCCCAATTAAACCCACCTCCTTGTAGGGTCTGCCGGGGAAAGTTTTTTTTTTGCCAAAGTCTTTCACGAACCAGTTTGTCAGGCATGACGGTCGACTGAAGGTGATTTGGGTCGGAATTATTTATTTATTTTTACAGGAGCGAGGCTCATGGAAGAGCAAGGTAGATCTGACAGTGGGACTAACATCAAAGGAGTGAATGAGCAGGATAAGAGGAAAGGGAGGAATCATTTAAACGAGCAAGTAAGATGGTTGGGTTCGGAAAGGTTAAGGAGGGTAATAAGGATTTTATTGGCCAGGATTGGGGATGACAGAAGATGGTGGTGAATTTTCTTGCATGAAGCCCTGGAGGGAAGAATGAGACAGAACAGTCTCTGGAAGGAGGTTCCGTAGATGTTACAAGTAAGGTATAAAAGAGTAAAGGTGTGTAGACAGCCTGGATTTTGGAATTTTCGTCATCTCTTCCCCTCTTCCTCGTACTCCGTAGCTGCTGTTAACACAATAAATTCGTTTGGGGAAGTCGTCAAAAGAGGATCGAGTAAAACTGAAAACGACTGCCCGGTTAGCATTTGTTCGAGTAACAGGACAACGTTGTTAACATGGAGACCGCCATGTTGTTAAGCGGTGCCGAGCACTCCGTTGCGTTGGAGGACTTCCTTGAGAGCTTTGATATCAAGCAAGCCGCTTGGCAAGCGACAACAAGCTGCTTGCTAATGGAACACACCCCTGGTGTTGGTAGATGCTTGCAGTCCGGATGTGGACCGTGGTCCGCCTTTTGAGAACCCTTGGCACTCCAATTACACATTCGACTCTGATGAAACAATGATTAAATGAACTTTTCTAACCTGAAAATCCGTTATGGGCAAGCAAAGAGGTTCCTTTCAAAGAAAACTTGAAGCAACACAGCACTGCAGTCGAATTGTGTATCCGTATCAGCACTCATGCACAAGTGATGCATTTTCAGCGCATGCACACCATGCACTTACCTGCTTACTCCAACTCCAACTCCAACTAAAATGATGTCCAATTATTTTCCTTTAATCCAATATGACTACCATACCATGTAACCCAAATCATAAATTTCATTCTTCACTCACATCCGGGCATAAGTCAAGATATATGAAGTTTCAGATTTTTCAGATAAGGATTTCAATTCATCCAATTATGGCTGCAATACCACTTCACCGATAACGTCATCCTTATCACTCTATATGCCACATGGGATGTTGATGACATGTCAAGTTTCAAATTTTTTTGTTGAGCAGTTTTGGAGAAAATGATGTCCAGTTTTTTTTCCTTTACTCCAATATGGCTGCCATTCCATGTGACCTATGACCTCAGCATCAGCAATAAAATGTTCTCCATGGGGAGTTCATCCTTTGTTTAATGTTTCGCATTGATCGGAGAAGTGGTTGCTGAGAAAACAATATATTGATGCGGACACACATATACACACACACACACACGTTGCAATAGTCTCGCATCCCCTTTGGGGCTCGACTAATAAGTACCGCTATACTATAGATTCTTTGACCCCTAAGGATAATTTGCACAACGATATAAAATTCTCAGTGATGTCTTTTAAATCTTCAATGAGACTTTCACTCATATAGACAATACAATATTATAAGCAAAGTCGACATGCTGTTTATCTCTCTTATCAGTTTAAACTAACACAAATGTGTATAAAAATAGCTCGACTATACAAGCTTGAGCTGTTCTATAAATGTTTGGTTCCATAAAGGTGTGAGTTGGTATTTGGATGCAGGAAATCTGGTATAAAGCAACATTTTGTAAAAACAACAAGACCTTCAACAGCAGGGGAAGTGGAAGTGGTCGAGAGTTTCTATTCAAATCGATGTGGCTTTTGTGCCATTTATATGCTCACCTTGCATGAGAAAGTTTTGTGCTCTTGGTGTAAACAGATTGTGAAGGTTCGGATTTTCCTCAAACGCCTCTGCATTGCAAAGAATGAGTTCTTCATTATGATGAAAGACGCGACACTTTCGACTGTAAAATCCTAACCACGAACCACAGCCGAAACACACACACACACACACACACACACACACACACACAAACACACTTTAACACCATGTGATCCAAATGTTGTGTTCTATCAGAAGGATTCAAACATATTAGGTTCAGACTGTGTGGTTCATGCCCAGCCACAACACTTGTTTCTCCCATCTTTCCGATGTCACAAGGAAACACAATGAAATTTGACAAAGGTGGATGCCATTCAGCCCATCATGCCTGCACCACATCAACACCACACCAATTTATCAACACCAGATCAAATTAAGAAAAATGCAAAAAAAATTGTGTTTCTGTAGTTTTTTTCCCCCATTTTTTTCTTTCCAGGAGACGGGGCATAAGATATGGGCATATGGGCATAAGACGGTCTTGGGTAAAAAAAAATACAACATCAACAACATCCCTTGATGAGACCCCGACCAACAACACTCCATCCACATGTATACAATCACCCATCAATTCTCAAGCTACAGTACCTAAAGGTCCTGCCAACATCCCTATACCTCTCAAATACTTCCAGGTACTGATCCAATTCTAATTAAAACTTATCTACTGTTTCTGCTGCCACTACCTTTCCAGGGAGACCATTCCATGCATTAACTACTCTCTGAGTGAAAGTGCCCTGTCTTACTACCGTCTTAACTCTCCTCTTCTTTACTCTCAGGCTATGACCCCTGGTCCTATCACTGTCTTCCCTGCTGAATAATTCATCTGCACTTATTTTATCAAAACCTTTCATTATCTTAAACATTTCTATCATATCTCCTCGTAACTGCCTCCTTTCTAGTGAATATAGCCCTGTCTCCTTCAGCTGCTCCTCATAGCTGAGTCGATCTAGGCCCGGAATCAATCTAGTAGCCCTACGCTGAACCCTCTCTGTGGCATCTATGTCCTTCCTAAGTTATGGTGACCAAAACTGCACACAATATTCTAGATTTGGCCTCACTGAATTCCTATACAATGTTAAAACCACCTCCTGATTTGTATTTTATCCCATGGGATCTGATGTTTTCATGTCATTATGTTATCTCAGGTTTGATATGTCGTTTGCAATAATCCTGTTTCTGCCACAGCATGTGTAAAAGGATTGAGATTAAATCGGAAAACACATCTGAGGCACCAAACGAAAGCACTTCAATATTCCCAAGAAGTGAAAGCAACATGCTGGTGAGAAACCAGTCATAGCTAGGGTATACAAACTTTGGATATCTTTTTAAAAAGTTTTGTGTAATTTTGATAAGAACTGCCATTGGATTGCTAGAAATCGAGATTGTAAACAAAATTTTACTTGTGTATTGGAGAGGAACATGTCGTTTCAAAGCGAAAGTGGTTTCACAGTGGTATGCCATTTCCCCATTTCTGATGTACCATGCTCTGTTACAGAGAGTCTGTGCTACCGAAACAGTTTCTTGACAAGGGTTATAATAATGGGTGGTTTGCCAATGCCTTCCCAGCAGAAGTCAGAGCAGGAATCTTGGAATCTGTTCAGGGTGCCGGCGATTGCTCACCTACTCTTCATGAAGGAGACCTTGGAATCTTTACCGTTCACTAACTAAGGCTGGCAAGATGGAATGATCCAATTGAGGGCACACACATTGATCAGTCACCCTGCCTGTGAAACACTGGGATGACAATTTATAGCTGGGTAGAGATTGGAACCCAGGCTAGACAGCTTAGAGGAGAGTATGTGTATCTCTTGGCCATTCTGCCTGCCCCATTTCACCATGTTTAGGGATATTGTGTGCTCTACTTCATTGATAGCCCTCCCTGGCTACTTTCTCTACCATTTCAGATGCTTACCTTGGTGATGTAATCACTGTTTTCATTCAGGTCTGTGCTTTGTAACAGCCATCCAAGGTACTGGAATGCTTCTGGCTTCACACATCGCTCTGCAATGGGCTTCTGTTGCTTGATGAGATGTACCATCTTCCCAACCAGCTACTGTTCTTTGTTATATAGATCACCTTAAAATTTTCTTCTTTCTTTGGACTGATTTCAGCAGCCATTGCACTGTACTAGATGGATGGGACAACTCTTTGTGCAGACCTTGTTCAGTGAAAATATTCCTTAAAAAAAATTTAAAAAAATCAGTAAATTAATGTTCCAAGGCTTCAGTGGAGGAATCTGGATCCCATTCCCTTCCTACATGCACCTGTCACCCTATATCACACTCTACCACCTGAACATTAGGTACACTTTCTACTTGAGATTGTTTAACAGTTTCTAGCGAGCATTGAATGTTCATCTGCAGCAGATTTGGATGGAGCTACTGCCCAAGTGTACACCAATCCTACTGCGTCAAAGTTTTTTTTTCTTTGCCAAAGTTTCAAAACAACCTTTGCTGTGAGCTCGTCCTTACAATTCTCACGATACATTGAGTTTACGTTGGTTAAGGTTTTGCTTCGCAGTGCTTGCTCCACAAACCCTCAGTATCGTTCCAAGTTATCCCAGCGTTTAAAACATCCTCTGTTAACTGTGTACAAGTGTCACAGAAATCCATCCAATGGGACCATACTCTGTGCAGAGCGTTGGTGCTGCCAAAGCAGTCTCCTTGGCTCGTGGGCACAATCCTGGACGGGTCGCCACTCCGACACAGGACACCAGCAAGCTGGCACTCATTTTGCAAACCTCGGAAGGATGACGGACAGAGTCAACCCCACCTGGTATAAATTTAACAGTCGAGTGGGATTTGAACTCAGGATCCTAGGATCCCAAACCTAGGATCACCACTCTAACCATCAAGTCAACACCACCTTTCCGGGAAGACCGTTCCATGCATTCATCCAATGCAATACCAATTCATTTTATATCCTAGTTTTTCAATAATGGATATACTATTGGAAACTTACTAATAATCTATGTGTCTAGTTCCTCGAGCTCCTGTGACTCCTTATCATATATATATATATATATATATATATATATATATATATATATATAATGTATTTGGGGAGACTGTTTAAAATCTGGCTGTTAGGGTTCGACATATTGACTGGGTATAATCTAATAGGGCTGGTTCTTATTCAGTCCTCTAGCTTCTCATGCTATACATTGTCAGCAGTGGAATTGAACATTTGTCTCTGGCATCATTTCTGGACTTGGTGGTGGCAAAAGCTTCATATCAGGTATTATTGGTATTTCTAATCAAGGGGTTGAAATTGAAGGTCTACTCGTCTCCCACCAAAAGGAATTTTGTGGCCTCTGTGTCTTCCACTGCCTCTCATCTAGCCTTGCACCTCCTGCCGTATTTGCTGTCCACCTATCCATGGCTCCGTGTTTACTTCTTGTAAACCTCTTTTAAGACAAGCTCTCAGTTGTCCCTAATTACCCCCATGCTCAGCGGAAAGCAGAGTGAAGCAATTGGTTCGCTTTGGCTATCTGTCTGTCTGTCTGTCTGACTACAAACGTCGCTTTATGATTGAGGAACAACTTGATTTGTATTGAATGTTATATTTTGAAGTCTAATTGGGAAATGAACCTGCAGTTTGTTTTAGCAGTTCTTTGGCTATGAATTTGGCAAATTGGACGGAATCTCGTCCCGATCACACATGCTCAGTACAGGTAAGGTACTGTAATTGTTTTAGTCTGTCTGCCTGGCAGTAAAACAAAAACTGAAAATCATTCCAAACAGAAAACTTACTGTTTTTAAAGACATCATAAAGGGCGCAAACAACAGACATGAAGAGCTAATGTAACGTGTTAGATAAGGTGGTGTGCAAGACGGTGCAGCAACGGTGCTTATGAACTTCTGAATTTTTTTTTTCTAAAGCTTTTAAAGTCTTTATTTTATTTCAATTGAATTATATACTTGAACACTGTTGAACACAAATCAACTTCTTAGAACTTAAAAAAAAACCTTCTGTTTTGCAGTATTTGGACAAAATGTTATGGCATTTTACGTTATGTCATCCAATCAAATTTGCCACCGGCAGACCCTCTCGACGTCCATTTTTTTCTCAACCCAACATGGGGGTAAGGTGTTTTATGAACTCTCTAGTTGTTTTGTGTGTTGTGGATTGCTAGCCCTTGTTTGTGGATGACAAATATCTCATGGTGACCTTAGAGAAGAGCAAATCTTTGTGGTCTGACAATCTGGCCAAACTCCAAATTTGATGAGCGCACTGTGTCAGTGGCATAGCCACACCCCACTAATGGTGCAGGGAGCAGACATTCCGAAGTTAACCTCGTTCAAATATAAATTCGCTAGATTAATAAAGGACCCTCTTTGTAATGCTTTCTCCTCCACTGGAGACCACAGCCTGTCTTTTCACATACAGCAGCTCACCACCACCATCGAATTCCATTCCCCACACCAACCCATTCATAAATCTTTTGTTCTGTCGCTCATCTTGTTCTTCTGTATGTCCTTTGTACACCGATTGCGCACCACTCCACTGGGCTGGCAGGATGACCTCGAGGTATCTACTTGTCTCTGAGTCGTCTAGCCTAAGTTTGAATCTCAGATCAGATATAAACTGTCGTCTTGGTGTCTCGCAGGCAGGGAGAATCGAAACATCAATGTGTGTGCTGTCCCTCGAATGGACGGTAAACTGGGCTATCTCCTGCACCATGAAACAAACTGCAAGTCACTTCCCTTCCAAATAGGTGACCCTTTGACCTCTAGTGACGTCATCAACAATGTAATCAAACTAATTTTACTTCCCAATTGTAGCTTGGGCCAAGACATTTCTCTTGATGCATGACATGTATGTTTTCTTGAAAGCTGATCCAATGTAAATCCCAAATGTATTTCTCCTAGCCCGATTTTTTTGGCCAAAATTGTTGCATGGAAAAGGTCAAAGTTTGGGCCATAATTTGAGTTTGCAAGAGCTTTTGCCGAGCACACAACATCGACTCTATGAGGATTGGATATATCTACCAAGAAATACATTCAAACAAAGGATAGCATCCATCCCCACCTCCAACCCTTATTTTGTATGATCGTAGCCCTCCACTAAGTACCATTGCTCATGCAAATGTCTTAATGTATGTATCTAGATTAAAATGATCATCAACAGATAAACCAGTTTTATGCTGAGCGTATGAATCCATGCACATCTTGTAAGAAAGTCGCACCTTACCTTAATTAACTTACCATCGTTAACGAAGGAATAACCATTTTGTATAGAAATTAATCTTGGAAAAATAAAAATGCCGAAGACTGACTAGATCACCAGCTGAGGACAATTCAACATCAGATAATCTACCCATTGAGTTTGAGACATCAACGAATGGCTGATGGACAACCAAAAGACGCGTTGGACCAGTAAAGCAGAAGCGATAAAGAACTAGAAACGGGCATTCAGTAGAGCGCATACCTCCACCAGGCTGAGCAGTTTACGTTTTGTATCTATCCTACTGATAGGACGGATCTGGATCCAGACCCGAACCAAAGTCGAATCGGCTTGTTCTTGTGACATACCCAACTCATCCACCAAGTTTTGTCATAACTCACACACATCTGTTTTGAAATATCATGCAGTATATCGTTTTGGAACCCATCTCTCAATGGCGAAGACTCACTGAAAAAAAATATATATTAAAAAACTTCTCGTATCCAGATCCGGATTCAGATCTTCAACAAAATCGAATCGATTCGTCCTTGTCACACACCCAAGCAGTTCACCAAGTTTCGTCCGAATCCGTCAACAACTTTTTGAGATATCCTGTTCACAGATAAAAACAAGCTCAAATGAGCTAAGATCCTCGTCCTCTTAATGATGACGTCATAAAAACGAATAGACGTCATTGTATGTATCAGGTTTGCGTAAATTATCTGTGCTAATGCGCGCTTGATTCCCACAACAAAATTCAAACAGCTTGCCTAGTTTCGGAGATAATGGTATAAGGCGATTTCCATTAGCGGCGATATTATGATGTCAACTTTTTTTCTAGGAAAAATTCCAAAATGGAGATGGTTCTCTTGCGCGTGGGCTTTCTGCATATACATGGCAAGTTTCACGAAGATCCGATGAAAACTCTGGGTTTGTGAAACAAAAAAATGTCAAAAAATAGGAATGACGTCATAAAAATTGATATGACGTCATAGTGCATACCTGCCAACCTACCGATTTAGCCGGTAGACTACGATTTTCGAGGCTATCTACCGGCTACCGATTTTACATGCTTAATCTACCAGTTTTTAAAATTCAGGGAAATTTTTTTTTAATCCGAGTTACAGAATACGATACTGTACAGTACCTGCAGTTTACGTTTTTCCGTCGTCTATCGCGCGTCTACACCGTTAACACGCGTCTGCTATCGTTAAATCTGATTATCCGCCCTTAGTTTAGTGATAGCAGACGCGCGTAACCGCCTAGTGTCGCTAGCGTCGCACGGTCGAGTGGACAACAACAAAGCCATTTTTCGCGCGGACGCTTTCACAACAATCACAATGGACACGCCTGAAAAGAAAAAGCCACCTTTGCGACGCGCACCAATGGTTTCAAGGACGATGGACAAAAACATTCGGGATCAAGGCATCGCGGAAAGTACGAAGCACGCGTTCTGTGAGCTGTGCAGGACTGATATATCTGTGTCTCACAGCGGCTACGAGATATTGCCACTCACATAAAACGAACAAACACGTGAAAAACGCGAACGCTGTCAAAATAGCAGCCTGGAAAAAATGTGACAAGTAGGCCAGATTTTGTTTGGCCACAATTTGGCCACAAATTTGACTTGGATGGAACCCGTGTCCTAGACACTACATGAAACAAAATGTGACATAATAAATTTGACAAGTAGGCCAGATTTTGCTGTGGTAAATAGTTGATTTTATTGAGTCTATAAAGTGGTCTAAAATGCAGGAGAGTGCACCATTTTTTCAAAAAATTTCCGGGGAGGCATGCCCCTGCGTCGCGCAAAAATCTACCGATTTTCATTCCAAAAAGGTTGGCAGGTATGCGTAGTGATATATCATATGTGCGGTAATTCATCTCTGCTAATGCCCTGTTCGATTCCCACAAACAGAATTCAAAAAGCTTGCCTAGTTTCGGAGATAATTTTTAGGCGATTTCCATTAGCGGAGATATTTTGACGTCATAACTTTTTTTTCTAGGAGGAATTTTCTAAATCGGAGATGGTTACTGTCTGCGCAGGGTATTTTTACATATATATGCCAAGTTTCAGGAAGTTTCGATGAAAACTGTAGGCTGTGAAACAAAAAAGTCCACAAGAACAACAATGTGAGTAAGACTTAGAGATCCTCCACGAGGATCTAAAAAACAACAAACCAGACAGACATGGGTGAAAACATAACCTCCATCCACCTTTAGTGGCAAAGGTAAAAACATAGAGTATTTGAGGGTAAAGACTGAAGTGTATCCCAATGCAACATTCAAACACTTCACTGAAATGTAATATCCATGTTTTGTTTCCGAACCGACATTTTAACTCTTTTTTTTTTTCCGATTCGCAGTTACAGCTTGATGACCTGATTGAACCATTTCATCTAACTTGAAACGAAGCAACCAAAATTACTTTAGACCTTCACCTTGCCGGAAAATCGATTATCCTTAGTGATGAATCCAGGGTGTTTCACAAAAAACTCAATGCAGTGGATACTTAACACCTCTTGCGCAAAAAGAGAAGCCTTTCAGAGAAAAGTACTTCTTGTCAAATACAACATGGAAGAACAGATTTGATTTTGAAAATTATTGGACAGTTGCAGCATCATTTCGTCAAGAAAATACAGGATAAGCTCCAAAACGTGATCCCATTCTCTTCCTGTTAAATTTTGGACCCATTTACAGAAGTTTGCCCGCTCTTCTGGGTCTCCGAGCGCAAGTTCATGAACCACATGCACTTTATATTGAACAAGCTTCATTTTATTCCAAACAGCTCTGTACGTAGAGGTTAGTGAGACACCTACTTGTTGCGACAAGCGGCTGAGCGACTTTCCTGGGCTTCTCAATAAACGGTTGCCAATAAATATCCTGCAATACCACACCTGTCACAAACTTCGTCCGACCGCTTCGAGACTTGTCTGCAATGCTACCAAGCATTGAGTGAAAGTTTTCAACCGATGCTTTTACACAATTTCAATGGGGGCAATCGTCCTTCGGTGGATTTCTCCTGAAACAGATCCTGCACCCCAGTGGTGTACTTCCAATCATGGCGACAAAAAAAATGCTGCACCAAAAAAGCTCTTTCTTACAATGTTAGGACCACTGTTTATGGATTGCCTTAGAAATGAATCATTAACATCTGGCTAGCAGAACTTCACTTGAGTAGTCCCTCATCTGGTGGGTATCTCACTTGAGCGAGCCAATGCTACGTGCACGTAAACAAGCATACATTTTAATTTCAAGATATTATTATTTCGTGTGCAGCCTCTGGCTGCTGGTTGCATCATTGCTGGGAGTGCAGCTTTACCGCTGATGCAATGCCCCATTATCAGATAGCTGGTGCTCATTTTGCCAACCTCATAAGGATGGCAGGTTGAGTCAACCCACCTGGTGTTGTTTAGCAGACGACAGAGGCTCGAACTGAAGACCCTCAGATGTAAAGCCAGCCACCTTAACTAACCCGTTAAGCCAACACGAGGCTTAGTTAGTTTTAAGATTAACAGACACATGAAACACAAGTATTCCGTTCAGTGTCTTTCTATTACTTTTGAGTGCACTGTTACTTTTGAAACATCCTGTACTACTAAAGAATGAAAATATGAAAGACAGGTTTGAACATGTCAACATTATGCATGTAGCGTCCAAGAATAAAGTTACCATAGCAACTGTTATCATCACAAAGTGATACCATAGGATGAACAACATGCCACAAAAATGGCAATAAATCTTGGATTAAGCAAGGCATGCAGATTCTTCTTTTGGCTGATGTCTTGATTTATGGCTTTGGGACTTCACCCACATTGCAAGCTTTTTATGCAACTTTTTGTACAAGTTGATTAGCTCTATCAGCTAGAACGGCTGTCGTTGGATGTCTGATTTGATAGATTATGTGATTGTATGCAGTGCAGATGTAGACACTTTTTTTTCTTGTATATTGCACAGAGTCGAGGCTCGTGGAAGAGGTAGTACAAGTACACTGAACGAATCAGGCCACAACAGAATAAAAGGAACAGCAGAGAGAGAGAGAGAGAGAGAGAGACAAGAGAGAGAGAGAGAGAGAGAGAGAGAGAGAGAGAGAGAGAGAGAGGGGAACACCAACAGCAGAGCCGAAGGCCATGACAGAGGGAGGTGGAAAACAAATGGGTGTGGAGAGGAATGTGGGGGAGGGCTGGAGGGGATGCAAGGAGGGAACAATGTGGAGAGAGAAGGAAACTTTCAGGAGGGAAAACTGGAAATTTGGGAGGATGAGGGATTGGGGTGGGTGGGGAGGCGGGGGCTGGGGGGTGGTGGGTTTATGAGGGTAGAAAAGATCATGGTTTTGGATTGGGGACTATCAGAGATGGTGGTTAACAGCTGTCTTGAAGACCTGGAGGTAAGAATGATGTTGAAGATGATGTGGAAGTCGGTTCCACAGGTGGGAAGAAAGAGGAACAAATGAGTGGAGGTGAGCAATGATCCTGGATTTTGGTAGTTTCACTAGAAGGGGATAAGTCTGCTGTTGGCTTAACGTCAAGGTGGCTGACATGAGATGTTAGGGTCTTCAGTTTTGAACCCCTTTCATGCCGTGAAATAACACTGGGTGTGTTGACTCAGCCTGTCATCCTTCCGGGGTCAGCAGAATGAGTACCAGCTTACTGGTAAGAGGGGCACTACATCAGCAGTGCAGCCGCACTTCCAGAAATGATGCAACCAGCAGCCACAGGCTGCATACGAAACAACAACCAGAAGGGGGTTGATGGTGGAAGTGGGCTGTGTGTGCCCTACAGAAACATAGGGGGTGGGACAAAACACAGAAAGAGCAGAGGATGCAAGACCAGAAAGGAGGCGGTAGAAGACAGAGACCACTGACCTGTTTGTGATGGCGAAGTGATAGTCCCATATAATCAGCTTCGTCGCGGGAGATTCCAATAATCTTAAAACCTTGTTCTCCATGTTACAAATGGAGAGCAGTACTCCATCAAGCTGCAGATGAAAGCCTTGCAGGTGGATAGATCAGGTGTGCCAAGGAAGGACTTTGTACGAAGGAGGATGACCAGTTGGTGGCTGGCTTTGGAGGCCAACTTTGAAATATGGTTTGCCTAAGAAAGATCGTGGCTGATAGTGAGATCCAGGAGTATGAGTGACGGAACTTCTTCAAGCCGATTGTTAGGAAAGAAGAGAGAAGGGTTTGTGAGACGGACCTTTCTAAAAGATTTTTTTTGTTTGTATTCATAGTCGTGGCTCATGGAAGAGAGTACACTGAATGGATCAGGATGTAACAGCCTGCCAGAGTTGGGGAGGCAAGGCACTAACATCATGATGGAGGTGGGGATGGATGCTATACTTTGTTTGAATGTATATTTTGGTAGATATATCCATTCCTATGCTTGGTGTTGGCTTAATGTTTAGGGTGGTGGGCTTGCGATCCGAGAATCCTAAGTTCAAATCCCACTCGGCTGTTGAATTAATACCAGGTGGGGTTGATTCTGCCTGTCATCCTTCTGAGGTCGGCAAAATGAGTGCCAGCATGCTGGTGTCCTGTGTCGGAGTGGTGACCCGTCCAGGATTGTGATTTATTTATTTTTGAACGAAATAAGGGTACCTGACGGTGTCACATCCTGTTATTATATATGCAACCAAGAGTATTGCTGTTATGTCTACTGTTCGATCGGCAGAGGAAGGCAGGAGTACTTTAGTTCTTTTGTTTGGACTGGAGCATGACGAGGTAGTTTTATATATCCATAGTTCATTTCATTCAGGCATGGGGGATTGTCCAGGTTGTCCCACAACACCAGGTGGGTTGACTTAGCCTGCCATCCTTCTGATAAAGAGGATTGTCCAGAGAGTCATAGAGATAGATGATTGATGATTGATGAAGATCAGGAATAGGACTGGGCCCAGAACACTGCCTTGGGGCACTCCAGCTTTGATAGGGAGAGGAGATCAAAGGATTCCATTGAGAGCCATACATTGGCTATGAGAGTGGAGGAAGTCAGTAACCCATGTGTAGAGTGACCTGGTCTAAAACCAAATTGGTGATCTGAGATGAGGTTGTTGGAGAAAAGGAAGGATTTCATAATCAACAGTGATGATGGATTCCATGACCTTGCTGATAATTGGGAGTAAGCTGATAGGTCTGCAGTTAAGGAGATTAGTTTTTGTACCTTTTTATGTAATGCAGTGATGTTGGCAGATTTCCAAGCAGATGGAAGATGACCAAACGCAAATGACAGGGTGAAAAGGGCAGAGAGAGGATGGGAAAGAGCAGCAGAACAGGATTTTAGGACACGTGAGCTGATGCCTTCCGGTCCAGTAGCAGAGTCAAAGTCGAGGGTTTAAAGAACCTTCTCCACACTAATTGGAACATGAATTGGAAAACAAACCTGTAGTCCAGCAGTACTATTGCTCTGAATTTGGCAAATTGTACGGAATCTTGTCCCGAGCACGCATGCGCACAGAGGAGTAAGGTATTTTTTCTTAGTCTGCTTGCTTGACTGGCAGTTAAATGAGATTGAAAATATTTCCAAAGAGGAAACTTTCTGTTTTAAGGGATATCATAAAAGACACAAACAACAGGCACGAAGAACTAATTTAACGTGTTTTCCAATTCATGTTCCGATTCGTGTTCAAAATATAACCTTCAATTGAAATTAAGTAGTTGCTCGATCATAGACTGACGTCTGTAAACAGACAGACCGACAAAGTGAACAAATTGCTTCACCTTTAAAACCTTTATTTTATTTTGATTGAATTATATACTTGAACGCTGGAGAACACAAATCGCCTTCTTGTCACTTCCAAAACCTCCAGTTTAGCAGTACTGTACTTGGACAAAATATTATGCTATTTATGCCATCTCAACTGCTCAAATTTGGTGCTTACGCTCTCAGCGTTGGGGAATATTGAGATTCAAACAAAATGGCGGCTCGTGGGAAATATAGAATGTGGTTGGAAATGCAAGGCAAGAGTTGAAAAGACCCTTCCCATGTCTTTTTCTCAAGACTGCCATGGAATATGGTTCCTGACCCATACATGATGTACATGGGGTAAGGTGTTCTATGAACTCTCTCGTCATTGCATTCGACAAACGCACTCTAAGTCGGCTAATCCCTCGCAAACTGGCACTAGGCCATGCAATAATTGCAGTCGGCACTTGCTTGAAGAACAGCTCGTCAAATGATTGGTGTGCAAATGAAAAACGATCCTGGCATTGAAAAATCTTTCTTTCATGGTGCACGTCATGTCTTTTAAGGCAGGAAGTCTGTCACGCTCTTCTTCTTTTTTTTTCTCTCCAAAATGATCTCTGTGCTCAGTCTCTGGTAGATGTATCGCCTTCGGAGCAGATTGTATCGCCAAGATGGCCACCAAAGCTGGCTGCCGTCACAGATTTGTATTCAGGTCTATGGCCCAGTTGTGTTAAATTCCCTCATCATGAAGGAAAGATTGCCCTTCGGGTACGCTGTGATTCCTTAGCAAAGGATTCCCTTGAGGGTTGTTGCATAAACAACCTCAAGTAATCCTCAAGTGGAAATCCTCAAGTAAGGATTTCCTTAAGGTTAAGGAAATCCGAAGGAGACGTTCATCTGCTCAGCAACCAATGAGATTAGAAATAGAAAGAGGTGTCCAAAAGCAAGATGGCAGTGAGTTGTAGCATATCTACAAACTGGCTTCAGCAAGAGACAAAGGCACTTGTGGAGGCTTTTCTCGAACACAAGCAAGAGAACATGTTGTGTTGTTAGTTGTATGATGTGTGTTGTTGAAGTCCTTTTATGTTTAATTACAACGTTATAACAACAAATAGTGTATAATTGTTTTTAAAAATCCCTCGATTTGGGTAAGACCCTGGGCCCACAGTGTAAACCGGGACTTCTCCAAATCAAACGAGGCCCCACACGTCTCTCTATGATGCGGGATTGATGAGTTGTGGACTGAGTAACACGCCACATTCAATATACTTATTAGATACGCAGTTGACCTTTTTTTCCTGGGGTCAGTGTCGGTATCAATTGAACTGGTATCGAAATAACCTGAACATGAAGTAATAAATGTTCACACCATGTACGTACCACTACACGAGGAGCACAGCTGACCAACTCATTCAGCCGCACTTGGAGTAACTGTACCAGAACGCACCTTGATATCGGCCCAGATATCACATGTTAAATACCGTGGGATTCTCAATTTGATGGAGTTTACAAATAAATTATTTCAAACATATTGTTGTGGAAATGACTTCTCGGGATCAAATATCCTTCGTATAGTTCTAGTTATTCCTTAGTACGTGCTTCAGATCAGGGTAATATCATCATAGACATCAAGCGGGTCGAGGCAGTCTCTGAAAACACGTTCATGATGTCTTGCGCTGTAATAGTCGTCCTCTTCGTGATCAATTTCCATGAAAATCACCATTTGGAAACTCAGAGGTTGGTTTTTACTGACAAGGGGGGTGGGGCTCGTGGGATGGTGCTCCTTGAGTTTAAGGAAGGGTTTAAGGAAAAACTTAAGAAATACTTGAATATGCAACAATCCTCAAATTAAGGATGTCCTTAAAGGGGAAACTTGAGGTCATATTTTAGTAAATCCTAAAATCTTTCCTTAAGAATGCTTTATGCAACCAGGCATATGTCCTTGCTCAGCCATCATTAGCTTGTTAGTGTATTGGTGTACAATGGCTTAATCTGAAGTGCCATGGATTATGGTTCATGACTTTGGCTCATGCTGTTGCTTCCCATCTTACCCTTTTTGTGGCTGCGGATTATCCAGCTTACTTAGTGTTATTGGCATCTCACCACAGGAGCTGGAGCCTTCGGTTCTGTCTCTCACTCACCACAGACACATTGGTGGCCTTCAAATCTCGCAGTCTTTTACCATTCCTCTTTTTGGCCTTACTCCCCCCCCAATCCCACACCTTACCCTCCACCTAACTCCTACATGAGTTCTATAAGTAACCCCATGTGTCCTTCTCTTTTCTCTCGCCCGTGGAACCAACTTCCCCAGTCTGTTCAGTCCCACTGTTCCCTCCAGGACTTGAAGACAGCTGTTCACCACCGCCCCATGTCAATCCCCAAACATACAAATTATCTCTTCTACCCCCAAATGACCCCATTTCCAAGCACTCCCATTTTCTACATTATTGTGCCCCCCCCTCATCCCTCACCTTTATTCATTTGTTTGCTATCGGTTGGTTTCTTCCTTTCCTGTTTCTTCTCTGCCTTTCCCTTCCTTTTCTTGCTGTGTTTCATTCCTCTTGTGCACAGCTTGTTCACCCCTATGTGTCCTCCTCCTCCCTTGATCTCACTCTCACTTCTATTCTGCTGTTGGTATTTCCCCCTTTCCATTTTGTTTCATTCCATTCTGCTCCAGCTCTTCCATGAGCCTCGACCATGTCTGCAAACCCCCCCCTTGCTTTTTAATCCTCCCCAAATCTACACTTAATGCTCACCTGCATTATTTTCTCCCTAACCTGTAGAACTGCCTTCTCGAGGCTGCTGTCCCTTTCTCTTCATGTTTGCTGTCCCCCACCATCTCATGGTCTCCCCAATTTCTCCCTCTGAGCTTTTATGCACCCAGAACCCTGTCCCCCTTTTCATCTGCAACTCCTTCTCATGCTGCCCTTGTCCAGCTGTTTCCCCTTCACCCCCTCAATCTGCCAGTTGAACTTTCGCCCTCTGTTATTCTGCCCTGTCCATAACCCTCGGAACCTGTATTTCAAATAAGAACGCTCGATATAGTCACTGAACCCACATGGTCACTGGCAGTGCTTCAGGTTATGTGCGATAGTAATAAAGCATTTGGGAAAATCATGAGCAACAACTTTTGTCAAAACATGTTAGAACAGCAACGGATGATATCATAAGAACACGTCCAGTGATAGATAATTGCTTCATACTGATGTTCAGCAACCGACGACGCTAATAATATAAAGATACTATGGAAAAGAACACATTCACATGAGAACAAGGAGGTAATCTCTTTAGTGTTGATTTTTAAAAAAAAACTTTGTAATTGCTGGTAAGAGCTTAAAGAAAGAGACATAAAAGGGGTCATCTATTAATCTTACTGGTGGTGGTGGAGACCCATACCCAGGATGAGTCACAATCGATTCTGTGGCTCGGAGCCAATACTGGACAGGTTGTCACAATGTCACAGGGTATGGAAATTCCTGTTCAATGGTGTGGGTTCTATTCTCATGAATGCTTGAACAGACAGCCATGGGAATCAAAGCCACACCGGTGACAGAATGCCACAAGGGCCACAAAGCTTCACCTACCAAACCACCACCATGCTGCTCTTATGTTATCGCTCAAAGTAAATTACTTATGTTCAATCACCTCTTTGTAATCCTCATTAAATTGTTCAATTTGCTTACCTGTTAATTTATTGCTAAAACTTTTTTTCTTTTCTTTTAGTGTCAGAGTCGAATTTTGTGGATTTTCCCCAACCTGACATATAAGACTTCAATAAATTCTGAGCTGCAAATATAAATCAGTTGGAATTTACCCGCGTGTGTTGTCCATGCATTTGAACAAAAATAACACCTTTTGGAGAAAGGTGAAAACACATGAAAGAAACTGGAATTTCCCTTAAGGAGAGATTGGCAATTTCTCACAAGTTATAAGTCATTGAATGAAGTCAACAGATATGTACATTTAGCAGTTGAAATTCATCTTTATCTGGGAAAAAGTTTAAACTGTCAAAAACATTACCTTTAATTACATGCTGCATCAAATGTCTCTTGTTTTTTGTTTTTTACTTTGATTTTTTATTTTTTTAGCCAAAGTTATTAAATAATAAATTTCATAGCTTTAAAATTTGGATTTTGTTCTTGGCCGAGAGGTACGCGCACTCACTTCTAAACTGTCGAGCCTGGATTCGAATCCCGATCTCGCTATCAACTGTCAAGAAAAAAAAACAAGAGAATTTCCAAGTTTGTGCATGGGAACAAGAGAGTCTGTAAATAAAATGTGAAGAAAGTCATTATTTCATAAAAGTCAAAACTTCCAACCACCCTCACCGTCTTTTTTCTCGGGAGCGAACATAAAGAATGAGAAACTATAAGCCCATACCCAAGTATGATTGTGGAAATCCTGCACAGATGGAAAGCTGGTTTCACCAACCACACCTACAGCTTGAAAACAAGTCCTTGGGGGGAAATGGCTATCTCACGGGCTGCAGTCATCTCCAAGGAACTGACTATTAGAGTAACCTAAACCACAAAACACAAAGCCTGGGTCAATGACGTGCATGACCCACATGTTGGTAAGAATAAAACTTCCGAAGCCCACCGTAATGTCGTTGACGATGCACTGAACACACAGAACTTTCCATCATGTACAAGATAAATCACCAAACTAGTTGAGCAGATCAATAGATCAAAGGAAACGTGAAAGTCGATCGATACACCTGTGTAACAAATTGTCACCATCCACATGTCAATGGCGCTCACAGCAGCATAATATAGAAATATATATATATATATATATATATATATATATATATATATTATATATATATTATATATATATATATATATATATATAGGATCACCTGCAGTGTGACAACCAACTGATCATTGCTAGCCATATTGATGGATACTGCAGCGACTGAAGCAAAATAAAATTAAATTATTTAACCCCTAATTTGTCAAGAGGGGATGTTGGACAGGAATACCACCCTTGTTAACATACCTAAGCGAGAAGTTGGAGTTGCTCTGTTAATTCCCAAACCCCATGGAGAAGTTTAGTGTCATCTGAGAAAAAAAAAGCAATAGCAATTTCCTTGTGAGCATTACATACATTTGGCATCGGTCAGATTGACCAATTATGGGAGTTCGTTGAGAAAGGCAATGTAAGCTTGTTTAATAATTATTAATATATGTTTGGCATGATTATGTTGAAAAAAAAAACAACTTTCCTGTATTCCTTCCAATCACCCAATAGATAATATGAAAGGAGAGCTCAGATGTCATGTGCCTGCTTCTGTAGAAGTCTAGTCTGGGTTTGATTGCTGAAGGAATATGATCCCATTACGAAGCGTTGCATCGTGGAGTGTGTTGACCTTTGGAGGGGGGGAAGCTAAGAAGCTCGTGTTGTCTGTTATGAGGTAGTCCTCACTTTTAGAGTGAAGACCCCAGTGTACCTTTTTTTTTAAAGTAGTCCATTGTCTGCCAGCACCTTGTCCAAATTGCTAATTGATGTTTTCATGGGAATCAATGATTTGGTAACCCACAGATTAAATTCATGATTGAATCAGCATCACATATTATATTTTCAAAAGATAAATAGATAGATCAAGTAACCAAACAATCCTTTCATATATTGTCATCAAAAGGAACTTAACCAAGGATCATCGGTAGAACTTAACTAAGAAGACTTTGGAAAACTTGAAACCTATGCTGGACTTTGGCTCGGTTTGCTAAAGATTTCACCAGGGTTTCATAAGGCAAACACAACTATAGTAGTTGAAGATAACTACAGTTATTCCTGATGATAACCATAGCTGTTCCTGAAGATAACCAAAGCTATTCCTGAAGATAACCACAGCTATTCATGAAGTTAACCATAGCTATTCATGAAGAAAAGCGTAGCTATTCCTGAAGATAACGACAGTTATTCCTGAATGATAACCTTAGATATTCCTGATGATAATCGTAGTTATTCATGATGATAACCATAGATATTCCTGATGATAACCTTAGATATTCCTGATGATAATCGTAGTTATTCATGATGATAACCATAGATATTCCTGATGATAACCTTAGATATTCCTGAAGATAACCATAGCTAATCCTAATAACTGAAAGAACTTTACCAACTTCATTCCCACAATAAACTCCACAAAGTGCTCAGTTTTTGTACTTTCCATAGTCTCGGCATTTTGTCCGAGTTAAGATGAGTAAGAGGATCATTGACGATTTCATGCCTGCTCTTGCTGGCTAGATTGCTTCTTCTTGGCTTCCTTTTCCTACTCTGTTCCTATATGTTCCTTCTTTCCTCTTTTTACCTTTTCATTTCTTCCCATCTCCATTGACTCACAATTGACTCGTTTTGAGGAAGCCTTGAATCATCTTACCACAGGTGTGTTTAATACAACTGATTACATTTTGTGGTTGGGCAGTTCTCTTACAACCGTTGACTTTTTCATCGCTTTCATTTGTGCTTTATTTTTTTTATTTTTTTCCGATAAATTCATTCATTTTACTTGAAATTATTCTCTGCCTAACCTTTTATATTTATCATTCTCTCTGCAGTGGAGGCATTTGCATGCAACTGTTTGCATGCAATGCTGCATGATCCTGTCAAGCTTGTCAGATTAGGTTGTCTGCTGGATTACATAACTTTCTGTGAAGGTTGAAGTACATGTTAATTGTGACTTAAAATCAGCAATAATGCTTTGGAAAACTATGAGTTATGTTGTGCTAGCCAGTTAATTAAGTTTGACATTTCATATTAGACTCTTTATGCAATAAACTACCATTGGTATGATAGATCCCACAGTGAGTTATTGCTGCATCCCAAACAAATTGCAAACTCTTGTCCTGATTCCTGCTGGGAAGGCAAAGGCAAACCACCCAAAGCAATCCTTACTGAGGAGCTGCTTTGGTAGCAGCGAACCAGGCTTTGGACATGATTAAAGATACAGTGAACCGATATTTGTGGATTGCTCGTATGTGGCCTTTCTCGCCAAGAGGCCAAGTGGTAGGCTAACATCACACTTTGATCTGTCCTTCCTTTTCTTTTTCCAATTTTACTGCATTCCTCCTCCCTCTTTAGCATCTCTCTCTCTCTCTCTCTCTCTCTCTCTCCTCTCTCTCCTATCTCCTGTTTATTTGTCCTCATACAGGCTACTCTGCATTGGGATGGCCTTCACAACCCATTACCTTATCCCTTTTTGAGAATCATATTTTCCCCATACATTTATTTATCATTTTGTCTTTCCCCTTTTCCCCTTTTCCCTTTCCTGTGTGGCTGAATTAACTCGTTCATGACATTGCTCTCTTGATTCTCCACACAAGGAACTTTGCCACAGGAGGAGGCCATTCGGCCAATCATGCGTGCGCTGCACCAACCTCAGTATCATCTCCCATCCACATACAAACTACCTAACATCAACACATGCCAATATCCCCATACCTCTCTCTCCAATACATCCAGGTACTTATCTAAATCCCATTTAAACTTATCCACCTTCTCCGCTTCCATTACCTTTCCAGGGAGACCATTCCATGCACTAACCAAACTCTGACTCAAAGACCCATTCCTTAAAAATGTCCGAACTCTCAAGCTACGGTCCCTGGTCTTAACACTGTCCACTCTATTGAAAAATTCCACTTCACCTATCTTGTCCACACCCTTTATTGTCTTAAACATCTCTATCAGACCCCCTCGTAACGGCGTCTGTTCCAATGCATGAAGTCCTGTCTCCTTCAAAAGTTCCTCATAGCTTGTTGGGCTTTCCCAGGAATCAATCTCATAGCTCCATGCTGTATCTGCTCTGTGACAGCCATGTCCTTCCTCAGATGTGGTGACCAAAACGGAATAAAATATTTTAGAGCAGGCCTCACTAAATTTCTCTGCAGTGTTAACATGACCTTTTTGATTG
>CM068953.1:36494460-36507436 GCA_035128595.1 Eptatretus atami | reverse complement strand
TTCCACGATCTACTCTCACGGACTAATTAAAGTATATCATCGAAATATTACTTAGGTTTGGAGGATCGGATATTGTCCGGACGAAATAAATGTCAAAATCTGTTGTGAAATCTGATAATTGAAAGAAATAACGGGTCGAATAACTAAGCCGATATACCTATTTACTTTAAGCAAGCAAGGCTATGTTCCCTCCTTCTCCATAGTACACAAGAAAATGGGAAATTTCCAAAGCATTAAACTTGTCTTTTTCTACTGTTTGGAGAATTATACTGAGTGAACAAAAATTTAGGAACGTGACAAAATTAACCAGCTTCATAGAGCTATATGATTTAATGCATTCATTGCTAGATATCGCACCCTGTCCCCCAGAGGACTGCCTATCCATAGTGTCAGCCAGATCTGTGTCTATATTTTCGAAGGTTTTGCGAGGTGTTCTCCAGGGAACCAAAGCAAATCTGGTAAAAAAAAAAAAACAGACGTTAAAAAAAAAAGTTATAACGTTTGCACAGACCCCCAAACTGATGTACCATGTGACACGTGCACAGACGAGCAGGCAAGATGGTGGATTATCTGCAATGTTCATTTCACTGGCGATTGAACTTTGCGATGTCTCCAGGGTTGTTCTGCATTAAACTGGCAACTGATTGTGGATAAAGTCATAATTTGAATTAATTCATTTTATTTCATTAACTGCTGCGTGTGCGGTGAACACCCGCTTTAAAGTTAAAGGGGATCCTTTATGATATGCAGCGACAGCTTGGCAAACTGTTCCTTATCAACCAATGAATGGGAGTGCTTGCATGAGTGCTGAAGCCACTTGACGAATGCCTTACAGTCGATAGCGGTACCGCGCTACGTCCTTCTGAACGCATCGGTCACTCACTGTGGACGCTCTCGCCCACCACATCATTCAGAGCGAGTGGTTCGTGCTCTGTCATCCTGAGCGAGTGGTTCATGCTCTGCCACCCTGAGCAAGTGGTTCATACTCCGCCACCCTGAGCAAGTGGTTCATACTCCGCCACCCTGAGCAAGTGGTTCATACTCTGTTGCCCTGAGCGAGTGGTTCGTGCTCTATCGCCCTGTGCGAGTGGTTCATGCTGCATCGCCCTGAGCGAGTGGTTTGTGCTCCGTCACCCTGAGTGAGTGGTCTGTGCTCCGTCACCCTGAGCGAGTTGTTCGTGCTCTGTCGCCCTGAGTGAGTGATTCGTGCTCCGTCACCCTGAGTGAGTTGTTGTAAAATAACACCTGATTTCTGAGCCGTTTGCGGAGCCAAATGTTTTTTTCCACCCGTCACACGCAGCTGTTTATAAAGATTAATGCTTGTGAACATCTCCCTGAAACGCCTTTATTAATGCAATGTTGTTTTTCAGTGAAAGCTACTCATGGTTTTTGGGTTGTTGCCGATATCAGCCGTGTGTGTGTGTGTGTGTGTGTGTGTGTGTGTGTGTGTGTGTGTGTGTGTGTGTGTGTGTGTGTGTGTGTGTGTGTTGTTCATAAAGCATATCTCTCTCTCTCTCCCTCTCTTTCTTTGTCCCATCCTTGCTCTACCCCCTCCCAATACAGTGCAGCACCCTCCTCCCACACCTCTCTTATTCTCCCCTCGCCCCCTCTCTCTCCCTCTGTTTTTCTCTCTCTCCATCTCTGGACATATCCAGATGGTGGTTATGTCTGGACAGTGTTTGTCTCCAGACGTGTCCGGGCAGGGTTTGTCTCCGGACGTGTCCAAGTGGTGTTTGTCTCCGGCCAGCTTGGCTCTAGATGCGTCTGGGCGGTGTTTGTCTCTGGATGCCTCCACGTGGTGTTTGTCTCTGGACGTGTCCGGGCGGTGTTTGTCGCTGGACGCCTCCACGCGGTGTTTGTCTCTGGACATGTCCGGGCGGTGTTTGTCTCTGGACGCCTCCACGCGGTGTTTGTCTCTGGACGTGTCCGGGCGGTGTTTGTCTCTGGATGCGTCCAGGCAGAAATTAACGCTCCACCACACATCTGCCTTCCCTTCATCTCACCTCACACTGTCATCCCTTCCCCACCCTTCTTTGCTCCCCCTCCCTCCTCTCTCCTCTCTTTCCCCCATCCCACTCTCCCTCTTCCCCCTCTTTTTCTCCCTCCCCCCTTTAGTATTCCCTTCAGCGAAGTGAGAGGTGGTATTTGCTCGTTATAAATAATAATGGTCTGAGTACTGATCACCGATGCACCCCACTACAGTACTTACTTTTTCCAAACCCTACATCCTCCCACCCACAGTCACTCCTTGCTTTTAATCACTTCGCCAGCTATTCCTCTGGCACCTGTCCCTGACTCCAACGAGCTGTTAATAATATCTGCTAAAACCATGTTCATCTGCTCTGCCACCTCTCTCAGTACTCGAGAATACATATTATCTGGTCCTCGAGCTTTATCATCCATTATGTTTTTTGTCCTCTGCCACCAAAAATGGACAGAGGTTATGGTTTCACCCTTGTCTGTTTGTTTGTCTGTCTGTCTGTTTTTCTATCTATCTGTGAAAAGGATATCTCAAAAAGTTTTGGACGGAGTCGGACGAAATTTGGTGGAGACGTTGGGTGTTTGACAAGGACAAATTGGTTATATTTTGGTGAAGATCCAAATGCTAGAATTTTAAAAGTGATTCTTCACCATTGAGTCAATTCCATTCCATTGGGACCATACTCTGTGCAGAGCATCAGTGCTGCCAAAGCAGTCTCCTGAGCTATTGGGCACAATCCTGGGCAGGTTGCCTGCTGCCACTCCAACACAAGATACTCAAATGGCTCAATCATCCCAGCAAGCTGGTACTCATTTTGCTGACCTCAAGAAGGTAGCAGGCTGAGTTAACCCCCACTGGTATTTGAGCAGATTTGCAGATTTGAGCACAGGACCTGAGGATCACAAGCTCACCACCCTAACCATTTTAGGATCCCAAGCCCACCAACCTAACCATTTTAGGATCCCAAGCCCACCACCCTAACCATTTTAGGATCCCAAGCCCACCACCCTAACCATTAAGCCAACACCAGGCATACTATTGAGTGACAAGGCTGAAAGCGATATCTTACACGATATCTCATGACAGATTTGGACGAAACTTGGTGGACAGGTTTGGTGTGTGACAAGGACAAATCCATTCGATTTTGGTGAAAATTCAAATCTGGACACGAGAGTTTCCTTACTTTTTTTTGAAGTGATTCTTCACCATTGAGAGATAGGGCCAAAACGATATATTACATGATGTTTGAAAAAGCTCTGGATGAGTTATGACAAAACTAGGTGGATGAGTTGGTTCAGTTACAAGAAGAACAAGCCGATTCGATTTCGGTTGAGGTCCGGATCCAGATCCAACCCATCAGTAGGATACAAAATTTAAACTGTTCAGCCTGGTGGACCCAGGTATGCGCTCTACCGAGTGCCGTCCTAGTTCTCGCTGTTCCTTCACTTCATCTACCGCTACTTTGATCTCTTCTAAAAGCCCTTGCTCACCACCGATATAGGAAGATAAATATGCTCTGCTTTTGGAAGATCCCCTGATTGTTGCTGTGAAAATGGTAGAAGCAAAAAAAACAGTTATTAAGCCTGTCGTCTTCTGTTACTTCAGCACTATTTCAATCCACACTTTTATTAAATTATTTGTATGTGCCAGGTGGAGGGTGTGTGCTTGCATCTCTGCTGTAAGACCTGGTTTTGATGTTGTGTGCCTGCCCCTGCAAGTGTGGTTACCATTTTCTTGGCCGACTATGCAGATCCAAACCAAATCCTAAACCTCCTAGTTTACTTTCTCAGTTACCTGCACATCTACACAATTGGGCACACTTTTAGAATGTCGAAAAGTGAATAGAGAAAATGAGCTTTGTGCAACAAAAGACCTTAGCATGCTACATTAGGGCACAAAGCTACTCCACGGCACGACATATTGTCATCTACACTGAAGAAAAATACATTTAGAAGAAGAAGCAGCAATGGAGGAAAATGTTTTTTAAAAAAGGACATGCTAATGTTGAAATTAATATTGTCGTGTCCAGGGTTTAAAATAATTCCCACCCTTGACCCAATTGTCGTGGACGGGCGGTTCGCACCGACCTGAACGGATAGCCGAACGGTTCTACCTTGGAGGCGAACACATAACCCTTGGAGATTACAGCGCATGCGGGATGGAGGGCAGCAAAGGCGTATACCAGACGGAAGCACAAGAGTTTATACTCGAACCCACAACGAATAGACAGACACAAGCAAATTGAAAAAAATAAGGGTGTGATGACATAAATCAAATCTTTATAATGGAAATAAATCAAAACGTGAAAATAAAAATGTGAGGTCAACTGAAGTTAATTTCGAGACGTCTCTACACAGACTCAGAAACAGACAAGGGGAACGATAAAATAAAATAAAATCCCTCCCTTTATCCTGGCACTTAGCTGGGTGTCCAGGGATGATGTTTTATGAGCTTGGTGATCAAACCGCGTCATCCTGCATGCGAAACCGCACCAGAAAATGGCGCCGAGCCACTCTCTTGGTGGGAAATGTGCATGAGGTATTCGTGTGGCAGTATTCAACACCAAGGCTCACGAACCGCCGTGCAGCTTCTTCTCGCGAACGAACCTGCCGACCCTGCTCTTCTCTTATACCAGGTCTGCTTGCCGCAAAATGGGCGCCGCCTTTCTCCTTGACCATACGACGGGACAATTTTTGAGGCCCCAAGATAAGGCCACGAGGCGCGCTCTTCTCCTCTCCTCAGAAATATACACGCTTCATGACTCAGCCGAACAGACAACGGCGAGCATCTTGCTCCAGCACGCGGGCAAATTCGCCTCAACACGAATGAGAATCGCACTGCTATATTTCATCATTGCGTCGAGAAGAGCAAAAACAAGATCCTCTGTCTCAACCGTGTTCCTCACACCAACTATCTGCCCTTTGATCATGCCCCCCTCTCACGTCACACCGACCAATCATAAGCCTCGAGGGTGTGACTTGCCAGTACCAAGCCAGGAAGGCAGGCTTTCTTTTGCCTGCACGGATATGTTCAGCTCCGTTGTTGTTGTTGTTGTTGTTGTTATGAGAATGTAATTCTTTTATAGGCGGCTTTGTAAATGCAAAAACGTAGGAAAAGGTCCACAGAGGGCAATCACATACTGGGAGAAATTGGCCTTAAACCCTACCTAGTTAACACAGCACCACCCACCCACCCGTCCCCACGCGGTGACATTGAGCAATACTTAAATTATATCGAGATGTCTCCTGCTCATCCACGGACAATACGACCCTCGACAATCCTACCTTTACTATGAAATTCCTCCATCTACCCCACAAACATAACAATATGTATGATTATGATTTGCACAATCGGTAGAAATCTAAATCATAAATTCCCATACATTGTTCATAAAAAATGTATTGACCCTCATAATTACCATAATTGTTTAATCAAATTGAATGGAAAAAGTAATTTTCTCAATTGTATATTTGAACATGAATCCATGAAAGAATGAACAACTTATGCAACATAAAGGAGATTAACCATTAGAGATGTCTATTTGACGAGATGAACTGCACAAATATGAACTTTCAATGCATTTGTAATTCTTTGTGACAAATTAATGAAATGGCTTTAATTACCCGCTGTAGATAAATGGAACTTGAACGACTCGAACGAATCAATGAATCAAAGAACGTTCGCAAAATATGGGAACAGAGGAATGAGACAATGGAGAGAAAATGATGATCCTTATTTCATAAACATACAGGACTGGTTGGGTCAAGTGCGGATGACGTCACAATGTCTAATTACCATCGGTTGAATCGAATGTTAATTAAATCAAAGATAAACCAAAGATGTGAGCAACAGCAGCTGGATGAGGATATGTGCCTGATGTCACACTGAATAGGTTGATGTTTGCTCCGACAAACCTTCAGGAAGAGCCTCTCAGACGCCACCTCGAGGGGGAAAATTGTAGTTCAGAAGAAACTTTGGCAAACAGTCGAAATCGATAAATGAATGAAATAGTTATCAGATTGCGAGGTAAGAAAAGCGAGGGGACACAAAACAGGAAGGAATGTGAGAGAAGGCATATGGGGAGGAAAGTGCAAGGAGGATTCAGAGAGAGAGAGAGAGAGAGAGAGAGAGAAGCAACATAGAAGGGGAGGTGGGTGGATAATACTACACCTACCTCCCCTTCTCTATCTATTATGGTGTCCTTCACGAAGAGAAGGAGAGTTATTGCCGGCACCCTGAACAAATTACAAATTCCTGCCCTAACTTATGGAGGGCACTGAAGCAATTTCTCACTGCCCCTGCACTGACTTTACACCCCCCAAACCCTAGGAGTACCTCTGGCTGCGACTTCCCCTCTGCTCCCACCTCTTGGTCATCTGTGTTGTTCATCTCCCACCTCTTGACGCCGTCCCCTACAGGTCACACTCCATCTACCTCTCTGCTCTCTCTCTCTCTCTCTCTCTCTCTCTCTCTCTCTCCTTCTCTCTCTCTCTCTTCTCTCTCTCTCTCTCTCTCTCTCTCTCTCTCTCTCTCTCTCTCTCTCCCTCTCAGATAACATGGACAAACTTTAAACCAGTCATCCCAACTCTCTCTTCCTCATATACAACTTGGCTAGGTATTGGTACCTCTCTCGCTAGCCGTGACACTTCAGCAAAGGGCTTTTGTAACTCCATGGGACCGACTCAATCTGTGAACTTTCCAACCTGGATTTATCCCAATGCGAAATCCTCCCTTCTGGAATTGGTCATGACAAAGCCCTCACATATCACCCACTCTTCCTCTGCTTCAATTGGTTCTTCTGATCATATGCCTGTGAAGGTCATCTTCTCTGTGGCTCTTCTCAGAGAGCTGCCTCAATGCTGATGAGTCTGGCAGTTCACTCAGGCAGATTTGCGGGGACCACAAGCAGCCATCTTTCTTCAGGACTGGTTTCCTATATTTACCGCCACTGATATTAAATAAGCCTGGGAATTCTTCCACAGAAACCTGCTCTCTCTCTCTCTCTCTCTCTCTCTCTCTCTCTCTCTCTCTCTCTCTCTCTTGCACAGACTCATCCCATCTCGTCTTCAATTATCCCACCATTCTTCCCTCCCATGGCATACTGAATCCTGTGGTGAGGCTATTCCTCTGAAACAACTTGCCTTCTCTTCCTGGAAGGCAAATCCGACCGAAGGCAATCTTGGTGCATTCCAAAAAGTATGCACCAAGTGTGTATCTACTCTCAGGAGAGCCAGAAAACAATATCTGCCCAACCTCAGAAATGAAATTTCAAACTTGTCTCCCTCCTCTAAAACCTGGTGGTGCCTTGTCAAGACTGTTTCTCTTCTATGCTCCCCTTCTATCCATTCATTATCTCCAAATGTCACCACAACCGACTCCACTCGTGAGAAGGCTGAATGGCTCAATTTTGGGGTTGCTTCCAAATCTTGTGTCCCCAACCCCTCATTATCTGTTCCCTTCCTTCTCTGTCTCACCCAACTGCACCTTGGACTCTATGTCTTCTGCACCTGAGAAGGTGGAGAAGGTTCTTTCAACCCTCGACTCTGACTTTGCCACTGGACCGGAAGGCATCAGCTCACGTGTCCTAAAATCCTGTTCTGATGCTCTTTCTCATCCTCACTCTGCTCTTTTCACCATGTCATTTGCGTTTGGTCATCTTCCATCTGCTTGGAAATCCGCCAACATCACTCCATTACATAAAAAAGGAGCAAAAACGAGTCCCCTTAACTACAGACCCGTCAGCTTACTTCCAATCATCAGCAAGGTCATGGAATCCATCATCGCAGTTGATATGAAATCATTCCTTTTCTCCAACAACCTCATCTCAGATCATGAATTTGGATTCAGACCAGGACACTCCACCTTGGACATGCTGCTCATACTCACCCAAAAATGGGTGGAGGTCCTCGATGTCAGACATAAGATCAGGGCTCTCTCTCTGGACATATCTCATGCTTTTGATACAGTCTGGCATCCTGCCTTACTCTCCAAACTCTCTGCTTATGGCATCCAAGGCGAACTACACATATGGCTTACTCACTTCCTCTACTCTCGTAACCAATGTATGGCTCTCAACGGAATCCTTTCATCTCCTCTCCCTGTGAAGGCTGGAGCATCCCAGGCAGTGTTCTGGGCCCAGTCCTATTCCTGATCTTCATCAATGATCTATCTCAATGACCCTCTCTGAAAAATCTTCTGTCGATTTGCTGATGACTCCACACTCTGCCTCCACACTCTTCCTCATCCTTCTGTTCAGACAAGCAGGCTGCAGCTTCTTCCCTCTCTTCGGACATTGAAAAAAAATCACAAGATGGTCAAACACTTGGAATATGTCTTTCAATCCTTAAAATCTTAAAATCAATCCTAAATTACAAATTCCAGCCCTAACCCAATTAGAGGGCATTGAATCAATGGCACAGCCATGCCCTTATGGCTCAGCCAGTGATGGTACTCGCAGCCTTTTGCTGAATACGAAAGAAGAAGTTTATTCCGTGTAAACATCTTCACTTCAACAAAGTGTCTCCCTGAACCGAGAATGTTGAATCCCCAGAAACGAGCTGCCAGAATGAGCCCATGCAGTCAGGTCAGGTCAGGTATGGGAGCATGCACCGGAGCAGCGCGTCGCCACGTCTACTTTCCACTGGTACTCCATGTGCCTCCGTCTGGCCATTTCCCAGGTAGATGCCTGGCCATTCTCCCATTTCCTTGAGATACCAATCAACCCGCTGCACCCACGAGCCACGTGGTTGGCCCGTTGACATCCTCCACTCATGAGCGTCCCTCGCTGAAAGAATCTGGTGAGCAGGATTAGCGTCAGGAAAACGAGTCACCTGTCCATACTCCATATCCATACAACTGCAGCTGATGCTCACCATTGAGGAAGCTTCGCAAACGTTCATTTGAGGAAGACTATACAGGGAGCAAATCTCATGTGAGTCTCAGCAAACGTTCGTAGGACACAAAGTCAACCAGCAATAGTGCTTTTGATACTGTCTGGCATCCTGCCTTACTCTCCAAACTCTCCTAGGCATCCACTTCCAACTCCACACGTGGCTTACTGACTTCCTCTACTCTCGCAGCCAATGTGTGGCACTCATCGGAATTCTTTCATCTCTGCTTCAAAACAAGCACAAGGCAGTGAGTGTCCTCGGCCCAGTCCTATTCCTAATCTTCATCAATGACCTCTCTGACTCTGGAAAAATCCTCTTTATCTATTTGCTGATGACTCCACTCTCTGCGGTGACATCCCTCATCCTTCAGACAGGAAGGCTGCAGCCTCTTCCCTTTCTTCAGACCTTTAAAAAAAAAATCACAAGATGGTCAAACTCTTGCAATATGTCTGTCCATCCTGACAAATCTCACTATCTCACGATCTGGCAAAACCCTCCTATCGACTTTCTTCACAATCCTCTTGAGGATGTTCAGTCATTCAAAATCCTGGGTCTCACTATCAGCCATGATCTTTCTTGGGCAAATCACATTTCAAAGTTCGCCTCCAAAGCCAACTGTCGACTGAGCATCCTCCTTCTCCCTCAAAGTCCTTCCTTGGCAGACCTGAACTGAAATCCACCTCCAAGGCCTTCCACATCCTCTTCAATCTCATTCTCCCCTCCAGGTCTTCAAGGCAGCTTTTCACTACCATCTCAGATTGTCCCCAATCCAAAACGATGATGTTTTCTACCCTCGTTAACCCCACCCAAATCCGTCCTTCCAATTTTCCAGTTTTTCCTCCTTGGAGTTCCCTTCTGTGTTCATCTTGTCTACCCCGTGCATGTATGTTTTGTGTCCAGTTTTTGTTTGTTACTTCCTGACACGTTCAGTGTATTAGCTCTTCCATGAGCCTCGACTATGCAAACAAAAATAAAATTAGTCATGGTTCCTTGCTGGGGTGAGGATGGATGCTTCAGGACCAGGGAAGGCACCATTATGTCTTAGAGTTTCTCGAATGGAGATGTTGATGGCCCGTACACACGTACACATGCACACATAATTCATGATTATCCATACATTTGCCTGGTTGTGATTGTACGTGCACCTTAATCGTGATTATACACAGGTGAGTATTGCACGTGCTCACACACACAGACATACACACACACACACGAAAAGGTGAAATGTCTTGTGTTAATGAGTCTTCAACCAATTTGCAATGACATTCGAAATTGAGCTCAGATGCATCCAATTTCCTTTGATCATTCTTGAGATGTCTCTACAACTGGATTGGAGTCCACCCGTGGCCAATTCAATTGATTGGACATGATTTAGAAAGAAACACACCTTTCTATATAAGGTCCTACAGTTGGCAGTGCATGTCAGAGCAGAAACTCGACCAAGGAAGTCCAAGGAACTGTCCGTAGAATTCCGAGATAGACTTGTGAGAAGGCATAGACCCGGAGAAGGGTATAAAACAATTTCTAGAGTGTTGAAAGTTCCCAAGAGCACAGGAAGCTCCATCATTAGGAAATAGAAAGAATATGGAATGACCCAGACTCTTCCTCGAGCTGAGCAAACTGAGCAAAAGGCATGAAGGACCTTGGTCATGGAGGTGACCAAGAACCCAATGACCACAAACAGAACTGCAAAGTTCCTTGGCTGAGATGAGAGAACCTACCGGAAAAGCAACAATCTCTGCAGCACTTCACAAATCTAGGCTTTATGGGAGAGTGGCGAGACGGAAGCCACTTCTGAGAAAGAGGCACATGACAGCACACCTGGAATTTGCAAAAAGGCAAGTGAAAGTGTCTGAGAGCATTAGGCAAAAGATTCTGTTTTTTGACGGGAGAAAAATCGAATTATTTGGCCTGAATGCAAAGCGCTACGTCTGACGGAGACCGAGCACAGCTCATCGCCCATTTAACACCATCCCTACCATGAAGCATGGTGGCGGCAGCATCATGCTATGGGGATGCTTTTCAGCGGCAGGGACTGGGAGACTTGTAAGGATAGAACAATGAACGGAGCCAAATACAGGCAAATTTCTGAGGAGAACCTGCTTCAGAGTGCAAAAGATGTTCGGGCTTAGACTGTGGTGAAGATTTACATTCCAACAGGACAATGACCCCAAGCATACAGCCAAAGCAACACTGGAATGGCTTCAGAACGAGAATGTGAAAGTCTTTGAGTGGCCCAGCCAAAGCCCAGACTTGAATCCCATTGAAAACCTGTGGAAACACTTGAAGATTTCTGTTCACTGACAATCCCCATCCAACGTGACGGAGCTTAAGCAAATCTGCAAAGAAGAATGTGATAAAATTGCCAAATCCGGATGTGCAAAGCTGATACAGACATACCCAGGATGACTCGAACCTGTAATCGCCACCAAAGGCGCTTGACTACAAAGTATTGACTCAGAAGGCTGAATACTTATGTAAATTAGATATTTCTGTATTTCATCTATAATAATAAATGTGAGTTTGTGTCAGAGTGTCAGTCGGTCAGTCAGTGTGTCAGTGTGTCAGTGTGTCTTCTCCATAACTCCAAAACCATCAAACCTAGCAGCCTGAAACTTTGCATGCATACTAAGAGTACTCCAAAGAAGTGCATGAGTGAAAATTCGGTGTTTGGGTGAATTAAACACCTCTTTCCAAGATAATTAACGGCCTTATTTAATTATATCCTTTATCAGGTGCATCCTCAGACACCTCGCTCTCGCTGGGGTCTTAAGGCGCATCCTCGGTTACCTCGCTGCGGTCTTAATTCGCCATGTTGCTTGGCCTGCTCAACAATGCCTTGAGTTGGAACAGGCCGCAACAGTTTCACCAATCGACCTCAAAGTGCGTAAAAATGTTTGCTTTTTTCACTTTTCTCACTCATCTATCTATAATTTCAGCAATCTGTGTGTGTCTGTGTGTGTGTGTTGTGTGTTGTGTGTGTGTGTGTGTGTGTGTGTTTGTGACCGCTGTTTCTCTCGAAACCACTGGTCCGATCTAATTGAAACTTGCCAACTACATTGCTGGGGACTTGAGAATGTGCCTTTTCAAGGTTTGATATTAATTGGCAAGTGCTTCCCAAGTTATGGCCATTTATTTACCAACCAATGACAGGACAGCGTTGCTGCGTGGGCGTGGCCGATGGGGGAAGAGAAACTCAGCCGCGCTCCCATTACGGTTACACGTACGGACTTCCGGATAGTGATGACTTCGTGTATTCTAATAATTTCTCGATTTCTTATGCGCATTTATAGATAAACACAATGCCCCAAGTTATCATTGTTTCATATGAGACGGTGCATAAATTTCGGAACATCAGAGTGAGCGGTTGCTCCGAACCAGGAAGCAATTTTTTTTTCCTCTTCTCTTCTCTTTGTGTTTTTCCTTGCGACGACATTGCGAAAAGGCAAAATACGTTGGCGCTAATTGAATAATTGGCCATTAAAACTAAATTGCGAATAATCGTAACTGCGATATGCGACCTTCCGGCCACGCACGTATGGGCACGCGAGAGCGAAAGAACGGCCTGTGTGGTTGTTGTTTCTTGCTCGCGGTTTGAAAGATTTTTTTGTTTTTGTTTTTACGGGCACGTACTAGTCTATCTATAATTCCAGCAATCTGTGTGTGTGTGTTGTGTGTGTGGTGGTGGTGTGTGGTGTGTGTGTGTGTGTGTGTGTGTGTGTGTGTGTGTGACCGCTGTTCTCGACAACCACTGGTCCGATCTAATTGAAACTTGCCAGGTATATTGTTGGGACCTGAGTATGTGCCTTTTCAAGGTTTGATATAATCGGACAAGTGCTTCCCAAGTTATGGCCATTTATTCACCAACCAATGACATTACACTTGCTGCGTAGGTGTGGCCGATGGGGAAGGGCGCCATTTAGTTACCAATGACAGGACACGTTGCTGCGTAGGCGTGGCCGTTGGGGAAGAGATCCTCAGCTGCGTCATCTACGGGTTACAACGTACGGACTTCCGGATAGTGATGACTTACTGTATTATAATAATTTCTCTATTTCTTATCCACATTTATAGATAAACACAATACCCCAATCCAGTCGTCGTT
>CM068953.1:36403140-36418679 GCA_035128595.1 Eptatretus atami | reverse complement strand
TTACCAAAAAGCTCTAATTTGGTCTCATCTGTCCACAGGACATTCTCCTAGAAGGATTTTGGCTTGTTCAAGTGTGTTTTTGCAAACTCCAGTCAAGATGTCTTGTGTTTCTCTCTCAGCAGTGGGGTCCTCCTGGGTCTCCTACCATAGACGCCCTTGGTCATTGATTGTGCGATGGATGATGCGAGTGAAACGTCGACCTTGTGTCGAAGGGCTCGTGAAACTTGAATCTGTTTTGCAGTGATCGAGGTGCTTTCTCCCCATTGGAACAATCCTTCGCTGCCAATCTCGATCGGTTTTAATCTTGCAGCCATGTCCAGGGAGGTTGGCTACAGTGCCACGGGCTTAAACTTCCTGATAACATAGTGTACGGTGGACACAGGAACATCAAGGTCTCTGGAGATAGCTTGTAGCCTTGAGATTGTCCATGCTTGGCTACAATATTGTGTCTGACGCTCTCAGACATTCTCTGGTTTTCTTTCTTTCTCGCAGCTCTTGTGGTCCAACAGTGACACAAAACAGCAAATGACTCCTTTTCTCTGTTCAAACTGGTTGAAAGTGATTTTGATATTGCAGGCATCTGCAACTCCCACAGGTGATGTCAATCCAAAGTAAAAGGAAATCACATGCTTGAAATCTCATATCAAACAACTTCGAAAAGGTGCCAAAAATATTGTTGGGCAGTTGAGGATTGTGGAATAAGCGAAGATTCAATCCTTTCTTTCAAATTGTTTTTGTTTCTTTCCACTGCAACCAAAGAAATATATGTGGATACCAAAAGATTTTTTAAATTTCAACAATTTCTGGAAAGAAATGTGGCATTATTGAAAAACGTGCAAGGGTGCCAATATTTAGCCACGACTGGATATAAAATAAAATATAAGGTGCCCTGTGAGCAAGCGACAGATCCTCAGGCGTGTGAAAGAGCATGAGGGGATTGAGGACGTATTATCAAGCGCGCGTGGTGAGAGCGTGACCGGTCGTTCCCGACGCTTGTGGAATCTGTAAAAAGCACACAGTTAAGGTGATACGAATGAGAACTGGGAGGAATGGGACAAAGGAAGGGAAGGGGGGGGGGGAACGAGAGGGTGGAGGGAGGGGGGTAGTTGAGAAGGCAGGGAGAGAGGAGGAATAGTTGAGGTCAGAATATGGTGAGGAGACAAATGTAAGCAACCTATCGACAAATTCCAATTTTGACATCAAAAATTGTGACAAATGCCGCTAACGAATATGAATGTGAATGGTAGCGAATACACGAATATGAATTGAGGAGCGAATAACACGAATATGAATGTGAGGAGCGAATAACACGAATACGAATGTGAGGGCGAGTAAACAGAATATGAATGTGGCGGGGCGAGTAAACGAAATATGAATGTGAGGAGCGAGTAACACGATAGAATGCGCGGGAGAGAGTAACACGAAATGATGTGAGGAGAGAATAACACGAAGATGGCAATGGTAGGAGGCGAAGGAACACGAATATGAAACGGTAGGGAGAGAGAACGAACGAATGCATGAATGATGGCCAATAACACGAATATGAACTGACGAGAGAGTAAACACGAATATGAATGAGTGAGCGAAACACGGAATAAATGAAGAGAGCAGACAGAATATGAATGTGAGGGACACAACCGAATATGGACACTGGAGGGCGAATAACATCGAATGAAGAGGAGAGGCTACCGATAATGAGATGTGAGGGCGAGTACACGAATATGAATGGAGGCGAATAACACAATGAATGTGGGCGAATAACACGAATTGAATGGAGGGGCGAATAACACGAAAAATGTGAGGGGAGTAACACGAATATGAATGGAGGGCGAATAAGCACGAATATGAATGTGAGGGGAATAACACGAATGAATGGAGGGCGAATAACACGAATATGAATGTGAGGGGCGAGTAACACGAATATGAATGTGAGGGCGAATAACACGAATAGAAGAGGAGAGTAACACAATATGAAGTGTGAGGTGAGGAAGTAACACGAATATGAATGTGAGGGCGAATACGAGTGCACGAATATGAATTGAGGCGAAAACACAGAATCAATGAATGGCTAACGAATAGAGGGATCATGAATATGTGAGCAGAATCACAATATGACGATGAGGGAGTGATAACAGATATGGAAGCGGGAGAGTAAACCGATATAATGTACGCGAGGAGAACACGATATGAAGAGGACAGTAAAGAAATAATTGAGGCTGAGTAACACGAATATGAAGGAGGGCAGTACGTAAGACAAACAAACACGATAATGAATGCTGAGGGGGCAGTAACACATGAAGAGCAGAATTGAAACGATTGGAGACGACATAACACGAATATGACGGAGGACGAAACAAGATATGAACGAGGGGGTAAACACGAATATGATTGAGGGCGAGTACACGAAATAGAATGTGAGGGGCGCAGATGAATAGCAGTAACCGAATATGAAATGTGAGGCCCGAATAACACGAATAGAACTGTGAGGAAGCGAATAACGAATATGAATGTGAGAGCGAAAACACGAACAGAAAAACGGCAGGCGAGTACGTGAAAACACGAATAGAATGTAGGGCGAAGTACATGCACGAATATGAAATGTGAGGGCGATACGATATCAGCGAATAACAGATAGTGAGAGTGAACAAGTCTAAGAGGCGGTAAACACTATAGAACTGTGAGGAGCCGAATAACGCAAATGAAAAGCGAGGAGAGTAACACGAAGTAGAGAGAGGTAACACGATATGAAGGAGGAGCGAGTAACAACGAATATGAATGTGAGCGGCGAGATGAAGGCACGGCAATACTGACTGTGAGGGGTAAGCCGAATGAAGGGGATACAAGTATGAGGAACACCGAATGTAGGAGCGAACAATATGAATGTGAGGAGTACACGAACATGAGTAGACGAAACACGAATAAGTGAGATATTACCGATAGAGAGGAGTAACACGAATATGACGGTAGGGAGATAACACGAATATGAATGTGGGCGATAGAAGATTGCAGGAACGCAATGAGACGCGAGGAGAAACGAATATGAATTGATGGAGACCGAATATATGCGATAACTAGAGGGATACGACGATATGATGTGAGGGAGTAAGATTGCGGAGGATAACACGAATATGCAGTGAGGGAGAGAACACGAATATGAATATGAGGGCGAGTAACACGAATATGAATGTGAGGACGAGTAACGAATGAATACGATAACGTTGAATGTGAGGCGGTAAACGAAAGACGGAGAGCGAATAACACGAATATGAAACGTAGGAGCGATAACACGAATATGAACGCGAGGAAGTAACCACTGATATGAATGTGAGGAGCGATGTAAACCGAAATGAATGGTAAGGAGCTGAGTAACAAAATGATGTGGAGCGATACAACACGAATATGAACGAGGAGACGTAACACGATATGCAAATCGAGTCGAGAGTACCACGAATATGAATGTGAGGGCGATAAATGAATGTGAGACGAGTAAGCACGAATAATAAGGAGGGAGCGAATACACGAATATGATGTCAGGAGGTAACACGAATATGAATGTGAGGCGAGTAACACGACATAGAATGTGAGGGACGAGTAAAGCTGAAATGAATTGAGGACGAGAATACACGAATAGGAATGAGGGGCGAGTAACCACGAAAATGATGGGAAGGGCGAAAACACGAATAGAACGTGAAGGGCGAAGTACACACATATGAACGCGGGGAATAACACGAATATGAACGGTAGGGGAGTAACACGAAAGTAATGTGAGAGCGATAACCATGATATGAATGTGAGGGTGCAGTAACTGAATGAAGGAGTGATAATGATATTGAGGCATGTAACACGATATGAGGAGGGCGAGTACACGAATATGTAACGCGAGGAATAACACGAATATGAATCGGAGGGAGAGTTAAACACGATGAATGTGAGGAGAGTACACGAATATGACATGTGAGGAGGCGAGTAACACGAATATGAACGTGAGGGAGCAGTAACAGAATATGGAGAAGTGAGGCAGTACAATGAATTAGAGGTGAAGGCCGCGAGTAACATGAATATGATGTGAGGGGCGAGTCACGAATATGAAATGTGAGGCGGACGTAATCACGATATGAACTAGGGCGAGACTATCGATATGAATGTGAGGGGCGAGTAAACGAAATTGAATGGAGGGAATAACACGAATATGAATAGGGCGATACACGAAAGAATGTGAGTGGCGCGAGTAACATGAATATGAAGTGAGGGCAAGTAACATGCGAATTGAATGTGAGGGGCGAGTAACACGAATATGAATGTGAGGGGCGAGTAACACGAACGATTGAATGTGAGGGGCGAGTAACACGAATATGAAATGTGAAGAGGCGAATAACAAGACATATGGAAGGAGGAGGTAACACGAATATGAATGAGGGGCGAATAACACGAATATGAATGTGAGGGCGAGAACACGAATAGAATTGAGGCGAGAATAATGATGTAGGGGCGAGTAACAGAATATTGAATGTGAGGGCGAGTAAACAGATATTGAGTATGTAGGGCGAATCAACAGCGAATATGAATGTGAGGGCAGTAACCACGATAATGAACGTTGAGGGAGGCGAGTAACAGAATTGATGTGAGGGCTAAGTCACGAAAATGAATGTGAGGGCGTAATACACGAATATGAAGTGAGGGCAATAACACGATAGAATGCGAGGGCGAAAACACGAATTATGAAGTGTAAGGGGCGAGTAAACGAATATGATTGAGGCGAGTAACACGAATATGAATGTGAGGGCGAGTAACAAGACGAATAGAATGTGAGGCGAATAACCGAAAATGAAAGTTGAGGGGGCGAGCACACAATATGAAAGCGCGAGGAAAGTACCACGAAATAATCGTGAGGGTGAGTAACAGAATCTGATGAGGCGATACACAATATGAATGTGAGGAGCGAATAACACGAAAAATTAGCGAGGGAAAGATAACACGAATAGAATGTGAGGCGAGTAACACGAATAAGATGTGAGGCGAGTAACAAATATGAATGTGAAGGGTGAGTAACACGAATATAATGGAGGGCGAGTAACACGAATAGATATGAGGGCATACACGAACTGAATGCGAGGCAATAACACGAATAGAATGTGAGGGGTGATAACACGAATATGAATGTAGCGAGAACACGAATATAATGGGGCGAATAACACGAATATGAATATTGAGGCGAATAACACGATATAATGCAGGGCGAATAACACGAATATAATGGAGGCAATAACCCGAATAGATGTGAGGGCGAGTAACACGAATATGAATGTAGGGGCGATAACCACGTAATATGAAATGGAAGGTGAGTAACATGAAAATAAGGAGGGCAGTAACACGAATATGAATGTGAGGGGCGAGTAACACGAATATGATAGAGGGCGAAATAACACGAGCAATAATGCGAGAGCGAATAACAGAATATAGTGAGGGTGAGTAACACGAATATTGAAGTGAGGGGCGATACAAATATGAATGCGAGGCGAATAACAGCGAAATGAATGAGGGCGAGTAACACAATATGAATGTGAAGGGCAGTAACACACTATGAATGTGAGGGACGAGAACACGAATATTGAAAGGAGGGCGAGTAACGAATAGAATGAGGTCGAATAAACGAATAGTGATGAGAAGTAGCGAGTAAAAAAGATGAAGCGAAGGCGAGTAACACGAATATAATGTGAGGGCGAATACACACGAAATATGAAGGGAGGCGTAACGAATATAGAATGTAGGCGGAAAAGCAGCAATATGACGTGTGAGTGCGTAACCACGAATGATGATGAGAGCGAGTAATCAGAATGGGAGGGCGAGTAACACAAATGAATGTGAGGCGAGTAACACGAATATGGAATGAGGGCGAGTAACAGAATACAATGTGAGGGCGAGTAACATGAATATGAAAACTGAGGGCAGTAACACGAATATGAACTGTGAGGGGAGAGAAAAATGCATATGAAGTGGGCGATAACATGAATAGATGTGAGGGAAGTAACATGAATAGAATTAACGGGCGATAACAACGAATATGACGCGATGGAGATGTAACACGATGAATGAACGTAGGCGAGTAACACCATATGAAACGCGAGGGAGAGTACACGAATATGAAGTGAGGGCGGTAAACACGAGAAATGAATGTGAGAGTAACACGAATAGATGGGAGCGAAAACACGAAATGAACGCGAGGGAGAGTGTTAAACACGAATCTGAATAAGGGCGATAAACGATAGAAATGTGAGGGCGAAAGAATATGAATGGAGGGCGAATAACACGAAATGAATGAGTGAAGCGAATAAACGAATATCGGTGAACGTAAGGAGTGAAAACACGAATATGAACGCGAGAAGTAACACGAATAATGAATTGACCCGAGTAACACGAAGATGAAGTGAGGGCAGTAACAGAATGAATTGAGAACGAATAAACAGAAATGAACGCGAGGGAAGAACACGAATATGAATGTAAGCGAGTAACACGAATAGAATGTGAGGGGCGAATAACATGAAGGACGGAGTAACGATTCACGAATAGAATGCGTGAGCGGCGAGAATCAGAATGATGATGGAGGAGCGAGTAAACGAAATGAGAGATGAGATGAAAGAAACACGCAATAGAAGTGAGGGCGATAACACGAATGATGTGAGGAGCGGTAGCACGAATACTGCATGTAGAGCGACGTAAACACGAATATGAATGTGAGGAGCAGCGCAATAACACGAATATGAAATGGAGGCGATTAACACGAATATGAACGTCCGGTAGGGCGAATAACACATATGACGTGAGGAGTCGAAACCGAATAGTGAAAGCCGCGGAGATAACAGAATATGATGGAAGAGGAGTAACACGATAGGAATGTAGGAGGTGAGTAACACGATATGAAGGAGGAATGCGAGTACCGAATATGAACGGAAGGACAGTAAACAGAATATGAACGCAGAGGAGAGAAACATATGACTGTGGGAAGGGGCAGGAGTCACAGCGAACTATGAAGTAGGACGAGTAACACGAGAGAGAAAGGAAGGCGAGCGAAACAACGAATGAACGCGAGGAGAGTAACAATTAATGCAATGGTGAGGCGCGAGTATACACAATCATGATCGTGAGTGAGGGCGAGTAAACAGTGATGAATATAATGACGGCAGAGTACAAATAATGAATTGGGCGGTAGAACGAAATAGGATCGATGCCGGATGGCAGCATAACGACGAAATAGTAGAATGCGTGATGGTGGCGAGTTAGCGCCACGATGAGAACGCAGGGGAGACGTAAACACCAATATGATAGCGAGTGAACCACAATTATGAATGGAGGCGGAGTAACATGAAATAATGAAAGGCTAGGCGGCAAGTAACATGAAATATGAATAGGGAGGGGCGATAACATAAGCTACAGTAATTAGAATGGGACGACGAACACAATATGAAATTGAGGGGCGCAGCGAGAAATAATAATGTAGGAGCGAATAAACGAACTATAACGCGAGGAGAGTAACGACGAAACATACATGAGAGAGATGTAGTAAGCGCGAGGTAACACGTTATAGAAATGTGAGGGGCGATGGTAACTGAGATGATGCAGCAGGGCAGTAGTCAAAGCTAACGGGGCGGAGTAACACAATATGAATGTGAGGGCAGTCACACGAATATGAATGTGAGGGCGAATAACACGAATATGAATTAGGAGCGAATTAACACAGAATATGAATGTGAGGGCGATAACAACGAATATGAATGTGAGGGCGAATAACACGATATGAATGTGAGGAGTAACACGAATATGTAATGTCGAGGGCGAATAACACGAATACGAATGTAAGGCGAGCGAATAGACAGAGCGAGTAACACGAATATGAATGTGAGGGCGAGTAACACGAATAGAAGTAGGCGAATACCGAATATGATGTGAGGGGCGATACACGAATAGACACGAGGAGAGTAAGTATGAATTGAGGGGAGTAACATGAATATGAAGTAGGGCGAGTAAAGATAGAATGTGAGGCGATAACACGAATATGAATCGGGGGGGGAATAACACGAATATGAAGTGAGGCGAGTAACACGAATAGAATGTGAGGGCGAGTAACACGAATAGAAGGAGGGCGATGAGAACACGATATGAATGTGAGGGCGATAACACGAATATGAATGTGAGGGCGAATAACACGAACATGAAATGAGGAGCGAAAAACGATATGAATGTGAGGGGGAGTAACACGAATATGATGTGAGGAGAGACACGAATATGAGTGAGGCGAGATACACGAATATAGAATGTGAGGGCGATAACACGAATATGAACGCGAGGGGTTACACGAATATGAATGTTGGCGAGCGATAATATTGAATGTGAGGGCGAATAACACGAATATGAATGTGAGGGGCGAGTAACACGAATATGAATGTGAGGGGCGAAACAAACGAATAGAATGAAGTGAGTAACACGAATATGAATGTGAGGCGAGTAACACGATATGAAGTAGGGCGTAACACGAATATGAATATGAGGGCGAAACACGAACAGAATGGAGAGCGATAACACAATTGAATGTAGGGGGAGTAACACGAATATGAATGTGAGGCGAGTAACACGAATATGAATTGATGCGGCGAATAACACGAATATGAATGTGAGGCGAGTAACACGAATATGAATGTGAGGGCGAGTAACACGAATATGAATGGAGGGCGAAGTAACACGAATATGAATGTGAGGGGCGAGTAACACAATATGAATGTGAGGGCGAATAACACGAATGATGTAGAGCAGTACCGAATGAATTGAGGAGGCGAGTAACACAAATGAATGAGGCGATAAACGAATATGAATGTGAGGGGCGAGTAACACGAATATGAATGTGAGGGCGAATAACACGAATATGAATGAGTGAGAGTACACGAATATGAAGTGAGGGCGAGTAACATGATGAAGGGGCGAGTAACACGAATATGAATGTGAGGGGCGAGTAACACGAATAGTGAATGTGAGGACGAGGTAACACGAATATGAATGGAGGGCGAATAACACGAATAAATGTGAGGGGCGAGTAACATGAAGATAGAAATGTAGGGCGCAGTAACACGAAATGAATGTGAGGGCGAAGTAACACGATAGAATTAGGGATAACACGAATATGAATGTGAGGGGTCACGAGTATAACGGGAGAGCGATAACCGAATATGAAGCGAGGGGAGAGTAACACGAATATGAATGTGAGAGCGAGTAACACGAATAAATGTGAGGGCGAAAACATAATGTGAGGGCGAGTAACACGAAATGAATGTGAGGGCGGTAACACGAATATGAATGTGAGGAGCGAGTAACACGAATATGAATTAGTCAGATGGGAGCGGTAAACAGAATATGACATGTGAGGAGCGAGTAACACGAATATGAATGTGAGGGGAGTAACACGAATATGAATGTGAGGGGCGAGTAACAATATAATGTAGGGCAGTAACACAATATGAAATGAGGCGATACAGAAGGAGCGAATACACGAATATGAATGTGAGGGGGAGTAACACGAATATGAATGTGAGGGAGTACACAATATGAACGCGAGGGCGAATAACACGAATAAAAGGGGGCGAGTAACACGAATAGAATTGAGGGCGAGTAACACGATATGAATGTGAGGGGGCGAGTAACACGAATATGAATGTGAGGAGCGAGTAACACGAATATGAATAGGAGCGATAACACGAATATGAATGTCGCAGAGCGAGATAACACGAATGATGAATTGAGGGAAGTAACACGAATATGAGATGTGAAGGCGGCAGTAACACGAATATGAATTGAGGCGAATAACACGAAATGAATGCGCAGCGAGAACACGAATATGAATGTGAGGGGTGAGTAAACGAATATGAATGTGAGGGCGAGTAACACGAATATGAATGTGAGGGCGAAACACTGAATATGAATAGCGAATTACACGAATAGAATGGGGGCGAGTAACACGAATATGAATGTGAGGGGCAGTAACATGAATATGAATGTGAGGGGCGAGTAACACGAAATTGAATTGTGAGGGCGAGTAACACAATAAATGTGAGGGGCGAGAACACCGAATATGAATGTGAGGCGAGTAAACGAAATATGAAATGAGGGCGAATACACGAATATGAATGTCGAGGCGAATAACACGAATATGAATGTGAGGAGTGCTACACGAATATGAGTGAGGCGAGTAACACGAATTGAATGCGAGGGCGAATAAACACGAATAGAAGTGAGGGGCGAGTAACACGATATGAATGTGAGGGGCGATCACACACGAATATGAATGTGAGGGCGAGTAACACGAATTGAAGTGAGGGCGAGTAACACGAATATGATGTGAGGGCGAATAACAACGAAAGATGGGACGAGTAACATGAATAGAACGCAGGGCGAGTAACACGATATGAATGTGAGGCGATAACACGAATATAGGAATGTGAGGGGCGAGTAACACGAATATGAATGTGAGGCGAGATAAACACAATATGAATGTGAGTGCGCAATAACACGAATATGAATGTGAGGAGCGAGTACATAATAGTGAGGGAGAGTAACACGATATGAATGTGAGGGCGGTAACACAATATGAATGTGAGGGGCGAGTAACACGAATAATGGAGGGCGAAGTAACACGATGAATGAATACGCGAGTGGCCGAGTAACACGAATATGAATGTAGGGCTAGAGTAACAAGAAATGAATGTGAGGGGCGAGTAACACGAATATGAATGAGAGGCGAGAGTAACACGATGAATTGAATGTGGGGCGAGAGACGAAATAGAACGCAGAGAGTAAGATGAATAGATAGTAGGGCGAGTAACACAATAATGTGAGGGCGAGTAAACGAATATGATGTGAGGAGCGAATAACACGAATATGTGAGGAGGGAGATACACGAATATGAATGATAGGGCGAAAACACGAACATGATGCGAGAGCGAATAAACATGAATGTGAGGGCAATAGAACACAGAAATGAATGCGTAGGGCGAGTAACACGAATATGAATATGAGGGTCGAATAACACGAACATGAATGCGAGAGCGAATAACACGAAATGAATGTGAGGGAGTAACATAGAATATGAATGTGAGAGGCGAGAACACGAATATGAATATGAGGCGAATAACACAATATGAAAGAGCGAAATAACACGAATAGAATGCGAGGGGAATACACGAATATGAAGAGAGCGAGTAACAAAATGAATTTAGGACGAGTAACACGAATATGAATGCGAGGGGCGACGTAAACACGAATAGAATGGAGGCGAGTAACACGAATATGAATGCTAGGCGAATAACACGAATATGAATGGAGGCGAGTAACACGATATGAATGTGAGGGCGAGTAACATGAATGTAATGAGAGGGCGAAAACACGAATATGAATGTGAGGGGCGAGTAACACGAAATATGAATTGTAGGGCGAAAGTAACGATGAATGAATGAATCGCGAGGGCGATAACACGAATGAAGTGAGGGAGAGTAACATGAATAATGAATGTAAGGGGGGAATAACACGAATATGAATGTGAGGGGAGTAACACGAATATGAATTGAGGAGAGAGTAAACATGAATATGAATGTAGGGGCGAGTAACACGAATATGAATGTGAGGGAGAGATAACAGTGAAATATGAATGTGAGGGGAGAGTAACACGAATATAGAATGATGCGGGCGAGGTAACACGAATATGAATGTAGGGGCCTAGTAACAACGAATATGAATGTGAGGGAGATAACATATATGAATGTGGAGGGGAGAGAACACGAATATAACAGTGAGGGAGTATAAATAATGTGAGGCGGCAGTAACCGAATATGAATGCGAGGGCTAAGTAACAGAATCATGAAAGGCGATAACAACGAAATGAATGTGAGGGAGTAAAATATGAAAGGAGGGCGATAACATGAATATGAAGTGCAGATATGAGGAGAGCGAGTAACATAATATGAATGTGAGGGCGAGTAACACGAAATGAACGCGAGGGCGAGTAAGACACTATGAATAGTGGAGCGGAATTTTTTAAAAAAACCGAAAGAATTGACGAGGCGGAGTAACACGAATATGAATGTGAGGGCGAGTAAACACGAATATAAGTGGGGCGAGTAACACGAATATGAATGTGGGGAGTAACACGAATAAATGGAGGGAAGTAACACGAATATGAATGTAGGACGAGTAACACGAATATGAATGTGAGGCGAGTAACACGAATATGAAATGTGAGGGCGAAGTAACACGAATGATGAATGTGAGGAGCGATAAACAACGAAATATGAACGTGAGGGCGAGTACAGAATAGAAGTGAGGCGAGTCACACGAATGAAGGAGGGCGAGTACACGAATAGAGTGAGGGCGAGTAACACGAATAGAATGTGGAGGCGAGTGAGCAAGATATGAATGTGAGGGCGAGTAACACGATATGAATGTGAGGGTGGGAGTAACACGAATATGGAATGTGAGAGAGGGAAGAGTACCACAGAATATGACTGCTGGAGGAGAGTAACACGAATATGAATGTGAGGGGAGTAGTTACTGACGAATAGAACGCGATGGGCGAAGTAACAATGAATAGTGAATGTTTGGAGGCTGGAGTAACAGAATGTGAGGGGAGAGTACATGATATGAACGCGAGGCCGAGTAACATGAGAAATAATGCGAATATATTTGTAGCTCATTCCGGCTGAGGGCGAGTGAAGCGGTTGAGGCCACTTCTTCTGCTAACTTGAACCACTGCAACCCTGCACTGCAGAAAACGGATTGTTTTTGGACCCTGGCCACATATTCTCCATTAATAATCATATGATTTTGACGAAAGCTAGCTTTACATTGCACGCATTTATGTTTCTTCTTAGTCAACACTTGCTGTGTATGGACTTGAAGGCCATAAAAATACAGGTTGATGACTTTAACCCTGGTGTTGGCTTAATGGCTCGAGTGGTGGCTTGGGTATCTGAAGGCTTCCTGAGTTCACATCGCTGCTTGATGTTGAATTAATACCAGTGGGGTGACTCAGCCTGTCATCCTTCTGAGGTAGGCAAAATGAGTACCAGCTTGCTGGTATCGTGTGTCGGAGTGGCGATCCTTCCAGGATTGTGCCCAATAGCCAAGAAGACTGCTTCGGCAGCACCAACGCTCTCTGCACAGAGTATGGTCCCAATGGATGGATGGATGGATGCCTTTCCTTCATGTTGGGAAAGGATGTGCACAGAGCGCAGTGCACAAGCGCAAGCACATATATACTTGCCACTAAAGATGGTTTGAGCCCAAATTTTCCAAGTCTGAGGCAAAAAACAACAACAAACAAACAAACTGGGAATAGGCAGGAATCCCAAATCATTTTCCAGGAATTCCCAGGAAGCTATTCACTGGGAAGAAACGCTGGCTTAGGCTCCATTTGTTTGATAGCTTTTCTCAGCTCGAGGTCGAGAAAATTAGGCTTGCACCATCTCGATCAAACGTGGCATGTCAGTGGTGTGGCACAATTGACAACATGGAAGATAATGAGCACTAAAATATCCTGAACTTTATGTTGACAGGAACGTTCAGTGGGGTCCTTTTTCATCTCATTTGCACAAGGGCCTCGGCCAACATTCCATAACATGGACAAGGATGGTTGTGGATGCCTATAACCTGGTTAACTACAACAGCACTCAGTAGAGCACATCGTCTCATTTTACTAGTTTTAGATTTTTAGGATAAGGATTTCAATTCAACCAATTATGGCTGGATTACCACTTCACCGATGATATTATCACCTGATATACCCCGTGGGGAGTTGATGACAAATGCTTTTCAATTATTTTCGTTGAGCGGTTGCAGAGATGTCCAATTTTTTTCTTCCCTAAATGCAATATGGCTTCAGACATTCTTCACACATAATCGCTTCAGACACTAAATCCATCCTCTTCTCCAATGGCTTGATTTCTGATCATCAATTTGAATTCGGACCAGGTCACTCTCCCATGGATAGGCTGCTTCTGCTCTCCCAACAATGGATGGAGATCCTCAATGCCAGACATGAAATCAGATCCATCTCCCTCGACATATCGCGTACTTTCGATACGATCTGGCACCTTGCCCTACTCACCAAACTCTCTTCCTATGGTATCCAAGGACATCTCCACTCATGGCTCGCAGACGTCCTCTCCTGTTGCAGCCAACGTGTGGCCCTCAACGGAGTTCTCTCATGCCCTCTTCCTCTCCCGGCTGGAGTTCCTCGAGGCAGCGTTCTGGGTCCTGTTCTTTTTCTGGTTCTCATCAGTGATCTCACTGACTCTGGAAAATCCTCTTTATCTCCTTTCTGATGACTCCACCCTCTGCCTTACCATCTGTCATCCCTCAGATTGGCAAGCAGCAGCCTCTTCACACTCTGAAGAACTGGATAAAATCACAAGATGTTGCAACACGTGGAACGTGTTTTTCAATCCTGACAAATCTCACACTCTCATTATGTCTCTCCGAAAGGACCGTCTGAACCCCCCCCCCCCCCGCCCCATCAACTTTCTCAACAATCTCTTGAAGAAGTCCTTTCATTCAAGCTTCTGGTCTCACTACTGATGATCGTTCATGGAAAGCCACATTCCAACCTGGCCTCCAAAGCTAGTCGGCATCCTCTGTCGTGCAAAGTCCTTCCTTGGCACAACTGAAATCCTGATCACAAACAAAGCTTTTGTCCACAAGCCTGATGGAGTACTGCTCTCTCCTCTGGGCTGGTGCTCCTGCCTCTCACCTTTCTCGGCTTCAGGCTGTGGAAACCAAGGCATTTAGGATCATTGGTATCTCCCGTGATGAGGCTGAGCCTTGGGTCTCTCACTCTCTCACGCGCAGCATGTGGTGGTCCTTCTGTCTTCTACCATCTCCTCGCAGCCCTGCCCTCCCCCCTGTCTGAGATTTGCCCCACCGCCATATTTCAGCAGGCGTTTAAGGTCCGCCAGCAACCCCTTCGGATAAAACTACCATAATCACGAATCACGCTCACTTCACTATTTCATTCTCTTTTTACCCGCATTTGGAACAAACTCCCCACTCTCTTCAATCCCACTCTTCATTCCAGGTCTTCAAAACGCTGTTCACCACCATCTCTTATCTTCCCCCATCAAAACCTCGATCTTTTCTACCCCGCTAATCCACCCCTTTCAAATTCCCTGCTTTCCTTCCTGAAAGTCCCTGTCATGTCTATCTTGTTTACCCTCTGTACCCCACCCCATCACTCTCCCTTCACAGATCTCCTCATGTCTCTGTTCCCCACTGTTTTGTGCTTCCCTCTCCCACCCCTCTTGTCTCCTGCTCCCCTTGTTGTGCATGTGTGTTAGCTCTCATACGAGTCTCGGCAGTGTAAACAACAATAACAACAAAAATATAAATGGCTGCCATACCATGTGACCTATGACGTCAGAGTTACCAATAAAGCATCTCCATGGGGAGTCCCTCCTATGTTTAAAATTTTGCATTGATCGGACAAGCGGTTGGAGGATTTTAATTTTATT
>CM068953.1:36379025-36399568 GCA_035128595.1 Eptatretus atami | reverse complement strand
TAGCATGTTCTGTGCCCACACACATAGCTTGTCACTTAGAGATCGCGGCAAGCACCAATAAAGAACATATAAAACGTGATGAAAAGCGATATAAACGAGCCTGTGCAATATCCAATGTTAGTCTTCTTCAACGAACCATAGGGAGACCAGCTACATCATCGCACCATGGAGAACCTGAAGAACTGTCAGTATCAGGAAGGCACACTCGTTCAAAATCCATGAATACGATAAAAGTAAGTGCTTTTTCTGCCAAGGCAAAGTTCAAGATGTTTTGCACGAATGCTGGTCAGGAAATATTGGAACTCTGATACATGATATAGTGCAACACTCCAACAACCCAGAGTGGAAAGTGAACTATGCTAATGTCATATCTGACAATGATGCACTGTCACAGGACATTGTGTATCACAAGCAGTGTATAACTGAACAGTGGCAACTTCTGAAGCGTGAGCTTGAGTGTGCTGGAGACAGTCTACCTCCTCAAATACCCCTACCGGTGACACCGATGATAGTGAAACAACTGTTCACTATATAGCAGCCGAAATCGAGTTCTTTGCTGAAATACAGGAGTGTATCGAACAAGGTGAAATCATACCCATCGATGAAGCAGAAAAGGACTAGTATCGAAGATGAAACAACACGATATTGAATATTGGTCAAGATTTTCAATGCCCAAACAGCATGGAGATGGTTGCGACAGAAAATCGAGAAGAATGTCAAACTCGTTCAGTTCACACTATTGCCAAATAGAGCACATTCCAAAGCCAAACAAAACGCAGCAGTCGGAGAAGCAGTGCACAGACCTGACCCACATGATAACATGAAGAAAATCTTCGAAGCTTCCATGGTAAATAGATTGAGCAGGTCAAAAAGGACCCATGGGTTTTCAATGGAACGCTGGAAAACTCAGCAGAAGATTGTAGTTCCACATGAACTACATAGCATGATTCTATGGATCTTGAAGGGCATGTACACAGTAAAAACTGAAGCCTGAACACATGATTTGAATCAGTCAGCAACGGTCATCTCTCAGCAAATACTGCAAGCACATAAATCAAATTGTCAAAGTGTGGAGAAGCTACTTCCGACTCAAGTGTATCACTGAGCATATATTGCGCGCACACCTACAAGCCAACATATGGTTGCAAGACTTAGTAGCTATAGCAATTCTACTGGATCCTGTTACTCTGGATGGCGACAACTGGAGGACAGCCACTATGTCCCAGTTGTCTCAAAAGTTCCAGCAGCACCGGAGGCTGTGGTGGAACTTGTGAAGTGTTCTGTGTCGCAGTAAGTGCAGTGGACGGTGCTCTTGTAAGGCACATAATCTAGCCTGTACAGAGCTCTGCAAGTGTGAAGGAGCTGAGGACACATGCAACAATGTCGCAATTGATGAGATTCAAGCGATGACGAGGAAAATGAGGACTTGGATGACTAAATAATTATATATACCTAAGCACTTTGTGTTTTGTATTTGCACATCCATTCAAATTGTATGTTCTCAGTGCTACAGAACGTCCTTTTGTGCATATTTGGCTGTCATCTTTTGGGGGGTTCGTAAATAATGCTACAACTGGGTTAAATTTAGCTGAACAGAATATTTTTATTATCTTGAATGTGCTATAATGGGTAAAATATGGCGATTTTCCAAGTTTTGGATTTTGGTGACTGCTTATGATAAAAAAAATTGGAAACAGCTGTTTTTTGTTTACTGTAAAATAGGAAGTGAAAAATTACAAGTTTCCAGATTCTATATAGAAAAGTTGACCAAATTACACACATAGACTACACTACATTGTGTTTATCTATAAATGCGCATAAGAAATCGAGAAATTATTAGAATACAGTAAGTCATCACTATCCGGAATAGTCGCGCCCGTACGGATGTCACATGCATTCCACGAATTATCGCTTGCATTGAAGTAACAACTGCTATGATACTTACACACAGAGTTAATTAAAATCCAAATTAAAATCAAGTTTACCTCCCTGTCTTTGCTAGCCATGACATTCGCTGCCATTGACCATTGCCACTCCTATGCCACGGTGAGGCGACAGGAGTTTGTAGGAGACCTGTGCAGTGTCATTAGGTATTGCATGTTCGAATTGTTTTAGTTTTAAAATAGTTTAAAAAAAAATAGTTTGCAAAGCATACCACCAAATTGAGATGTATTTCGTTGGCAAGCATGTTGAGTAGAGCTGAATTCCTTAACACTTCAAAGGCCACACCTTTTGACAATTGGAAACAAAAAAAATAGTTTGCAAAGCATACCACCAAATTGAGATGTATTTTGTTGGCAAGCATGTTGAGTAGAGCTGAATTCCTTAACACTTCCAAAGGCCACACCGTTTTGACACTTGGAAACAAAAAAAAGTTGTGCACTTTTTTTGATAAATTATTTTCGGAACAATTTTTTCTCAATAAATAATATATAATAAAAATTGTCTACTTGTACACACCTTTATCTCGTTAGCACTTCTTCATAAACAACATTGCTGAGGAAACGGCGCGTCCGGAAGTTAAGTCCTCACTGTCCGGAAGTTCGCATATCGCAGTTACGACTATTCGCAATTTAGTTTTAATGGCCAATTATTCAATTAGCGCCAACGTATTTTGCCTTTTCGCAATGTCATCGCAAGGAAAAACACAAAGAGAAGAGAAGAGAGAGAAAAAAAGAAAAATATATACCATCAGAGATGGGGAATCCCCGCCATTGAAAATAATTGAAATCAGATAAGCGGTTTTCCATTTATTACAAAAAATTTTTTTCAAGATGGCCGCCCCAGTCAGCCATCTGGATCCGACCATGCCCAAAATCAACGCGCATTGAAAAATAATTGAAATCAGATGAGCGATTTTCCATTTATTACAAAAAACATTTTTTCAAGATGGCCGCCGTCGGCCATCTTGTTTACAAGATTGTCGGCCATCTTGGATCCGGCCAGCCCAAAATCAATAAGGTTCTTCCTTTTCAGGTGGTACATGTGTGACCCAAATTTCAAATCGATATGGCAAACAGTTTATGAGTTATCGCACTCACAGATAAATGTTGACGCCCGGACGACGGAGACGGACGGACAGCCGGACGACCTGGGTGACAACAATATCCCCCTTCCGCCACGCGGCGGGATAAAAAACCGTTCAAACAACCGCACAGGCCGTTCCTTCGCTCTCGTAAACAACGACTGGATTGGGGCATTGTGTTTATCTATAATGCGCATAAGAAATCGAGAAATTATTAGAATACACAAGTCATCACTATCCGGAAGTCCGTACGTTGTAACCCGTAATGGGGAACACGGCTGAGGATCTCTTCCCCAACGGCCACGCCTACGCAGCAACGTGCCCTGTGATTGGTAACTAAACGGCGCATCGGCCACGCCTACACAGCAACATGTCCTGTCATTGGTTGGTAAATAAATGGCCATAACTTGGGAAGCACTTGTCAGATTAATATCAAACCTTGAAAAGGCACATACTCTGGTCCCCAGCAATATAGCTGGCAAGTTTCAATTAGATCAGACCAGTGGTTGTCGAGAAACAGCGGTCACAACACACACACACACACACACACACACACACACACACACACACACACACACACCACACACGGTCAAGACTAACAATAGATGAATGCCGCCAACACTGCTGGTCACACAGATGTATGAATGCCTCTGTAAACATAGCCGGTAACATTTCTGGTCACGCTGATCATCGGAAAACAAAATGGAAATGGAGAGTAGAAAAGATGGTGTGAGAGCTTAGTCAGCGTGTGCCCCTTGACACACACATGACTGTAAAATGCTTACATGGTGTCAAGTTCCATCGCCATGGGAGAGCAAAGGAAGATGAAAGGATGATAGAGAGAATGTGGAAAAATAAGAGGGAAACTGAGGGTGTGATGAGAGATGTCAACTGTGGGGGGGGGCTAAGCAGAGCCGTCAAGCAAAGTTGTAAATCATTCACGAGCGAACTATCCATGGCTTAGTGAATGTTTCACGTTAAAAAGTAAACCGTTCACGACACGAGCGATTCAGCATTTAATTTCTTCTTTCTATATATAATACCGAATACAATTATAGAGCGTGCCTGGACGCTGATACAGTTCCACTGCAACAAACTTCTGGATGCAAGAGCGTTCCCGGAACGACAAAGGGCCACATGAGGTTCTCCGTTGTGTTTAGGGGCAGGGAAATAGAGGTACAAAACACATCTAGAATACACCAGAATTTGTTAAAGTTTTTTTACTTTCAAGAAAATAGCGATGAATACGTGTTTAGAGAAACCAAATTTATTCATGAAACCAAACATCAAATTCTATTGCACTGGACCTATAGGCCCAAGGAGGTCATTTGCCTGCACAGGTCTACTTTCTACCTCCTGCAGGAAGTGTTCGTTCGACATTTCACCCCAATAAAGTTTTTTGGCCAATGTACAAGCACACAGGGATGGCAGAATGGCCTACAGGTGTGTACACTCGCCTCTAAAGTGTCTAGCCTGGGTTTGAATCCTGACCTAGCTCTAAAAACACGTCATCCCAGCGATTAATCAATGGGTGTGCCATCCCTTTGATGTACGTGAAAACTGGGCGTACTGTCTGCCGGCATGAGTTGGTGGACGTTAAAGATCCCACGGTGTCCTTCATGAAGAATGGGCAAGCTAACGCTGGCACCAAAGCCAAATTCCATATTCCTGCTTTAACTACTGCTGGGAAGACAATGGCAAACCACCCAGTAAAACCCTTGCCAAGAAACTGCTTCAGCAGCACCGATGCTCTGAAACAGAGTATGGCACATCAGAATCAGAACCAGCACATAGTGGCCAACCCTTTACAAAATATACGACAGGATCTTCAATGTACACATCCAAAATGCATATGGGACAGTCAACTGCGCATCTCTCAAGATGCAGTGTCTGCTGCTAGTACAACATCAATCAGAAAGGCAGTTTCCAGTCAATTATATTCCATCACCTCTTGGGGACTGAACTCAGACTAGACAGCTAAATGGAGAACACACTACTAACTGAGCTATTCTGATACCCACAATGAATCATGACAACACTGCAGTCAATATTAACTTATACCTAACAAAACAGCGGCAACAATAAATGATGCTGCGACTACAAGTGCTAGTGGACCACACAAGATGTTGGTGTAGTTGTAGATAAATGAGTTATTTTCGAGGTAGTACTCATATTGCAACAGGTATAAATGTACAAATCCCACACAGGGGGTCACATCTGCTCCTTTTATTCACCTTTTAACATTTCATTGCAGAACAGTGTGATGGCTGGACGAGCAAAGGCTCGCAGTTTTACTTTTACGAGTCGTTTAAGGGCTTAAACCCCAAGGCTGTTCACTATACGCTTTAGATTACTAGCAGAGCATAAAATTGACACGTGCATGTCAGAGGAACTCTTTATCTCTGTAACAGACAAAGTAATGAGGCTCCTCCAATAAAATAAAATACAACATTTAACTTCACTGTTATTTAGATGCACGAGAAACACCCACTCCCTTTCGAAGAATTACCAAATCGCCCATGACCTCTGCGAGGGGGGGGGGGCGATTTTTTTTTGCTTGTGTGCCCATTACCTGAACCTGGGTACTCCCAACATGGATGCAAAATTTGGTGGAGGTTGGGCCTGCCATGTTTTTTTTCTATGATTTTCAGATGTACATACATACAATTGCCTTATTTAATATAGTAGGATTACTCTTCTTCTTTGAGATGGAGCACGAGGCTACAGGCTAGCATCGTTGACTGAGGGTGTGGGTGTCCTGCTGATGCAATGCCCTCTGCTAGTTAGGGCAAGAACTTGTAATTTGGTCATGACGGTGATAGCTCACCTACTCTTTGCGAAGGACACCATGCGATATTTAACGTTCACCAACAAATGCTGCTGGACAGGACGCCCAGTTTAACATCCATTGATGGACGGCGCACAGACTGATGAATAACCCTGCCCGTGAAACACCAGTATGACAGTTTATAGCTGGGTCAGGGTTCAATCCCAGGCTGAACAGCTGAGAGGCGAGTGTGCGTACGTCTCGGCCATCCTGTCAGCCCATCCATCCCTCAATATCTTAAAAAAATTATTTCGGATAATTTGTAGACTTCTACTTTTCTTGTTCACTTGCTTTGCCCTTTAAAAAACAAAAAAAATCTGTCAAAGCGGGCTTACCGTATTGGATTATTTTACGTGATAAAATTATTACACACACCTTAATAATCTCTGTACTGTAACTCGAGGTAACTCGAGGTAACTCGAGGTTACCTACTCGAGGTAACAATGCTGTCTCCCAGCCGTACACGGGAGACAGCATTGTAACCATAGCTTCTTTAAGCATCTGCATGAACAACGCATGACTCTTGCGCAACTACTATTCTTTCGAAAATAAAACTCCAATTCCGATACCAAAGGGTACCAAAAATATTTCGCCCAATGCTCCTGCTGCAATGAGCCTCTTGTAACTCGTCCCCATTAGTGGGTTTTGCACATTCCCTGCAACATCTCCATTCGTTAGATTTTGTGACAACTCGGGGATTGGGAAATCTAGCTGAAAGCCTCACGAGCTAAGAGTCACCATTTGCCCAAGGTATGACGTCAATCCTGTACTAAAACTGCTAAAAGTCACCATCATGTTATGTACCTTCATTCATCATGACGTACATTCTTTCACCAGTGTGGGCCAGGTAAATGATCAACGAGAACAGCAAGACTTGCACAATGTCCACCATTGCTGTGCCCTAGGGAAAGGCTTTATGACTTGGCTCACACACACACACACTGCATAGACCCCACACATCGAATAAATAGCAGATTTGCATCACAATGGGTCGTACCAAGTGAAACGCGAAACAATGGTCAAAGCAAACTTAATACCAGAACTGGTTTTAACCGCATTATCCCACAAATGGAGATAAGGTATTACACTTGGCCCAAAACTTCATACTTTCTTCTCGACGAGCGTCCTTTTCAGACTTGCTCTCCAGGGCCCGTTCCATCAAGCTCTCCACGTAGCCGACTCAGCTCTGCTATTTCCTGGCTATGACGGGCGGTCTTATGTGCGACGAGTGACCGATAGAAGTGAAGTGTAAAGAAACAGAAGAGGAAGAGGACGGGTACAATGATGGCAGTGGCTGCGCAAGCAGCTTGCAATCCCACACTCAAACCTCCCGTTTCTGCCGTTGGCTGAGGGAAAAGAAAACGGAATGGAACGAAAGGAGGATTAGGAGGGAGTGAGCAAATGAAGAATAGAGTGTGATTGGGATGGGTTAAAGGGGGTTGGTGGAGGGGTATACATTGAAACATCAAACATGTAACGTTGCCTCAGGTGAAAAAAAAAGAAAAAGGAAGGAAGCGATCATAATTTCACAAGACTCGTAAAAACGGGAAGAAGTTAAGTGAACAAAGCGAGCATTAAAAGGGAGGAAATGACAGCTCGATTCAAGTGAGCCATGTGCAATTAAAATTCACGAAAACAATTTTTCATACATGTACACATTTCATCGCGGAAGTACAGCTATACCTCGCTTAACGCTGCCTCGTAAAACACCGATTCGTTATAACGCCGTTTGTCCCGAATAAATTTTGTACGAATCAAAATAAAGAAAATCCAGAACACGCGGCGCTCACCGAGTAAACGCACCCGCCGTGATCGATTGTACTGTATGCACGCACTCTGTGCCAATAAGCACTGCTTACTCCGTCTTGGTCTCTCTGTCTTACAGTGCTACGTTTTCATGAGCATTTTACTCCCATAATGTCTGCAAAAAGGACTGCAAGCATTCGTGCTGGAAATGTGACTAGTGTCAAGGAGAAGCATCAGTGAGGATGTGAAAATGCAAGTGCTAATGTGGATCGAGGTGGGTGAGCGTCAGGTGGAAGTGGATCATGCGCTCGACTTGGCTACGTCGACCATTAGAACAATTACAAACAATGCAGGGAAGATAAAAGCTTTTGCCCAGTCCGCCACTTTGTTAATCAAAACAAAATTAACTCGTTCAAGGAGTGTACATATTTTATGTTTTTGCGAATGCAGAATGCACTTATTGATGTTATCATCTTACTATAATGGGAGCTATGGCATATGTATGTATGGTATTTTTTCCCCCTTTTTGGGGGGGAGGGGAAGGGAGTGCAATTGGAATTATCCAAGCCATGTACAGTATAACCATGATGTACAGTATTATATATGCACAAAATACACCCGTGCGGGAGTGACGGTCATCTCTGCGAGAAACAAGGTCAGCTGCTATGCAATGACACCATTCACTAACTTATACCATGCCCAGTAGAAAATATATAGCCTCCTGAAGGTAGGGCAGTTTTTGCAAACTTTGAAGTCACGTGACGCGAAAACGAAAGCGAATATCGAAAATCCGTCCCGACCAAATCTAGATATTGTCCCATACATTCATATGCCACAATCAAATTCAAGATCGCTTGAGAAATGGCAGAGGAGATAGAATTTGAAAATCGTCATTTTCGCAACTTCAAAGGCCTCGTGACCTTGACCTTCGGTGAAAGTCATACCATCGTGTACGTCTCATCGACCTCTATCAGGATCACTAATGACCAGATCTCCCGCTTCAACTTCATTGTGAACGGACGGACGGACGGACGGACGGATCGAAGGACATCGACACCCATATTATTAGGTCATGCTCGAAGAGATGACCTAACAAGCAGTACGGACGTTTCCACTTCAGATAATAACCCAGGTTATTTTTATTTTTGGGAGCAATCGAGGCAGCGGTCTTTTGCCTGCACACCATCCATATCAAGGGACGCGTCGGAAGAATGTGTTGCACACTTGGAACAAGATTGTTCCACACTCAGGTGGGTACTCTGCGAGTCATCATAAAAACGATTCTTTTTATTTGCAAAATTACATATTTACCATCTGTATTATTATTATTATTAACTAGAAGCACCCGCTCCCTACGGGAGCCGTCAAGGGGGTCATGTTATTATATTTATGCCTATTTTACTCCAAGGGGTCCCAGAATTACACACCCAAAAAATGGTTGCGATAGGTTCAGCCGTTTTTGCGGTACCTGGGAACAGACAGACGGACAATAATTATAGTAAAGATGCGATGAGTGATACCCCAATTAAGCCCTCATCTACCTCTCGTGCAATAAAAATAATGCTGTCGGAAATGCCTCTCCGTACGAACAATGGTGTAACGATCCCTTTCAGCACATCTACGATTGACGCTCTCTTTTCCAGAAACGCATCCAGAGCACTAAGCGAGGCATGACTGCATATCAAGAGGTGCTTAAACACAGCAGAATGAGGTAAACAGCACATTTACATTTAGATATTGCCACAAAACTAAAAGAAATATTGTTTGCCTCATTCTTTAAAAGCCATCCCTTCGATGGTCAAAAAGGGATAACTTGCATTTTGTTCACAGCTGGTTCAAGCCAATGGCTGATTACGCCTATATTTTCACAAATGATATGCAAACAGCCCGGCATCGATCGCTGGTCACATGACCATGTTCACATGAAACGGTTAAAATTTTCGAATTGATAAACAGTGCCATTTGCTCAAACATATTGCACACCGTGTACTTCGAACTGAAGTCAAGTAGAAAGTTTCAAACACCATCTTTTAAAGGTTTTCATGTTTTGAGTTCCATCCCCAGCCGTGAATAAGGTCATACATGTGCCACAGGTTGGATGATGACATTGATGGACATAAGTGGACTTTCACACGAATTAAAAATAATAATAAAATGGACACATCAACACAGTACATGGGATTTCATTATATTATATTGTTGCGAATTCGCGCCCGCCGGCGTGCGATCGACCACGTAACTCGAATCGCGGTACGTCGCCCACCGGACGGACAATTCCGTCGTGACCCTCCCGGACTAACGCCGGGATCCAGTCACAGGTGGACCTTTCGGCCTCACCACGATCGTGCCAATCGGCCACCCGCGTGGGATAGGGTTGTTCGCCAAACTCGACCTACCTAAGTACCCACGCGGATGTAAACCGGGCGATCGCACCTCGCCGCAGGTCGACTTCGGACACGGGCCGCTTAAGCGATCCGTTCCGTGCTATCGGGATAACCGAGCGGTGTTATCGTCGGCCTCGAAGGTTCCTGATTAATTATCGGGCATCCCGCGCCCACTCAAACCCTTTACGTAAAGCAAGATGGAGACCCACAAAGGAAAGGACGCAGCGAAACGGGGCAACAATTCAACAAGAAAGCACATTTATTTCACACAACACACAAAAAGCACACATAAATCACAGAATGCACATATAGCAGTTAAAAGAAAGGCAACAAAGAAACAATGACGCAGAGATACTACCGGCTAACGCGAACACTCGGCAACACTTATACAATTTTACTTTACGGACATGGCGCCACACACACACGTTCACACAGAACCCCAAAAGAAAATGGAAGTCGCGACTTCCCTGCCCTCGAGTCCTTGGCGACCGTCCTCTGACGAGGTCCCGTCTGGCCGTGACTCCGTGCTCGAGCGTGGTCGGCGAGGTCTCTCCGGCGTGCCTCGTGCCTGCCCGTGCTGGCCCTCGACGCCACGGACCGAGCACCGACTGCGTAAGAGCCGAACCAAGAGAGAACCACCAAGAGAGAAACCAATGCCGAACCAAGAGAGAGAACCACCAAGAGAGAGAGAACGAACGCCGAACCAAGAGAGAACCCAAAACAAGAACGAGCACGAGCCGAAGCTCACCGAACAGAGAGAGACCCCTGCCTCCTGCGCCTCCGACTCTTATACCCCCGGCGCCCCGCCCCGTTCTTGGCTCCACCCTCCTTCGAGGCGCTTCGAGAAGGGGGGCGTTCCCTCTCGTTCCCCCCTCCCCGCGCCATGCGGGGGCGAGGAAAATCCGTCCTGGCGCCGGGCCAGGGAAGAAAACAGGCGGGAAAACCCGCGCGCCCTCGCTGTGGTGATTTCTTCTTTCCCTTCTCGCGTTCGACGGTTTCCAACGCGGAAACCGTCGTACGTGGACCGCGGAGGATGGCGTTCGTTGGTTGTGGTAGTGGCGAAGATGGTGGTGGTTGTTGTGAGATGGCGGTGCTGGCTTGTTGGAGTGGTGGCGTGGTTGAGGTTGAAGTGTGGTTGGTTCGAAAATAATGAAAGAACAGAAAAACGACTAACTCAAAGTGTCGCAGCCCGAATGAATCACATTAATTCCCTCTAAACAATGGGTTTGGGCTAACTATACATGTACTTCAGAAATACCTCACCTACGGGACCTGAATGGTGTTTGCGAATTTCCACAGCCGTAACACTACCCCCTCCCCTTTTTACAGACTCGTCCCGAGTCGTCAAATTCTCGTGTGCCATCATGTGTAGTTCTCCCCTCGTACGTTTTACCTACGGATCCCTGAGTGCGACAGTCATGGTATTCGTGTCCCCAAAATAAATAACCTGAGGGCTGAGTAACTAACTAAACAAACTCACTCATACAGACGACTTAAATAAAATTGCCGGCGCTAGACAGACATGCCGGGGCGCACTCGTATTTACAATACACAACTTAACACCTTAACTTATAATTTACACTAAACCATGGCCCAGGATCAATGGACTCTGCAGGAAAAAAAAGGTAAAGAGTCAACAGAGAACCGGTGCACGGGCCTCCATTACAGGCCCGTGTTGTAGCTGCCAACAGGACAGTTCCTGCAGCTTGCAAACTGTTGCTTGATCCTGGCGCACATGGCAATGAACAAGGGGGGGGGGAAATCAAAACAGAACGGGGGCAAACTGATGAGGGCAGTGGGCATGGCATGGCCAAGGCGAGCAGGCAAGGCATGGCAAAACAAGGCCGCTGTAGCAACAGCCGGCAGAAAAAAGGCCGCTGCAGGCAAACACAGCCGGCGGACGAACGGCCGCACAGGCCTTGAAGCACAGCTGCAGACGATCCGGCCGGTACAGGCCTCATAACAAAACACAGCCAGCCGATGAAGTTGGCCGGCCTCTTGCCATGCAGTGCAGGTTGGTGGAGGGAGTGCGGTGGTGCTTGCCACTCGGAAGGCGGGCTCTCCTACCTACCTGTCTCCCTCCTACCTATCGCCTTTGCCTGTCACTGTTCATACCCACTCCCTTAATTTGTAAAACCCAATTTAGCCCCAACTAATTTTTTGTTTGTTTTTATGTTTACTTCCCTACTTCCCCACTATAATTCGTCCCCTAACCCCCTTTACTGTCTCTGTTCGGCTAACTTATCGTCCCCTAGCCTACTCCCAACCCCTACGTTCCCTTCCCGGAGGGAATAAGGGAGAGCTAGCGTCCTGTGTCGAGGCCCGACGAAGCCTCAGGATGGCCTCCCCGGACTTCAGCGATCTACAACCCAAAGTGGGTCCAGCGGCCCACAACGAGAGCGAAGGGATGGATGGTGCGGAGGGGTACACTTCCTAATCTATCCTAACCATTAACCTTTAAACTACCCCGGGGCTTTCAACAAGCGCCTCTCGCTTAATCTATTGGTTCTAAAAACCCAGATTCCCGTCGCCGTGTGGTGTGCCTTACAATTTCGGCCCTGCCCTCAAATTTTCCCTCGTGCCCTTGCACGTTTCGTGGCTGGACGCGTGGCTCCCCTTGGCAGGCACGACCCTCTGCCAGTTCCCCTACGATGGCACCCCCGGAACTACACTGCCTCCGAGCCTACCAGCTCCCTAAACACCGGGAGTGCCCCCATGGCAACTCCCCTGAAACGCACACGTGGCAGGCTGGCGCCCGGGCCCCTTTCCGAGGGTCACCCGTGCCCACGACACTGCCCACACGGCTAACGGCGCTCCGGGCCCCGCCACAAGCGGGCGCACCCGTGCCCACTACGCTAACCCGGCCCCCCATGGGCCCTTGCCTACCACGGCCGACTAGCCCGGTGCCCGGGTACCCACTCAGCGATACTCACCTTTCGCAGCCACGCTCCCAGCCCGTCAACAGGGCTCCTGCACCCCTCCAAACGGGTTTCGAGCCTACTTTCCCACCAACAGCAAAACGACTTCCATTTTTCAATTTAACTAACCCAGCTAACTCACTCTACACTGACCCGGGGTCCCTTGGGCGGGAGTCACTCCTCCCCCAATCACTCATCGCACCATGCATTCCCGTTCGCTCCATTCACACAGACCGCTGGCCTCACTCACTCACCAAGCACATGTACTCACCTCACAACTCTTCAACGTGCACACCGCTGAACTCTGCCATCCTTCTAATTACCTCCCCTAACTACCTCGTGCTCCCACGTCGTCCTTAAACTATAGCATGTTCCTTTTAACACTACGTAGCTAAGCTACGTCCCCTCTACACATCCACAGTCTGTCACTGTCCTCAAAATAATCCCATACTCCATTTTCCATCCTAAATCTCAACTAAAATCCCTCTACCTAATCCATTCCACGGGACTCCATGAGGACTTACCCTGCCCCATGAAGCCGGTCTAACTAACACTAACCCTTCCCCCTAACTAGTGTCATCCTGTGCCCTGGTAAGGGGGTCTTCCACCCCTTACCCGGAATCCTGTCCACCCGAAAGCGAGGCTTGCTTTTGTTTATTTGTTTTTTTTTTGCCAAATACGCGCAGCACCAGCGCGGCAACTCACAGCTCGCGCACTTTGCACCTTGCCCGTGACTCATGCAGCTGCACGCGTACCTCGTCCCTCTTAGACGGTACCATCCGGCAGGGATTCACCCTCCTGCCAGATTCCAACCCTACGTGCAGCCATGACGTCACCCTGCGCACCCCAAAAGCAAACCTCGCACTCCGAGGGGCTCCCCACGCGAACACATTTGCTCTGCCCGTTGGAGCCTAACAACGCTGCGTGGAGAACCCGTCCGGTCCAAATCCGTTTACCTGCCAACCTTTGTCCGTCCCGGGATGGCAAATCCACCGCTGCGTTTCCGGACCGGGCTTCATCTCCGCAAGCGAGCACGTGGGGCCTCGTGCGTTGCACAGCACGGACCTCGCGCTCGCTGCTGGGTGAACCCGCGCGGTCCCCACAACAGCTACGGCCGCTACCCCGCCTTTGTCCCTCACATGTCGCCGTCGTCGTCGCCACTCAACCCACGCACACCTGCGTTTACGACGCACAGACTCCATTCCAACACACTTACATTGGAGAACACGGCTGCGTGCTCCCGCATGCCGACCGACATCTCCCTTGCATACAGAGACCTCACACACACGGTCTCCCTCACTCACCACCCAACCTTTCACTTCCGTCACAGGGGTCTCACTCACACCATGCGTGCCGGAAAGCACGCATCTCCGCACACTCGCAAACACACACCCTGCACAACCACACTGGGGATTCGTGTCCCCACAAGGGTTCCCGGGGCCTCTATACCCCCCAAGCTGCCGTGCACCTATCCACAGCACTCGTCCTTCAACTCCGCTTGGCACGACCGAACCCACCTGGTCGTGATTCGCTTCAAGAGGGGCAAACTCCCTCCCCTCGTTCCTGGAGGCGGCCATCCCGCTGCTCGCACCGGGTCCCCACACATTCCGCGAGCTCACCCCATTATCCTCCACTACCTCTGTGTGTGTGTGTTCTGTTCCTTTAACCCCGTCATTATCATGCAGTCTCTCCTCTATTTTTTCTGTCTCCGCGTCTCTATACATTATTAGTTTCTGTTTCTTTCTGGAGTTTTTCCATCTCTCTGGACTTCAATTTTACTCTCTCCTTCAGTTCATTAATTTCAAACTCTATAGTTTTTGTTTTCTCTCCACAGTTTCTCCTGCTCTTCATTTTCCAATCTCATAGTTTCTTTCAATTGGCTCATTTCCTTCCTGTGTTTCATTCGCTGTTCTCTCATTACCCTTCCTTGTTTCCTCTCCTGTCCTTCCTCTCCAGTTTCATGGTTTGCCTCATTTGGTTGATCTCCATTTTGTGTTTCAGTTGCTGTTGTCTCATTACTCTTCCTTGTTTCTTCTCCTGTCTTTCCTTCTCCAGTTTCATGGTTTTCTTAATTTGTTCATCTCCATTTTGTGTTTCATTCGCTGTTCTTTGCCTATCTCCTCACACTCCAGCCTTGCCTTTTCTTTCAATTGGTCAACCTCAGCTTCATGTTCCTTTTGTTTTCTATCCCATTGTTCCTCTCGCTCTTCCCTCTCCAATCTCGTTGTGTCCTTCAATCTCCTGATTTCTCCTTCCTGCTTCATTCGTTGCTCCTTCAACTTCTCCTCGTATTCCAACTTATTTTTTTCCTTTGTCGTTCAGTTTCAAATTCATACTCTTTCAGTTTTCTATTCCACTGTCTTTCTTGTTCCTCATTCTGCAATCTCGTTATTTCTTTCAACTGACAGATTTCTTTCTCCTGTCTCATTCCTTGTTCTTTCAGTACTCTCAGTTCGTTTTGTAGTTCCGTCTCTTTGTTTTGGTGTTTCTGTAACTCATTTTCTTCTCTAATTCTTTTCTCATCTCCGCCACCTCCGACCTTGCTTTGGCTTCTAACTGTTCTTCCGGCTTGCCCTTGTGTTTGTCTATCCGTCTTCCCAGTTCCTCTGTCTCCGTTTTACCTCCCGTCCCAGCTTATCAACTCTCTTCGTCATGTCTTGAAGTCTTTTCTCACACTCCTCTATTTTTATTTCCTTCGTGCACGTCTCCGTCACCCCAATTAATTTTCCCTCTCGGTTACCGTCACTTTTTCCGTCACCTCCACACTTCTCGCCCAACACGTCTCCCGAATTATTTTTTCCTCACCCGCCTTCACCGCGGGCCTGACAACCGTTGCACCCCCTCCCAGCTCGTTCGCTCCCCACGTGGCGTCGCCATTACGCACTTCGCTGTTGTTGCCTTCATGCCCGCCTGCAGCTTCGGCCCATTGCTGCGTTTCACCCCGCATTTCTTTTATTTCTTTCCTTCATTCCTTGCGCATTTGTTTCCATATTCGTTTTCATTTTGTTTGTGTTGTTTCCATCTTCTGTTCACTCCTTTTATTTCGTTTTTCATTTCTTGCATCTCCCCCCTCATTGCTTGTGTGATCATCTCCATCATTTGTGTGATGACTAATGGCGAAAGCAGGGCCGATCCGCCACCATCGGTCCCGGTTTCGCTGGGAGCTGGGGAGGGGATTTGACGGAGGTGGGGAGGGGGGTGTCATACGCCGCGGCCTCTGCCCTGCGCGCCCATTTCGGGCCCTGGGTTCAGTTGGGGGGAAACTGTTCCTGCACACCAATGTCCTGCTCGGGTTTCCATCCTGGGCCATGGATCCTACATTACTATCACACATATACATTCCTAATACCCCCGGCTCCCGCTCGCCTTGAGACGCCATCTTATTCCACGTAAGGGGTTAATTTAGCTCGCTCGTAATTTGGAGGGAATCGGGGGTCGCTTTTCTCACCCCTGGACCGATTCCCGTGAATTTAGCTTGGAGACAAGAGAGTCCTATCCCACTCCTGACACCAGTGTTGCGAATTCCGCCCGCCGGCGTGCGATCGACCACGTAACTCGAATCGCGGTACGTCGCCCACCGGACGGACAATTCCGTCGTGACCCTCCCGGACTAACGCCGGGATCCAGTCACAGGTGGACCTTTCGGCCTCACCACGATCGTGCCAATCGGCCACCCGCGTGGGATAGGGTTGTTCGCCAAACTCGACCTACCTAAGTACCCACGCGGATGTAAACCGGGCGATCGCACCTCGCCGCAGGTCGACTTCGGACACGGGCCGCTTAAGCGATCCGTTCCTTGCTATCGGGATAACCGACGGTGTTATCGGCGGCCTCGACGGTTCCTGATTAAATATCGGGCTCCCGCGCCCACTCAAACCCTTTACGTAAAGCAAGATGGAGACCCACAAAGGAAAGGACGCAGCGAAACGGGGCAACAATTCAACAAGAAAGCACATTTATTTCACACAACACACAAAAAGCACACATAAATCACAGAATGCACATAGCAGTTAAAAGAAAGGCAACAAAAGAAACAATGACGCAGAGATACTACCGGCTAACGCGAACACTCGGCAACACTTATACAATTTTACTTTACGGACATGCCACACACACACGTTCACACAGAACCCAAAAGAAAATGAAGTCGCGACTTCCTGCCCTCGAGTCCTTGGCGACCGTCCTCTGACGAGGTCCCGTCTGGCCGTGACTCGTGCTCGAGCGTGGTCGGCGAGGTCTCTCCGGCGTGCCTCGTGCCTGCCCGTGCTGGCCCCTCGACGCCACGGACCGAGCACCGACTGCGTAAGAGCCGAACCAAGAGAGAAACCACCAAAGAGAGAGAACGAACGCCGAACCAAAGAGAGAACCCAAAATAAGAACGAGCACGAGCCGAAGCTCACCGAACAGAGAGAGACCCCTGCCTCCTGCGCCTCCGACTCTTATACCCCCGGCGCCCCGCCCCGTTCTTGGCTCCACCTCCTTCGAGGCGCTTTGAGAAGGGGGGCGTTCCCTCTCGTTCCCCCCTCCCCGCCCATGCGGGGGCGAGGAAAATCCGTCCTGGCGCCGGGCCAGGGAAGAAAACAGGCGGGAAAACCCGCGCGCCCTCGCTGTGTGATTTCTTCTTTCCCTTCTCGCGTTCGACGGTTTCCAACGCGGAAACCGTCGTACGTGGACCGCGGAGGATGGCGTTCGTTTGTGTGGTAGTGGCGAAGAGGTGGTGGTGGTTGTTGTGAGATGGCGTGCTGGCGTTGTTGGAGTGGTGGCGTGGTTGAGGTTGAAGTGTGGTTGGTTCGAAAATAATGAAAGAACAGAAAAACGACTAACTCAAAGTGTCGCAGCCCGAATGAATCACATTAATTCCCTCTAAACAATGGGTTTTGGCTAACTATACATGTACTTCAGAAATACCTCACCTACGGGACCTGAATGGTGTTTGCGAATTTCCACAGCCGTAACACTATTATCCCAACAGCCATGTTGCGATCAGGTGAGAACACCATATGGGTCAAGCTAAATTGCTCCAGCTGATCTCACCTGCACCTGCCTGTCTCCTTGGCCCTGATGCACAAGCTCGTGGTGAAGGGGTTACCCTCATATTGCCTATATTCTATCTTGAGATGAAAGGCAAATTCGACTAAAGGTAACTTTGGGTCACTTTGCAAGGCCTACAGCAAATGTGCATCTATCCTCTGAAAAGATACTGCACAAAGACAGCCTCATCTGAAAGATGGGCTTTCTAACTGGTCTATCTTCTCAAAAACAAGGCTAAGTCCATCACATCTTTGTTGCATGTTCCCTGTCCCGCAACAGAGGCCATCACAACAAACTGTGTGTGACAAGACAAAGTGCTTGAATTCTTCAATCGCCTCGAAAGCACGAGTTTCTGATACGCCTTGCAACAGGCACAGGTGGCACTAACGCTTGTTTTCTCAAATCCCATTCTGTTAAAATCTCCATTCCTTGTCCTCTTCAGGTGGTCCTTAACCTGGCATCAGCAGAAACAGCTGTATTCCACACAGCAAACCCATGAGAAAAATCAGAATCTACAACACGCCATTTCAGCCAAGCATTTCTCATGCTAATGCCTCACTGAAAGAACCGGCAAGATAACAAGTATCTACTTCTGTGATCATCTTCTCAAAACTTTTTAGTTCATGCCTTGAACACATCTCACCCAACAGTTACAAACCCTTCTGAAAAAGCAACTTTTCTTTTTCTCTACAGGAGCGAGGCTCATAGAACTACTAATCTCAAGATACAGGCAGAAACTTTGCATTCTACACTACGCCAAGTCTTTCCTGAGAGCTCCACGCTGCTTACAAAGCATTTGCACATCATACATCAGTCTGTCTCTATCAACAGAAACTCTTCCTTAACAGTGTGGACCTCAAACATCCGAGGCCTTCGCTCTAACCTGGAGAGATCAGTCAGGTTGCCACTGACAAACCAGATATAATCTTAACTTACTTAACAGAAACTTTCCTCCTTCAAGACGTCTCTGACTCCCGAGTATCTCTCCCTAGTGACTCACTCCTCCGGTATGACAGACCTGAGCCTCGTCCTGGTGGAGGAGTTGCTCTCTTCATCAAAAACTCTATTCCTCACTCCCCCACACCCCCAGGAATACCTCTGGCTACGGCTTCCCCTCCACTCCCACTTCATGTTTATATGTGTGCTGTACCGTCCACCAAACAGTGATGACTCCATTTACATCACGCTTGCCGAAAACATGGAGCAACTTCTAACCTCTCATCCCAACTCTCTCTTCCTCACATGTGGTGACTTAAATTGTCATCATGCCAGTTGGCTGGGTGTGGGTACCTCTCTCACCTGCCATAGCACTTCAGCAAAGGATTTGTGCGACTCATTGCGACCGACTCAATCGGTCAACTTCCGGACACGGTTCTCAGCCAACGGTCCTCCATCTCTTCTGGATTTGATTTTGACCAATTTCCCAGAAAATGTATGCTGTTCTTCTGCTCCAATCGGTTCTTCTGACCACGTGCTTGTTAAAGTGGTCATCTCTGGCCATTATAAGAGAACCACCTCAGCGCCAACGAGTCTGGAATTTCACTCAGGCCGACTGGCAGGGATTTCAAGTAGCCATCAAACTTCTAGACTTGTCTCCCATTTCTACTCTCTCCACCATAAACTCATCTTGGGAATTCTTTCAAAGAAACTTGCTCTCCCTCGTGCACAGATTTATCCCATCTCAACTTCAGTTGCCCTACCCTTCCTCCCGCCCATGACACACTAAAGCTCGTGGCAAGGCAGTTGTCCTGAAGCAACTTGCCTTCGCCTCATGGAAGGCTAATGCAACTGAAGGCAATCTCAGTTCCTTCCACAAAGCTCGGAACAAGTTTGTGTCTACCCTCAGGAGAACCAGGAAACAACATCTTTCCAATCTCAAGTCTGAACTCTCAAACCTGTCTCCCTCCTCCAAATCCTGGTGGCATCGAGTCAAGTCTGTTTCTGGTGTATGTTCCTCCTCCATTCCTTCCCTTACCTCAAATGGCTGCACAACTGACACTGCACGTGAAAAGGCTCAATGCCTAAACTCTGTTTGCTTCTAAATTTTGTGTCCCAAACCCATCGCTTTCTGCACCCACCTTACCCAGTCGCACCCAACTGTTCCTAGACTCTGTGTTCTTTTCTCCTGACAAGGTGGAGAGTTTGCTGTCAAACCTCGACTCAGATTCTGCAACCGGTCCAGACGGCATCAGCGCTCGTGTCCTAAAAACCTGCTCTGCTGCTCTTCCTCACCCCCTCTCTGTTCTAATCACCCTCTCATTTACTCAAGGTCATCTGCCACCTGCTTGGAAATCAGCAAACATTACCGCTCTGCATAAAAAAGGTGCAAAAACAGATCCCTGCAACTACAAAGCAATCATCTTTCTCCCAATTAATTATCAGCAAAGTTATGGAATCCATCATCGCTTCCGGAATCAAATCCTTCCTCTTCTCCAATGGCTTGATTTCCAACAAATAATTTGGATTCAGATCAGGTCACTCTACCCTGGACATGCAGATTCTGCTTTCACAACAATGGATGGAGGTCCTCAATGCCAGACATGACATCAGAGCCATATCGCATGCTTTCGATACGGTCTGGCATCCCGCACTACTCACCAAACTCTCTTCCT
>CM068953.1:36351780-36367233 GCA_035128595.1 Eptatretus atami | reverse complement strand
CGCCAGTCTATTAAGTAAACCCGTATAAGTGCTTGTACATTGCTTTATTCGGTAGTAGCTCTGCGTTGCTCTTACTGTATGACTGTTATATGCGCATTTCTGTATAACTGTAAATACGTGCTTGTCTGAGTGTGAATTAAAAGTGCTTGTCAAACTGTTTCCTGTTTCGTTGCGTCCTTTCCTCTGGTTGACATTTCCATCTTGCATCATGTAAGGGATTGGTAGTGGGTGTAGATTGGCGTTCGTTGGTGTGGGAGTGGCGAAGATGTGGTGGATGTTGTGAGTGCGGTGCTGGCGTTTTGGAGTCGGGTGGCGTGGTTGAGGTGAAGTATGTGGTTGGTTCGAAAAATAATGAAAGAAACAGAAAAACGACTAAACTCAAAGCTGTCGCCAGCTCCTGAATGATCACATTAATTCCCTCTAAACAATGGTTTGGGCTAACTATACATGTACTTCAGAAATACCTCACCTACGGGACCTGAATGGTAGTTGCGAATTTCCACGCCGTAACACTATTATCCAACAGCCATGTTGCGAATCAGGTGAAAACACCATATGGGTCAAGCTTAAATTGCCCAGCTGATCTCACCTGCACCTGCCTGTCTCCTTGCCCTGATGCACAAAGCTCGTGGTGAAGGGGTTGCCCTCATATTGCCTATATTCTATCTTGAGATGAGGCAAAATCGACTAAAGAACTTTGGGTCACTTTGCAAGGCCTACACCGCAAATGTCATCTATCCTCTGAAAAGATACTGCACAAAGACCAGCCTCATTGAAAGATGGGCTTTCTAACTGGTCTATCTTCTCAAAAACAAGGCTAAGTCCAGCACCATCTTTGTTGCATGTTCCCGTCCGCAACAGAGGCCCATCACCCAACAAAACTGTGTTGTGACAAGACAAGGCTTGAATTCTTCAATCGCTCGGAAGCCGAGTTTCGATACGCCTTGCAAACAGGCACAGGTGGCATAAAACGCTTGTTTTCTCAAATCCCATTCTGTTAAAATCTCCATCCTTGTCCTCTTCAGTGGTCCTTAACCTGGCCATCAGCAGAAAACAGCTGTATTCCACACAGCAAACCCATGAGAAAAATCAGAATCTAACAACACGCCATTTCAGCCAAGCATTTCTCATGCTAATGCCTCAACTGAAAGAACCGGGCAAGATAACAAGTATCTACTTCGGTGATCATCTCTCAAAACTTTTTAGTTATGCCTTGAACACATCTCACCCAACAGTTTACAAAAACCCTTCTGAAAAAAGCAACTTTTCTTTTTCTCTAAGGGAGCGAGGCTCATAGAACTACTAATCTCATAGATACAGGCAGAAAACTTCGCATTCTACACTACGCCAAGTCTTTCCTGAGAGCTCCACGCTGCTTACAAGCAATTTGCCACATTCATACATCAGTCCTGGTCTCTAATCAACAGAAACTCTTCCTTAACAGTGTGGACCATCCAACATCAGGCCTTCGCTCGAACCTGGAGAGATCATCCAGGTTGCCACTTGACAAACCAGATATAATCTTAACTTACTTAACAGAAACTTTTCTCCCCAAGACGTCTCTGACTCCCCGAGTATCGCTCCTAGTGGACTCACATCCTCCGGTATGACAGACCTGAGCCTCGTCCTGGTGAGGAGTTGCTCTCTTCATCAAAAACTTTATTCCTCCTCCCCCACACCCCCAAGGAATACCTCTGGGCTACGCTTCCCCTCCACTAAACCCAACTCATTGTTTATATGTGTGCTGTACCGGTCCACCAAAACAGTGCATGACTCCATTACATCACGCTTGCCGAAAACATGGAGCAAACTTCTAACCTCTCATCCCAACTCTCTCTTCCTCACATGTGGGATGACTTAAATTGTCCATTCATGCCAGTTGGCTGGGTGTGGGTACCTCTCTTCACCTGCCATAGCACTTCAGCAAAGGATTTGTGCGACTTCATTGCGACCACTCCAATCGGTCAACTTCCGGACACGGTTCTCAGCCAACGCGTCTCCATCTCTTCTGGAGTTGATTTTGACCAATTTCCCAGAAAGTATGCTGTTCTTCTGCTCCATCGGTTCTTCTGACCACGTGCTTGTTTAAAAGGGTCATCTTCTTGCCATTATAGAGACCACCTCAGCCCGCCAACGAGTCTGGAATGTTCACTCAGGCGAACTGGCAGGATTTCAAGTAGCCAATCAAACTTCTAGACTGCTCCCATTTCTACTCTCTCCTCCATAAACTCATCTTGGGAAATATCTTTCAAAGAAACTTGCTTCTCCCTCGTGCTACAGATTTATTCCCATCTCAACTCTCAGTTGCCCTTACCCTTCCTCCCGCCCATGACACCCACTAAAAGCTCGTGGCAAGGCAGGTTGTCCTGAAAGCAACTTGCCTTCGCTCTCATGGGAAGGCTAATCAACTGAAGGCCATCTCAGTTCCTTCCACCAAAGCTCGCCGAACAAGTTTGTGTCTACCCTCAGGAGAACCAGGAAACAACATCTTTCCAATCTCAAGTCTGAACTCTCAAAACCTGTCTCCCTCCTCCAAATCCTGGTGGCGTCGAGTCAAGTCTTGTTCTGGTGTATGTTCCTGCCTCCATTCCTTCCCTTACCTCAAATGGCTGCCACAGCTGAACACTGCACGTGAAAAAGGCTCAATGCCTAAACTCTGTTTGGCTTATCTAAATCTTTGTGTCCCAAACCAATCGCTTTCTGCCACGTCACCTTACCCAGTCGCAACCAAACTGTCCTAGGACTCTGTGTTCTTTTCCTGACAAGGTGGAGAGTTTGCCTGTCAAACCTCGAACTCAGATTCTGCAACCGGTCCAAGACGGCAATCAGCGCTCGGTCCTAAAACCTTGCTCTGCTGCTCTTCCTCACCCCCTCTCTGTTCTAATCATCCCTCTCATTTACTCAAAGGTCATCTGCCACCGCTTGGAAATCAGCAAACATTACCGCTCTGCATAAAAAAAAGGTGGCAAAAACAGCATCCCTGCAACTACAAAAGCAATTCATCTTTCACCCAATTATTATCAGCCAAAGTTATGGAATCCATCATCGCTTCCGGAATCAAATCCTTCCTCTTCTCCCAATGGCTTGATTTTCCAAACAAAATAATTTGGATTCAGATCAGGTCACTCTACCCTGGACAATGCCAGATTCTGCTTTCCACAAAACAATGGATGGAGTCCTCAAAATGCCAGACATGACATCAGAGCCATATCGCTGCTTTCGATAGTCTGGCATTCCCGCATCTACCTCACCAAACTCTCTTTCCTATGGTATCGAAAGGCAATCTCCACTCATGCTCACAGATTCCTCTCCTGTCAGTCAAACACGTGGTCCTTAATGGAATTCTTCTCACCCCTCTTCCTGTCCAGGCTGGATGCGAGTTCCTCAGGCAGTGTTCGGGCCCTGTGCTTTTTCTGGTTTCATCAATGATCTCTCCGCTCTGGAAAGTCCTCTTTTATCTCTTTGCCTGATGACTCACCCCTGCCATATTCATCTGTCATAACCTCAGATCCACAAGCAGCAGCCCTTCTTTCACTCTCTGCAGATCTGCAGTAAAATCACAAACTGGTTCAACACTTGAACATGTCTTTCAATCCAACAAATCTCACAGGTCTTCAACAATGTCTCTCCGAAAGTACTGTCTCCGAAAGACTGTCCGAAAGGACTCCCTTCTGGTTGAAACTACCAAAATCAAGAATTCCACTGCCTCACCTTCACCCTTCATTCCTCTTTCCCACCTCTGGAACAAACTCCCATACTCTTCAATCCTACTTCTTTCTCCAGGTCTTCAAAACAGCTGTTCACCACCATCTCTCATCTTTCCTCCATCCAAAACCACGATCTTTTCTACCCCCGTTATTCCACCTCAAACCCACCTCCTTCCATTATTCCCTGCTTCGGTCCTGAAAGTTCTGATCAATCCATCTTGTTACCCCATGTACCCTGCCCATTCCATCCCTCTCCCTTCCACAGATCTCCTAATGTCTCGTTCCCCACAGTTTGTGCTTCTCTCTCCCACCCCTCTCGTCTCCTTGCTCCTTGTATTTCTGCGTGTTAGGCTCTTTTACACAAAGCCTTCAATATGGAATACAAAAATTAAAATAAAATTAAAATAAAAACCTCATCTGCTCACGCCATATCCCCCCATCAGATTGCGGAAACCCAACTGCTTGTTTAACGTTCCAAAAATCAAGGTTCTGATTAACCCCAACAAAAGTGTCTCCCTTTCTCTCTAACCATTGGAAGGTCTCCAATGGTTATCCAATCTTGCCCTATATATAGGTGTTTCTTAGCAAAAAAGCCCATTACAAAATCCATTTCATCTTTCATCCTCCCCCATGCACATTTTCACCTTCACTAATCACCCCTTCCACACCTCCTCATACTCATTCTACAGTCGGTCTGTCGCCTTTAAATATCATGAACACCCCTGTCATCTTACTTTGGGCTGGCTTGCTTTGGTGTTCTCATGTGAACACGCAATTGGTTCATGGATCCAGGTGTCGAATCCTAAAGACTATGTTGATTGTTTTCAAGTTTAAGCGTACACAATAACATTGTTCATGTTGCTAATCAGAAGAAAGGGACGAGTCACAGGCCAGTGACACCAAATGTTTTCAAGGAGGGGAATATAAATGCCCATAAAACATGAAAGCGCACACGATATAGTCAACAGCATGCTTGTGAAAAAACAGAGCTCACGCCACAAAGGAAATGCACAACTCGTTCACTCACTCTCACCAATGAGCAGCTTTACTGGGTTGATTCAGGCGGAGATGACATGCGTGGGAAATGGTCATCCCCACCTGGAATACTTCGCTCACTACTGGATTAACTTCACCCAGCATAGCAATATCACCTGTGCAGAGGGAATGAGAACACCCATTAATACTGTTCATCAATTCAGGTCGAGCTCTCCACGACATCTCACGTTAGCAATTCAGTTAAAAGTTAGAAATTCTTTCATTACGATTAAACAGTATTCATATATGACATTTAATAGACAAAGACATCACACAAAGTGGAACACCATCATTAGCAGAGTGGGCGCACATACACAAGGGGTTTTAAGGTGTCTTTCAAAAGGATGAGTGGTAAAAATGAATACTCAATTGACTTGCTTTTGATTCCGCTCTGTTTCTTTCCTTCCATTAAAAAATAAATGTTGACATCCAATCAGGTCAATTCAGCTAGTGCTATTCCACACAATATGGTTATAGATAACTGGACTCTGGCATGGAAGTGGAAAGTAGAGGGAATGAGAGCTGGAAAAAAGTGCAAAGGGGGAAAGGAGTGGGGGAAAAATCAAATGCATAAGGGTGTCAGGGGTGGGGGGAGGTGGAGGGGGGCGGCTAAATACGGTATAGTCCATGTGTGTTGCACGTTTTATTTTTTGCCCAAAACGAAATTCATTCCATAAAATACTATGTACTTACACAGGCTAGTTATAAAGACTTGTGTACTTAAACATTGAATAACTTTGGATGTACACATGATTGCCAAGCCAAACCATAAAAGTACATGAAAGCATATTCACAAAAGTTTGGGGAATGTTGTATTCATGTTTTTTCATTTCATGTCAGATGCTGAAATCAAGATGAAAATGGTGACAGCAGAAAAAATAGGTTAACCGTTTGTTGTGGTCATAGAAACGGAGGTCCATACAGCTGAGAATAAAATTCGCTTGCCTCATTACAGGAAATATGTACCACGTAAAGAACTCGATTAAACAACGGGATATTAAAACTAGAAGGGCCCCCTTTTTCTTTCGGGGGGGGAAAAACGGGGTTCGGCGGGGACGTCCCAAAAAACCCAGGATTTTTTATTTTTTTGGCCCCTTTCCACCCACATCATTACAAATACTTGTACCAAGTTGATTTAAATCCCTGAACCCAGATTCGTGAAATATTGAAGAAAACGAATACATATTTGGGGGGGGCAACCCCCCTTACACCCCGTTAGAAGCCCAATGTTTCTAATTTCAAGAACAAACTTTGTACATCAGGGGGTGATGAAGGTTGAAAAATCAAGTTTCATCAGCAATTGTGTGTCATTTTGAGAAGAAAGCAAATATCTATTTTAAGGGGGGGGGCAACCTTCGCCGTAAACTCCCCCCTTACACCACCTCAGGACACCGATTTTTTTAATGCCGTGAACAAACTTGGTACTTCATGGTTGATGAAGGTTCGTGGGCAAGTTTCATCAGAATTGCACCGTGTAGTTTCTCGAGTGAGAGAAAACAAATACATATGGGGGGAACCCCATACAACCCCTATCAGGCCAGATTTTTTTTTATGCATGAAACAAACTTTGGTACATACGTTGATGAACGTTGTTGAAGTTTCATCGAAATGCTATGTGCAGTTTCAGAGAAGAAGTTTGAAAGTTTGTAGACAGACGGACAGACAAGATAGACGCCGCACCATCCCATAAGCTCCCCGGAACTTACGTTTCAGGTGAGCTAAAAATCAAAACTCGTTTCCCATGGGCAGTACCTTAGAATGGTAACAAGTTTCAATTTTTTTGTATGAGCGGTTTGGAAGATCCAGAGGTCCAAAGTTTTCCTTTTTTCCAACATGGCTGCCACACCACATGAGCTATGACATCTTAATTATCATGAAAAACATTGTACGCGAGTCGTCGCACCCATGGTGAAATTTTTTGTGTCACAATCGGACAAGCGGTTGTAGCGAAAAACAGAAAATTTGCCATGGCCGTACGGACAAACCTGAAAACATAATGCCATCGCGACATCATCAGAGGAGGCAAAAAAATGCTTTAAGAAACTGGAAATCAGTGAATTGACAAACCACAATCCGGAAGGCCTCAAATCAGCAAGGAGGGGACTTATGGCCATCGTCCAATAAAGCATTTGAAAGGAGTCCACGAAAGTTTTGTGAGGTTCATCTGGTGAACTAAACTCCCACAATCAATGGCAACACAACATTCTCAGAGATATTGCATGAACACTCTTCAAAGGTTCAGTTGGATTAAAATGTTACAGCAAGAGAATTTCCACCATACATTGCTTAGGACTTCTTTCAAATTCCAAATCAAACCTCCACCAATGCCCTGGGTTTCTGGATGAGTTACTTTTTCTAATGAGGGCAACATTCCACACAGTGGTAACTCAACCACAAACAATTTCCACATTGCGGGATGAAAAAACCTTCAGAAGTCTGGCAATATGAAAGCGAGACTCACAAAATAAATAAATAAATAAAATCAATGTCTGCTGCACTTCCCAGGGATCGCCAACATTTTGTTCATCTTTTATCACAAGGCAACAGTCAATGGTGAATGTTATTTTGCAATGTTGCAGCATTTTTGTCCCTGAACTACAAACAGTTTAAATCTTTCAGTTAGCACCTTCTGCCAGCAAGGGTGGTGCTCCCTTTGTCTGTGCTTCAAATGTGCGACAGTTCTTGAATGACGACTTCTGAGATGAGTGGATTCAGTGGACATGGGGCCAACTGCTTGCATGTCCCTATTGCGACCTACTTTTAATGGACAATGTTGAAACTGTTGTTCGCTCATCAAAACCATATTATTTTGGAAGAATCTCGGGCTCGATTGCATCTGCAATTTATGAAATCACTCAGCAGCAACTGAAGAATGTTTTCAATGAGTTGGAAAATCAGATTGAAAATATTGTTGCGGGCCGGGGGTCGGGTGAGAAGACCACTAGGGGGGAAAGCTATGTCGGTTCCCACCAGACTCCCCGGAATATGTAGGGCGCGCACACGGATAATTCCGTGACGCGGCGGGTCGCTTAACCGACCGCTGGATGCCAAAACTCATCCGCGTGACCTAGGGTCCTTCCCGTCTTTGGTTAACGGGTTATCTAATTAATCATGTGATTCAATTACCGGAACCACGCCCTCGGTACGGCCTTGTCCGAACCGGATCACTACCACCGGATCGGATGCAGCCGAGACGGACACTGCCAAGGACGTACCGGCTAAAAGCGAATGGATCGTGGGAATAAATCCCGCAAACTTGGATTCGCGACCAGCTGGATCAATGGGAAGAAAAGACCAAAAACGAGCAGGGAACATTTCCTAATCAATAATAATTTATTTACAAGCAGGCGAGGAAAAATTATGGCACAAGTGAAAAATTTATTTTGTGTGTAATGGCAGGATAGAAAGAAGCGTGGTGCGACAATAAACAGGCAACTTACCAAAGCGGGGACACAGAGCAGACTTTAACGCGAAAAAATAACAATATAAATAACAATCTTCTGCAGTCTTACTAAAGCAGAAACAGGCGCCAGGCACGCACACACACACACACACACCACACACACACACACACACACACACCACACACACCACACACCCCGATTGACAGAGGAGGTTTTGCAACCGGGGGGGGGGGGGGGGGGGGTAGGGCTATTGATCTCGGCACCTGTGCGCCCGATAGCACGACGTTGCCACCAATACGTTTCGGGGGGGGGAGATGCTCCTATGTGCGGTACCTGACAGTGGGTGCGTTGCCCTCTGCCCAAAGCCGCACGTGTGGAGACTGCTGCTCGTGAGGGAGTAGCTTTGAGTGGAGAGGGCGGAGTCCAAGAAGGTGAGGTGGAGCAAGTGGGCGGGATCAGGCTAACGGGTGGGGTCGACGTTGGTGTGGCGGAGACGAGGAGTGGAGTCGAGGAGCAGGAGGCAGGTCGTGGCGGTGCCGACAAGGCGTGGGCGGAGGACGAGGAGTGAACACAGGACAATCTGGGCCAGAGGGACTGCCCCGACCTTTATAGCGCCCGCGTCGCGGGGGAGGGACCATTGCCGAATCCAAACGCTCATCACCCGAATCGGGCGCTCCGATTGGCCCCGGACCCCTCACGTGGCCCAACCAGCTTGGGCCGGACACCGCCTCACTTCGTTTCCGGCAAGGCCAATCCCAGACAGTGGGAAATATTGCTCGCTCCGACTCCCACGAGATGACATGAATCGCCCACACCGAAATTGGCACGCGAATCATCACTGCAAAAAACCCCGAGCGACCGGCGAGGTTCCCGCCATGCCCGCTCGGGCGTTTGACCAGCGTCGATCAACGCGCTCATTCCACAGCGCCAATGTGGCCCGCCCACTGTAATTGCCCTGGCTTCATCGCAGCCTCGCGGCCGCAGAGACGAGAAGACGTTCACCATCCGTGGAGAAAATCACCGCTGGCCAGCGAGGACCGAAGGACATCGCCATGCGATTAAATCCAATGCAACGTTTTACGGCGGCGTCAGTGTCTGCTTTCGAAGCACATTCCATACAGTGCGCGCGGTTCCGCCATACGCACGTGGCCAGCCTCGCACTCACATGACTCCCTAGCGTAGTGCGCGGGGCGAAACACCAATATGTGTCGGGTATTAGGGAAAAAAAAAGAACAAGCCGCTTCTACCCACACACTTCGCTATCCTGCCCAACATGGCGTGGAGTCGGCTTTATTGGCCGTCCGTACGCATCTCATGCAGTGTGGGTGTCGTGCTTGGCCGTGTTTCCCGTGCCCGTGAAAAACACCATTCGTGCACCTCTTAAGAGGTTATTTTACTGCATTGCCTTCTAATGCAATCAGCAATTTCTCCCCAGACCATTGGAAGCTCGAGTCAATTGCCAGCACCAAACTAGCACACTCCCTGACTCGCTGAAGTTTCCCCACTGCGGCGCCGCCAACTGCGCTGCATGTTTCCCCACCGCGGCGCGGCCACACCGCTGGCCTCCAAGGCGCACATGGCCAGATTTACCTTCAGGAATAGTCAGAAAAGAAGAAAGAGTGGGATGAATGAAGAAGAAAAATGTTTAAGGCAACCCTCGCTATTAGATCGTCGCAACCGCGTGTTGTCCCGCTAAACAAAAGGAAAGGGCACCATCTAACGTATCAACAATAATGGAATAACTGTCTTGGGACACCTATCTGGTGTAATGCATGCGGTTCCGAGAACCACAACAATATATTACGAAAACATTGCGGTTTCTTGTTGAAGCTGAGAAAATTTTGTAACGTATGGTCTTAACAACTTGAAGAACTAAAAGAGTTCATAGAAGACCTTACCCCATGCAGTCTTGAGGAAAAGAAAAAAGGGACGTTGGGAAGGGTCTTTTAAAACTCTTGCCTGTTGCGTTTCGAGCACGATCTACATTCCTACGAGCCGCTTTTGTCTGAGGAGAGTGAGCGGCAATTTGATTGGTCAAATGAGCAAAAATGCTTGTCATATTGCCCACGATACTGTCAAACGAAGTTTTTGAATCAAGAAGGAATTTGGTTCTTGTATCAACGACAAATACATTTTAAATAAAATAAAGATTTAAGAAGTTTAAAATATTTTTCCCGGAATTTTACCACAGTTGCTGCGTGCTTCTTTACACCTCCTTATTTAACACTTTAACGTAATTATCATCCGTGTGTTGTGTATATGGCGTCCTTAAAAAACAATAAAGTTGCCTGGTTTGGGATGATTTCAATTTTTTTGATACCAACAGAGTAATTAAATACACCCGAGCGGTTTACGGTAACATCGAATACAAAACTTGATGCAATCGAGTAAATCAACCTAGCGACTACGGAAAGTGAAAACAGAATCAAATTAAAATTTAATTTATAGGAAAATCACCCAACATCAATATACCAATTCAAACCCGCGTTATGCCGTGAAATAATATACTCAAGTGTTGGCATAATGGTTTCATCCCAGGAACAGAGCTGGACCCCAACAAAAAGGACCCCCAGGCCACCGAGAATCAACACATACGCTGCCTCACCTGTGCGGCGTCACGTGACCAGCCAGCTCGCCGCGAATGAAATGCCTAACCAAAGTAAAACGCCTTTTCACCCCGGAATCTTTTCAGATACTTGAGAGCAACATCCCAAACCATCTAAATATAAACATTAATCCAAGACGCTACGATAAAGCATTCCCTCAGGAGGACAGACAGGTGAAGCAGTAACGGAAAAGCAGGTGTTCCAGATCTCCGATATTGAAAGAATAATTTCACTCATGAAAATGTGTTCTGAGCGGATTTGCACGAAAATGATCTTCATTAAAACGTGGGACTACACCAAAATCCCAAAAAAACAGAAATCAACTAGAACTTAAGACAGCCGTTATTATGGCATGGAAACGGGAAGACCCATGGGAACACCCCTCACTGCAATGCATTCCACACAACCGAGGTATAAAACATCAATTCAACAAAAACTGATGCAAACCGATGTGTCATCAACCTTAGCTAGTGAAAAAGTGAAAACAGATTCAATTGAACTTAAAAACTAACCGCTGCGATGCCCGGTGAGTCCAAGCGGCACCTCGGGCCCAATAAACAGGGCCAACGACACAGTAACTGAAACTAGTGTCGACAATAAATACTTCTTAATAACCCATAAACCCATATGCATTATAGCCGTCCATCTTCCTTATAGGCCATCGACCAAATCGGTCCATTTTGGCACCTTGATGACCCTGTTAACCTGAACCGAGCAAAATGCGAAAAAGGGCTCAGCGATCTATCAGAAGCAACTGGTATTACATCGTGTCAACTTAACCAAATCGGCCGAGAACGTCTAGAGGAGAATAGAAAAAGAAAAGTCTGACGGACGAACGGACGATGATGGACAGGACAGACGGGACATCGAACGGTTATTTAGTCAGCGACTGACCTAAAAATAGGTGCAATACCCCGGGCGCTCACCGTAGCAGCTGGATAAGATAACCAGGGACACTTTAGGCAATGGATCACCCACAAAAACAGCAATAGAAGAAAGTAAATACCTATGGATTATTTTAATGCTAACAAACGGTAACACACGAGGATGAAGGTTGTGGAATTCCGTTGGATTGTGTGTGTGTAGTTTATGGAGAAGAAAATAAATACCATTTTGGGGACAACCCCCTTTTCTTCCCCCCCCCCCCCCCCAGCCTGTAGACCCAATTGAACTCAATTATTTAATGGCATGAATAATCTTGCTACATCATGGGTTATGAATGTGATCAAGTTCATCAAAATCGTGGTGCATCTCGGAGAAAGCAAAATATCATTTTGGGGAGGTCAAAAAAAACCCCGTCACCCTTAATGACGAGATTGATGCGATCGTTAAACCTTCGTTAAGCATTCAGATATGAACTTGTGGCTAAGTTTCACACCAAAAATCGGTTGTTGGTCAAGCGATAAGCACTGATAAAGTACAGGTGAGCCTAATAATTGGCTGCATAGATTTGACTTTTCTCAAGAAAACGGAGGGGTTACGTTCAGTTTTACAAAAAGTGTGAACGCGCTGATGGAATGGGGGAATGAGCAAAAGTGGGGAAGGCACTAATTATACTTCTGCTACCAAAGTGGACGGAGTTATTTTAGTTTCCACCCTGTTGTTTGTCTGCCTGTCTGCCTGTGGTTTCCGTCTTCTGAGCAGGATACCTCAAAATTGTGGACAATTGGACAAAACTTCTGCGTCAGGTTGGTGTGCGACAAGACATATTGATTAGATTGGTGAACGATACCGGATCGAATCAAGAATTTTTAAAAATGATTCGTCCCCACTGAGAGATCGGCCAAAACCGATTTTAATATTCATGTATAAATAAAATATATATAGATATACATAATATAATATATTATATATACATATAATATATATATAAGATACTTATTTATATACATTAATATATAATTTATATATATATAATAAATATATACATATACATTAGATATAACATGATATCCAAAAAGTTAGACTTTTCGACGAAACTTGGTGGATGAATGGTGGGGACAAAACAGCTGTTCTTGTCACCTACCCAATTTGTTGAAAGTCTGGATTCAGATCTGGGAATCATTGGCGACAACAAACGAAACTGTTCAGTCTGGCGGAGGTTAATGCGGTCCAACCAATATGGTTCTAGTTTATCTTTAGGAAGCTAAATGCCATCTCTGTGGAAATACTATACATATTACTTTAAATCCTTGAATCAGTGCAGGTGGAATAACATGATATCCGCCCCCCCCCCCCACCACACCAAGGGAATACGCTCACAATGCATGTTTCCATACCTTCCAAACAGTGGAGAAAGTTCATATTTGATTTGCACCAACTAACAGAGCAGTCGCAAACCTCCAGTGACCAAGCTGATTCATTCTCTCATTCCAAAGTCATTTAACAATTTGGTTTCTGCTTCCATTATGTTTTAAGATGTTAACAAAGGTTCTGTGAAATGAACAAAGCTTTCTTGTGCAAAAACCATCTGGAATGCTGCCAAAGCTCAACGTGTTCTCCATACGACTTATTTTTGCCAAGATGACGGTTGGGAGATGAGCGATAGACATCACATTTTCTCAACTGGTTACTCTTTCCAACACAGGTATCAAGACTCGTGAAAGAGAAAATAAAGATGCAAACGGTCCAGTACATACAACCAATTGGACAAAGGGAAAAACACTAAAGAATATAGTTATGTTGAGAACAATGATGCACCAAGGGGTGACCAAAAATCATCAATTACTTTCATGTTTATAAGACCTGGTGCACACAATAACTCTGTCACAAACTCTGTACCAAGTTTTAATCCAGTGTGGCTTTACCATCCACCAACAAGGAAACGTCAATTAAAATAAAAAACCAACAGTCCAATTGCATTTATCAGTGTAGCAGGATGTGTTCTACCAGAAGCACAAAACTGGTATTTTGAGGCTTTGACATCAACAATAAAACAAATAAATTATATATGAGAGCCAGATCCTGAAAAGAAGACATCAGTATGCCGTCTTTGCTCGCAGAGCACAAACAATACACAATCCAGGTTTGCAATCCATTCCTACTCAGCACACAAGCAAAAATCATCAATCAGATTGCCTATTATCATGCCATAATGGGAGCTATGTGTTATGTATAGTATGTATTATGTAGTATGATTGTTACGCTGTGGAAATTGCAATTACACCAGAAAGGTCCTCCAGTATAGATATATCGATAAGTTCATGTGTAGTAGTCCACACCATTGTTTAGAGAGAGTATTGTGATCATCCGGGCTGCCGACGCTTGAAGTAGCCATTTTCTGTTCTATCTTAATTTTGGACCAATATTAATCCCCAAACAACCACACACCCACCGTCACACGAACGTCTGGTGGCTGTCCAGGGCCCTGTTCGGTTGATTCTGCCCGAAGCGTCAAGCCACGAGTGCAACGGGATCCTTCGGGAGAGGAGAAGCGATCAGGACAGGCTTTCACGCCCCTTTCTTTCTCCTCCAAATACTAGCATCGGTGGCATGGCCCCCCTCCGAACCCGCTGTGAATAGCCGTTCCTTTTAGGAAGAGGAATCGGATCAGGAGAGGCTCACGCCCCTTTTTGCCCGACCAATGGCTGAACTCGGGTGGCGTGGCCCCGCCCCAACGCGTTTTTGATCCGCGATCTGCATACAAGCTCCTCCCCGGTCTATAAAACGACGAGCACAACGCAGCCATGGGCAGAAAGGTGCAGAAGTGGCGCTAGTCGGAAGGTCGTGGAGTCAAGAGGTGTCGTTGCGGGGATCGGACGGTGAAGGGAGGAGCCGATAGTTGAGGTCGAGGACGAGTTGCGTCGTGAAGCAGGTACGCGGAAGAGGCGCTCAGGCGAAGAGTTCCCGAGTCGGTGCGGTCCCGAGACCCCCGCTAGCGGACGGAGCGTCCGCCAATCCCTCTCCTTAACCGCCAGCCATCAACAATTCCCCCCCCATCCGCGCATGTAATAGCGCCAGTAACCCCGTCACTTCCCAACCCAACCGTGGTGCCGACCAACACGTGCCTGCGCAACGCACGCCCAAAGGAGCTCACCGACCATACCAGGCACGGAGTCAGGCGCGTTACTGCGGACATTGCGGCAGCCGCCATCTGCGCCACGAAGGGCGGGATAAACCCCTTCGGTCTCGTGGACCTGGCCGATCACCCAGGTCCACGTTCATTTGGTCCACGGACCTGTCTGCCTCCTTGCCTGTGAGGGTGCTTGTATTTTCTTTGCTTTTGGTGTAAATGTGTGTGTGTGTGTGTGGCGCCAGTCTATTAAGTAAACCCGTATAAGTGCTTGTACATTGCTTTATTCGGTAGTAGCTCTGCGTTGCTCTTACTGTATGACTGTTATATGCGCATTTCGTATAACTGTAAATACGTGCTTGTCTGAGTGTGAATTAAAAGTGCTTGTCAAACTGTTTCTGTTTCGTTGCGTCCTTTCCTCTGGTTGACATTTCCATCTTGCATCATGTAAGGATTGGTAGTGGGTGTAGACACCCAATAAATAATCTGAACCGTCGAGGTCGACGATAACTCCGCTCGGTTATCCCTGCAACGGAACGAGCCGCTTAAGACGCGTTCGTGTCCGAAGTCGACCTGCGGCGTGGTACAACTCCTCGGTACGCTACCCGCGCGGGTACTTAGGTATATCGACATTCGGTGATTCATTCCTATTTCGCGCGGGTAGAATGCGGACTGGGTGTGGTGAGGTT
>CM068953.1:36329162-36351755 GCA_035128595.1 Eptatretus atami | reverse complement strand
GACACCCAATAAATAATCTGAACCGTCGAGGTCGACGATTACTCCGCTCGGTTATCCCTGCAGCACGGAACGAGCCGCTTAAGCGGTTCGTGTCCGAATCGACCTGCGGCGTGGTACAACTCCTCGGTACGCTACCCGCGCGGGTACTTAGGTATATCGACATTCGGTGATTCATCCTATTTCGCGCGGGTAGAATGCGGACTGGGTTGTAGTGAGGTTAAACCCACCCGTGACTGGCTCCTGGCGGTTGTTCCAGGAGGGTCACGACTGAATTGTCCGTTCCGACGGGCGACGCGTCGCGATTCGAGTTATGTGGCCGATCGCACGTCGGGCGGGCGAAATTCGTAACAGTATGTATAGTATGTATAGAGCCAAAACTTCAGGGAATGCAATTTTCAAAATTAAAATAGGTACATGACCTTAATGAGGAAATTAAGCTAGAGTTCATTTGTAAAGATGTTGGTGCACACGCAATAATATAATTCGAAAATAATTGTAAATATAGCAACCAGCACAGAACATGGTTATACGAGGTGAAAGAGAAATTTTATGTTACTTATGGAGACTTCCTGTCTATTTTTCTACGACAAAATTGTGCAAGAATGGAAAAACGGTCGACCTATTCAATCTTAGCATTTAACTTGGGAATTGTTTCCGGTGGCACCGAGTTCTCGACGATCCGTGGCTATCTATAGTATTAACTGGAGAGGAAATCGCATGAATACTAAATACAAAAAAATTCGTACAAAATACTTTTTTTTTCATTACCGTTGATCTGGAAAAGATAATGCACATGTCAAAATTTAATTAGATCAGCTTAGACTGCTGCATATGCCAGAGTGGCCTGAATTTTGAGAACTGTACTACAATCTTGTGCGGAAGTCTAAGACAGCCAATATTAGGGATGTAAGGAGCCTGGTGTTGGCTTTGTGTTAGGGTGGTGGCTTGGGATCCTAGGGTCCTGAGTTCAAGCCCCGTTGGCCGCTGAATTAAAATACACCAGGAGGTTGACTCAGCCTGTCATCCTTCCGAGGTCGGCAAAATGAGTACCAGTGTACTGGCAAGGGGACACTGCATCAGCAGCATAGCCGCGTCCAACCAACGATGCAACCAGCAGCCATAGGTTGCACTCGATAGAGGGATGTAAGGAATCAATTAACTAAATGGTGAAAGAGATGTGTGTTTGATTGTTGTACTTATAGTGTAGTAGATAGTAGAAAATCGTGCAAATTATGATACAAGCATCAAATTTTCATTTCTGTTCTGCAGGGCTTTCTGATCAAATCTGCCCGATTGGCCATTTGAAAATCCAAATTTAAAAAATTTGAAAAAAAAAAAAAACCTTCAAAAAAATTTGAAGTCACAGCTGGCTGAATTCTTGAAGCACAAGTGAACATCCAGACAAGAACCAAGGGGAGATGCAGTCATCATTGATGGCTCAGCACTTATCAATGCCCTACCTCCACGCACTTCAAAAGTATTTGATGACTATGCGAAAGAAACATCATCCCAAAGGTGGAATCTATGGTGCCAGGTACGAGAGGGTGGACGTAGTGTTTGATGTGTACAAGAAGTCAAGTCTGAAGTCCGAGGCAAGGTCGAAAAGGGGCAAGGAATCAGAAGAAGAGTGACACGAACCAGTAAGAACCCAAGTAACTGGAGAAGCTTTCTTTGAGATGACAGCAACAAGACTGAGCTGTTTCACTTCCTTGCGGAAAAAGATGTGTGAAGCACAGACGACAAGCACAGTCATTGTCACAAAAGGAGAAGATGCCATTAGCAACACAAGGAAGTCACTGGATGCTGTGCTCTCATGTTGTCATGAAGAAGCTGACACTCGAATATTTGTACACGCCAGGGATGCAACGACGGATGGTAGCAAGTCCTTATCATTAAGGCTAATGACACGGACGTACTAGTCATAGCAATATCTGTACTGCCATCCTTACAGGAACTAGGTCTTGAGAACATGTGGATTGCCTTAGGCCAAGGAGCCAATGCGCGATGGATTCCAGTCGATGAGGTAGTTTCTGCAATAGGGCCTGAGAAAGCTAGAGGGATCCCATACTTCCATGCGTTCACTGGATGTGACGTCGTGTCTGCCTTCTGCGGCAAAGGGAAGAAAACTGCATGGCAGACTTGGAACGTCTTTGATGATGTTTCTGAAACATTCACCAATCTCAGCCCGCATCCAACATTGATTCATCATCTGACGTTTTGGAAGTTTTATTTTTTTTTTTCAAATTTTTCAAAATTTGGATTTTCAAATGGCCAATCAGGCAGATTTGATTAGAATCCCCTGGAGAACAAATGTGCCAAATTTGATGCTTGTATCATCATTTGCACGATCCTCTCAAAATTGCTGTTATCTGCCCCACTATTAAGTGTCCTTATGCCCGTCGCAGATGACTCTTCAACTAGTACTATCAACTATGAAATTAATATTTACAACTCAACAGACTACTACTAAAAGCATAATATTTGATAAGAACTCTTTAAATTGCATCTTCATTCGCCTTTGAGAAACACATATGAGCTGAAGAGGGCTGATGAGAAAAACCAGGCAAAACTAGAATGGCACTTGGTAGAGCGCAAATTTCCACCAGTCCGAACAGTTTACATTCTGGATCCCTCTGATAGGCCAAAATCCACATCCGGACCTAAACCAAAATCTTATCAGTTTTCTCATCACCGACCCAACTCATCCACAAAATTTCGTCCGAATCTGTCCACAACATTTTGAGACATCGTACCATATATCATTTTAGCCCTATCTCTCAATGATGAATAATCGCTTACAAAATTCCAGTATCGTGATCTGAATCCAGATCTTCATCAAAATCGAATTCATGTTCCTCGTCACACATCCAACCTCATGTCCACAAAATTTCATCTGAATATGTGCATAACTTTTTGAGATATCCTGCTCAGACAGACAAGTAGACAGGGGTAAAAACACAACCTCCATCCACCTTTGGCGATGGAAGTAAAAACAACAAAACAGTGTTTTGCTGGTGATAAGAAAATGTAACATGACTCAGTGATGTTGGTAATTCGAAGAGCTGGTGTGCAATTGGATCTCACTGCAGTAAGCATCAGGTTACAACATGGTATTTATGTTCACAACAGGTGGTTCAATTTTGAGTTGGATTTTTGGATACAAAAAAGTAACATACATGTAAGATTGCAGATCAATAATTTCTAAGGAAATTTATTTATACACAGTGAAAGATTCAGTAAATACCGTATTGTGAAAGACATATACCATAGGCTTCATGGACGAACGGACGGAAGGATTGTTTTAGTATATATACTGTATATACTATATAGTCATATTTTTTGAAAACAACCTTTGTTGCCAATATAAACTATAAACATAAATAAAAGTCCAGGTCAACTTTAATCACCCTTGTACTTTTCAAGTGCAGTTCTGCCTTAAAAATAATTTTGTTCCAATTATTTTTGTCATTTACGCTGAAGTTAAACCTTAACCCCCTTAACCCTTCCTAACCAAACCATCTTACTTGCTAGTTTCAGAGCTTCCTCCCCTCCCTCTCTTCTTTCCTGTTTGTTCATTCCCTTCATGTTTGTCTTACTGTCAGTTATACCTTGCTCTTTCTTCTATGAGCCTTGCTTCTGTAAAAAAAAAAAAAAAAAATAAATGGAGGAGGTTGGAAAATCCTTCAGAGGAAAAGCAAATACCTCAATAAGGAAAAGAAGAGTGCGAGTACCGTTGAACAGGCCCAAGCTAGTTCAATGTAGCGGTGAAGCCGCTCGTGGGGAGACTCCGACACAGAGTTCATGTTGTGGATATTGGACACAGCCTGGAAAATGAGGGGTGTGATCACCATGTTAGTACACCTTTTGATGACCATAAACAATCATCACATAATATTGTCATCCCTCTGTGTATTAAATTTTCAATGTCATTCTTCTCCTACAGTTTCAAGGCAACTGTTCACTACCATCTTAAGCCATACCCCATCCATAACCATGATTTGTTCTCCTCCCATTAACCCTCCCCAAGCCCACCTCTTTGCTGGTTTCCAGTTTTTCCTTCCACTCTGTGATTGAGAGTTTGTGGATGTATCCATCTTGTTCACTCAGTTTCCTCCCCTTGCCCTCATTCTTCCTCAAGTCCCTTATCCCTCCATGTCTCTCTATTTTGTCCCCCAACCCCTGTTCACCTGCTGTTTTTGTGTGCTACGTCCTCATCCGTTTTGTGTTCTAGGTCCTCCACAAGCCTCAACATGTATCGGAAAACAAAACAAAACAGGTAAATGTTGAAGATGACACAGTATGGGAAAGAGACGGAGACAAACATTACCTCCACGTTGTGGTAGAATGCACGTGCTGACCATCAGAGCGAAGAGATGAACAGCTACGAGCACCGTGGTGCATACACTGAAGCAACAAGGAGAACAGGAGGATAATCGTACCTGGGATCCAATTGTGCTTCTACCATCGCTACCTGAGAGGAAAAAAAAGTGGGGTTACAAAGACCTCAACCAAAAATGCAGGTTAATGTTAAAAAAACATTTAATGAAGCACCTTCTCAGGGGTGGTTTGGGAGTGGGGTGTATGTGGAGCCACTCAATGTAATTGTGAAGGGAAAAATGTTGAGTGCATTTAAGGTATCAGTTTAAACATCCACTTTTGGAAGAAAAAAATATATAAAAAAAATATAGATGTATGCTTGTTTATGTATTCACCCTACCCCTCCCCCCCCTCGAGATAGCATAGTCTAAAATGTAATATCATAGCTGTGAAGTAGTCAGATGCTAGTCTCTCAAAAAGCAAGGACTATATTAAAAAGAAACACACTACCCAAGCAAGCGAACGCACCGGACCGAATGAAAACACACCACCCAAGCAGCACAGACCGAATGCCAACTCGTCGTGAAACTAAGGTGGATGTTGCATTTTAACTTTAATACTTTATTTCCCATCTTCAATTCGACAACCTCATCACTGTGCAACGGACGCAGAATATGGTGGATTAACCAGCTTCAGTGGTATAATGGTTGGAGCGTCCGCTGTGATTGTGGGGGGATGTCCACCTGTGATTGGGGGGGGGGTGGTTCAATAATTTAAACCCTGGCTGAATCACACCAAAGACTTTAAAAATAGTACATACTGCTTCCCTGCTTGATGGTCAGCATTTAAAAGGATAGAGGATGGACAAACCTCAAGAGCTGGCAAACATCGGAAGAAGAAATTCCAACTTAAATGCCTGACTGTGTGTGAGAGAGAAAAGCGATGTTGTCATTCAATATGGCACCTCCAGTACACAGAGTGCTTTGGAAAGTGACATCACTTTCCCCCAAGCTCAGCAGCCAGGTTTGTGTGAAGTTAAGTCTTGTATTGTATTGTCTCATGTATATGATTTGTATAATTCAGCCTTGGGAAAATTATTGGGATTATCAATATTGGGATGTCTTACAGTGAAAATGGACATGAATTTTGCTTCCAGCAAATTATCAGCAGATTGGTCTACAAACACAAACAAACAAACTAGAGGGGAGCACTCGGTTAGAGTGCAAAACCTCCGCCGCCAATACTGCTGGGTCACTTAAGTGAACCTGATATCCCATTCATTGTAGGTCAAAACGGATCAGATCTACTGAACCACGATTGAATAAACTAAACTAGATCGACGCGCATGTAGAAATGCCAAAAAAAAATCGAAATTTTTTTGAAAAAAAAGTTGCAAAATTTGTTTTTTTTTCTCTAACAAATATTTTTTTGGGGGTTGGAAATCACTTAAAACATGTAGAAATGCAAAAAAAAATTCAAATATTTTTCAAATAAAATCGAAATTTTTTTGAAAAAAAGTTGCAAAATTTTCTAAGTTTTTTTTTTTGGACCAAGTCCAAAATCTAATGGCATGATCGTTGGACCATACCTAATCCCCCCACCAAGTTTCGTCGAAATCCGTCCAGGAGTTTTTCCGTAATACTGTCACAAACAAACAAAACAAACAGGGGTGAAAACAGTAACCTCCATCCATCTTCGATGGCGGAGGTTAACTAGAGGGGGAGCACTCGGTAGAGTGCAAAACCTCCACCGCAATACTGCTAGGTCACTCAAGTGAACCTGATATCCTATTCATTCAATTTGATGTCAACAGTGCTCACAGAGTTATAGTTTGCAACTTTCCCTTTTACTTTTAACTTTTACATACTCAATTCATTCGTCATAACTAGATTCCTGAGACAGAAATTGATTTTACGTGGGTATATCCACCTGAAGTTCCAAATCAGCCGCAATTATTCATTTTGGCATGTTTTTTTGTTGGAAATCACTTATAACATGTAGAAATGCAAAAAAAAAATTCGAAATTTTGTTGAAAAAAAGTTGCAAAAATTTTTTTTCTCTAAATTTTTTTGGGGGGGGGGGGGGTGGAAATCACTTAAACCATGTAGAAATGCAAAAAAAAAAAAATTCAAATATTTTTTCAAATTGGCCGCCATAGCGCCATATTAGATTTTGGACCAAGTCCAAAATCTAATGGCATGATCCTTGGACCAGACCTACCCCCCCACCAAGTTTCGTCGAAATCCGTCGAGGAGTTTTTCCGTAATACTGTTCACAAACAAACAAACAAACAACAGACAAACAGAAAGGGTGAAAACAGTAACCTCCGATCTTCGATGGCGGAGGTTAATTATGTTAAAGACAGGCCTCAATCTGGATGACCTCTAACAGAGAATATGCAGCTCTGATCAAGCTTGTCAGACATGTTCCTTTTGCCACAAGCAGGACGTTGCAGCATGAATGGAATTCTCCCTTAACGGTTACATAGGAGAACTGTACGGAACTGGCTTAGTGCTGCTGGTTACAAAGCCAGCAGACTGATGAGATGCCCTCATCTCATGCCAGAACACAAAGCAGCCCCCGCTTAGCATTGTATCTGGCACATGAACATCGGAATTTCACATCCTAGAGAAAGATCCATTGGTCTGATACGAGTCGATTTATCTGCGTGTGAATGATGGTAGAAACGCGGGTTAAACGGCAACCCAACACAGCAGAGCCATATTTAAGTATGTCGAGCCCCCTGTAATATTGTTGTGGTGTCGGGTTCGGTGGAGAGGACGACCGCTAGATGGAGCAGTTGGGCCGTCTCCCACCGAACACCGGAATTGAAGGTCGTAACCTTCGGATAACTCCGAGGTCACGGTCCCTTAGTGGACCGTGGATGCCAAATTATTTGACGGCGTGGGGTAGGGTTAATTGTCTAATTCCAATTACCTAAGTACCCACGCCGTCTAACTACCGGGGAAAGCCACACCCTCGGCCGAATTGTCCGAACCGAGTCACTGTTACCGACCTCGGATCCGGCGTAACGAGCGGGGATTACCAAAGCCTGCCAGACCAAATGAACAATTTACAGCACAAACGGCCTCCCTATTTCTCAAGCCCGCACCGTGCTGGGTCAATTGATAGAAATGACAGGCAACGATCTGGTACATTTAACACAGGGTTTATTTATAATGGGGAGAGGAGACAAAGAGCCGAGTTACACCGAATATAATGAAATGTACAATGATGCAACGCACTTTATACCGTTTCTACTTAAAGACTGGGCCCACAGACACATCCAAAAAGAAATGGACCCCACCGGGTATTTATTCGGTCCTCCAGCCGAGGAGGATAGTTCAGCTGGGGGACAGAGTTCCGTGGTGTACCTGGACAGAGTCGAGACAATGCAGACCCAATAATCGTGCGGCTTGCCGACTTGCCCCTGTGGAGCCCTGGGTTCTTGGCAGGAAGTCGGACGCTCCGACACCAGCCCGCACGCACCACCAAACCACCACGTGGGACTCGAACCCACACGGTCAGCTTCGCACCAAGCGCCGAGGAGAAGACCAGGGACGAAGACCGACGACCACAACAAGGAAGCGCCCAGCAGGCCAGAACACAGGGGGTGTCCGACCAACAACCTTTCTTCTCCGCGCACCACTCAATTCTCTCTGGCTGTTTTGGCGCGTCTCTCCTCTTTTGTCGCTTAGTCGAGACATTCTTCTTTCCTGGGCGTTCTGGCTTCACATTTGGCTGGGCGCGCGTGCAATGCTCGCCCTTCGCTCATTGGGCAGAGGAAACACTCCATGTTTTTGGAGCGGAGCTCCGATCTGAGGCGATGGAAGCCCCGCCCACTCTGTGCTCGGTGCGCATGCGCGTGAGGAAGGCCGATGGTGGCAGGAGCGGAGGGAGGATGTTGTTGTTGTTGGATATTAATTCTAGCTAAAAATTAACTCGCAGCGCACATACACTTAATCACACCATTAAACATAGGGACGGGACCCTAACTATAAACACATACTTATCGAAATAACTGAACTGCGGGGACTCTGGCTGTTGTGTGCAAATGGCTGCCAGATTCGTAACAATATTGCATGTAAGATATTGCTTTCTTGAGCTGCGAAACAATTTCATCCTTGACTTTTGCCCATGACGTTAATGAGCTCTTCACAAATTGTGGATGACAGATCGTTTGTGTGCCCACTTCCAGTGTTTGCGTTCAACTTGATGTGTTCAGCTAGGAATAGGTCAAAACTCTGCCAGTAGTTCCATCATCCCAAGGTAGTTCCCCAATTTTCTGGCGACCCAATAATCTGATCGTTGCCTCCAAACGCAAGCACATGCTCTGCAATAAACTTGATAACACTTACAGCACGTTCAAGATCTATCCATCCATCCATCGGGGCCATTACTCTGTGCAGAGTGTTAGTGTTGCCTAGCAGTCTCCTTGGCTATTGGCACAATCCTGGACGAGTCGCCACTCCGACACAGTATACCAGCATGCTGGCACTCATTTTGCCGACCTCGGAAGGATGTGCAGGCCGAGTTAACCCCACCTTGGTATTAATTCAACAGCGCTGAGCGGTATTTGAACTCAGGATCCCAGGATTCCCAAGCCGTCCACCCTAACCATTAAGCCAACACCAGCATACATTTTCAAGATGCTTCGCCAGTACTTGGTCTGCTTTTCACCTGTAAAGCCATACTAAAATCTATGCATCCTCTGCAGAGTTTCGATCTTTTTGTGAAAGCGAACATGCAGTCAAGATGCGTTTCAAACTTTTTTTTTTACAAAAAATTCCTGTATTCTTTTAAAACTGCTACCATTTTAAAATTGGATGGAAATTGTTGGTATTTATTTGAACAAAATTTTATTTTCACAAAGTGTGAAGGCCCCCATTTTGGGAGGCTCTGGAGCACGTGCTCCACTGGCTCCGCCCAAATACGGCCTGCAACACAGCACAAGACAATCATGAATGGAGCTTCCATCCCATTATGTGGCGGATCAGTCATGACATGGGGCTGCTGGTCATACGATGCTAAACTGACATAGTCACTGTACAGGTTAACCTGGGAGGCAAGCAGTACCATAGGGACATTTTGGATCATGTTGTTGTTCCACATTTTGACAAGCACCCACTTCTCCAAGACCTGTGTCCATGTATTACAATTCCAGACCCCACTGTTCTAATGCAGTCACTGACTTAAAACTATGCCATCACAACATTACACTGGCAGTAAGAGTCCTTGATATAAATCCAATCAAGCACATTTGGACATTTATGACTACAGATTTAAGAACATGGACCCACCCTCCTGTGCAGACTCTGGCACAGTTTGAGGCCACTTTGCAAAAGGAATGCAAACAACTCCCTTTGGATTCTCTCTGGCAGCAGCTTCAGATGACAAGGAGGTTATTAGCAAGTTATTCCTTCTAATTTGTGGGTTGCACGTGATGTCACTTCCTCATTTTGCCACCGCGCTAAACCCATGGCCCCATGTTGATGGTGGAAGCTATATGGTTCACATCTGACGATGTAATTTTGCACTATTCCAAGTGAAATTGGTGGTCTCTTGCTCTGTGTTTGGGTATTCAAACCGGTCTGATCAAGAGGACAGGACGTGCCATTCTTTTGGTTTCCAGCACAATGACCCACTAGAGTGTTCAGATGGGAGGAATTGTGAAGAAAATGGTGATCAAAATGGCTCGGTAATATTTCCCAAGCTGACCTCGTTGAAGTAAGAAAGACAGTCATCTTTAGCGATCACTTCATCAGCGTTAATTGAATGAAAAAAAATCACCTTTCAACTCTTCTGATCTTGATAATGGTGTCGTTTACAGGTTGTTGTTGTTGAGGCAAATTTCTCGCAATCTGTTCACCCACCTCCACCAACACCACCACCACCCTTTTACATGTTAATGCATTTATTAAAAGTTTCATATTACATCAATTCATGTTCATCAGCCCTCCTGCTTAAGCATACTTTATTTATGAAAGGAGGAAATCGGTTTATAAAGAGTGTTGCGGACCCCGGGGTCGGGGCGAGAGACCACGAGGGGGAAGCTACCTCGGGTTCCCAAGACTCTGGAATCGCAGGCCGTCACACACTAATAACTTGTGATGATGCGGCGGGTCGCTATTATCGACCGTGAACGCCAATAACTCGACCACGTGACTTTGGGCCTCCGTAAAATAAATACCGTTTACCTAATGGTCACGTGATCTAATTACGGGGGGACACACCCTCGGTACGCCTTGTTCCAATGGGATCACCTTACCCGATCAGATGCAGCCGAGCGTAACTGCCCAAGGACGGACCGGCTAGAAAAACAGATTCATTGGGGGATAACGTCCCAGCTAGGCTAGGATACGAACCATTGCTGACAATGAAGGAAAAGACGAAAACGAGTTGGGAATATTTCTGCACAAGCATTTATTGGACACTCAAGCGAGGAAATGTATGTGGCACAGTAAATTGGGTTTATTGGTATGTACAGCAGGAATAGCAAGAATTTGTGTGGATGCGACAAAAGGCAAGCAATTTACAAAACAGACGCAGGCAGACTTATCCCTTAGAACTTCTACAATCTTAACCTTATGCTAAGACAGGCGCCATCACACACACACACACAACACACACACACACACACACACAACAACACACAACACACACACACAACCACAAACCTGAGGAAGATTAGATAGCCAGAAATAAAGACAGCAGATGAGGATAAACGGCCTCGCAATAGCTGGCGCGGATCGACGACCAACGCAACCCAGTACGCTTTGGGGAGGTAGGAGGGAGAAATTACTGGTATCTAAGGTGTGGAGTGGGAGTGTGGGAGTGGGAGGTGTGGTGTATTGCAAAAATGGAGGTGCTGTGTTGTGCCAGAGGAAAATGTGATTGCGAGTCAGTAATGGATGCTCTTTTGTGCGTCCAAAGGGGACGAGATAGAGGGGTGGAAAGAGAGAGAGAGAGAGATGCGTGAGGCAAAGATCCTAATCGTGCATAGATCTGCGAGTTGCAGTGTGTACCTCTGTGGGACGCTCCGCTTGAGCGTTTCCGACCTCAAGAGTTGGCGCTTATTCCGGCTTAATCACTTTGTCGGGGCTCATGGCACGTGCGCTCCGAACTGGTCCTCTAGAATAAGCACGTCTCAGTCGCACACCAACCGCAAGAGAAGAGCCAATGACGGGCAGAGGCAATGAGGATCAGTGAAGAAGAGGGCGAAGCAGAGAGGCAAAGAAGAGGGCGAGCGGCTCCGCGATCCACCTTTTATTAAGCCCCGGGCCAAAGGATGGCGTGACGACCCGAAGCGATGCGCTGTGACCCGAATCCCGCTTCTCTATTGGGCCATAGCGGCCCTAGCCATGCCCTGCCAGGCTCTTGGGGCCAGAAGCGGTCTCATTCGCACCATCTGGCATGACACAGCCCGGAGCTCCATACCAAACTCCCAGATTGCTCTTCCCGTGACCTCTCCTCGCCACCCGTCCCACCGTTGCCCTGGCGACTGGATGAGGGCTGCATCAATCCCGCTACTCACCCGGAACATTCCCGGCGAGATGTGGCTGGTTGCCATTAATGTCCGTTTACTCGTCCACCGAATCACGGGGTCTGAGCACAGCCTGAAGCCGTGCAGCACGCCTCTGTTTAGTGTGTGAATTGCATTGATACAGAGGTACGAGGAGGTGCGGGAACATTTTTCCTGTGTGTGGGAGGGGAGGTATCGGCGGTCCGAAGTGGTGTGAGTTTTTAGTGAGTGAGGTTGAGCAAGGTGAATGCCGTTGGAAATTGGCACGCAGATCTGAATGAAATAGCGCCCCATGCATTGTGCCATATGGTGTGTTTGTTCTTATGTTGATTCTCCCATGGGAGGCTGTGTGGTGTGTTTGTTATGCATATCGTGGTGTGTTTGCTTGCTTGCTTGATTTGTACCCTGGCTAAAGGAAAGGGTTGGAATTGAAATTAGAATGGAAGATAGAGATATAGTTAATAGACCAAGGCAATGCATTTCGTCCTGTTAATCCACTAGACATGAGGGAAAGGTCTGACTGCATGAAGACTAACAAAATAACTGCTTGGGGATCACTGTATGTTGGGTGCCATTGCCTTAGAGGCATGCGGTTTGCAGAACCCAACAAGACATTGTTTCACTCATATATGTATTCAAAAACCAAACGTGTTCTTTTTGTTTTGTTTTTGCACTCTCTCTCTCTCTTTTGTTGGATGGAATTGGTTCTTTTTTTGCTTTCTTTAAAGTTGGAAGACAATATATTAATCTAATCGAAATGGGTGTACATCAATTGGCAAATTGGATGGAGTTTGAGGTTGTGTATTGCTTTGGAAATTGAGAAGCAGCCTTTTTGGATGTTAATCCTTCATCGAATCATCAGCAAAAGGCTCCACCAGGGAAGCAAGTCCATCCATATATAAATAACTTGTATGTATTCTCGTTAAAATGTCCTTTCAATTCACTTATAAAATTCCATCATGTCCCTTTTGTGAATCCTAGCATTCACTGTTAATATTAAAATAACAAGGTTTCAATGCAATGTGAATTAAATGAATGAGCAGGCACTCTGGGCTGGAGTACCCTTCTTGGCCCACCTTCGGTGGACAATGGGCTGTGGCACAGTCTTGGAAATTCACTATAATTTTTGAAATAATTTTTATTGATCGCAACATATTAAGGTTTGCAGGCCGGGTCACAAGTGGCCTCTCTTGGATCTGCTTCCGACCTTTGACCTTGAAGCGACAGCTGCAGATAACACCACGCAAGACAAGTTGCTAAAGCAACCACAGACACCACCTGAAATGACAAATTCTGAGAGGGTCCTCACATCCAAATTCCACGTTATCTTCCCGGTGAATTAGTTACCCCAAATAAGGCCTGTGTTCTCAATGCTTCCACTATTTATTGTTTAGGACGGCCGGGCGATTTACCTTCAGCAGAAATGCTGGCTCTCGTCTACCATAGCGAACCAGTGGGTGAAACTCCCATCTTTTAATTGCATACTACGTCTAACCAATGAAGAAAGACACTCAAGCAGGTTGGAAATAACATGTTGTTGTTCGTCTTTCGGCTTCTCCGTTAGGGTCGCCACATGGATCATCCGATAGATCCGCATACTGATTTGGAATAGGTTTTACGCCGGATGCCCTCCTGACGCACCCTGGTCGCCTCTTACGAACAGGGATAAGGATTGGGTTTCGCCATTGATTTTGGCTGCCTACACCCTCTAATAGCGCGGCCCAGCGCAGAGCCCCCATCCTCAAGCGATCCTCCAACCAAGCCTCGAGTAGCCGGATTACAGGCGCACGCCACTACGGCCCGTTCAGGTTGGAAATAACATGTCTTGTTGAAATTAAAGCATGTATACAAGGAATGCAGTGTCACATAAAAGATCTCAACTCCTAGCACTCAAACCCTTAGATAATTTGACCCTAACACGAAACACGGACCATTGGCGCCTCAACATTCCGAACATTAGACAAGTACGGTGGACAGATAAGAGGAGAGAAGCTGATGGGGTGTGTTGTCGACCCCAGCCTCACCCGTTACGAGTCGGATGGCTCACCTGCAATGAGCAATGGCTCACCTGCAATGAACAGGTGTTAAGGTACAGGTGAGAGAGATGCCGGTGGGAGGTGCAATGTTTGTCGATAGCATACAGTGCGAGCTCTGAAAAGAACTGTCGTGGACTCAGGTTGATGCTCCACAACAGTGTGAGTCAATGAGGTGTATGTGCTGGGAGATGTGAGGGTACAATGTGCGTTGTATAAACACTTGTAAGAGAGAAGTCAGCTCGAAGGAGTTCTTGGTGCAGTGCTCGCTCTGTTCGGTGCTTTGGGAACTCAGTCAATCGGCTAGGTCTCTCTCCCCATGACTCAGGACGTGAACTCCTTTGAAATGTTAAGTTTCTCTTGCAGAACTCTTTCAGGACCTGAACTCGACTCACCACTTCAGGACACTGCTCCATACGAACCGTTTCAGGCTTTTATTGCCTTCTTCCTGCCTCAACTGATGTATGCCTTTCGGCATTCTGCCACACGATTGTTGACGCACTGTCGATCCAATCATCATGATCGGTCCCGTGTGCAGGTTGGGTGGGGCACTGGCACAGCCCGTTAGTGCCGATGGCTCGGCATTCCGGCAATAATACTGGTAGCGTTGAAAATGCTATGACGATCGAAGCACTGGAATGGCGATTTAAACAGTCGAAGCGCTGCTGAAATGGATTGCTTGAGAATGTGTTTGAGAATGAAGAAGAGCACAAAGGGGATAGTTCTATGGAACTACATTCACAACGCATCTTCCCCTTCCACTAATACGAGGGGAGCAGTATTGCAATTGAAAACATTATGGTGATAACTACGCTAGGGATCCCTTACGTGTTGTAATGCGACTCCCGGCATCTTCCAAAACTGCAACACCACCACAAGATAAAGGAAGATGATTCGCAATACCAGCTACTACCAAAGTGGTGCTATTTCCGCCACATGTCAATTTTGGAGTTTAGGTAACATCCACATTTGCCTCCATTATCGTAAGAAGATTGTTGCACTAAAACAGGTTTGTTCTAATCCAATAATAATTCTATCTTTACGAGCTCTGGCCTCTGTGGATCATTTGTCAATCAGGTTCTGATCTAATATATTAGGGAGTTTGTACCCTTTGCATTTATCCAATTCAGTCTTGCCTTCCCTATCGCTCATCTCTGTCAAGGTCCTTTGGATCGTGTGTCAGTCCAGATAATTTGTATAAACTTTCTATCTCACATCACCTATATAACGGCAATCACCCATTTCATGCCATAACATGTCGTCAGCTGAAAAATCCGCTTTTCTCAAGTGTATGGATAAATACCTTCACATAAAGTACCGTATTTTCTGGTGTATGAACCACCCTTTTTTAAATCGGCAAAAAAGGTAAAAATTGGGGGTGCAGGTAAGCTCGGGTATAGGGGGGGGGGATAAGTTCTTAAAAACGATCAATGCTGAATTTTCAATTATATTCCAAATGGACTTTTTCTTTTTTTTTTGTTAGCATCGAACTGCTATTCATCTCAATTCTGCAGTTTAAATTTTGAAAATAGGTTTCAGGTTAAGAGTGTACAGCGTTTTATTAACCGCGTGCAGAAATTAAATAAATAAAAAATGGAGACACCCGGAGTTTAGGTGTAAATTAACCTACAATATTACTTGTAAATTATAATGTTATCATTTATAAAAATTCATTTCGAAATCGCAGTGCATCAATTATCAGAATTTCACGGAACAATCTTACCCACATGAACCTGATAAAACCTCTCTTTCTTCCTTTTGCTCACCTTGGATCTTTATTTTTATTGTTACGGCTGTGGAAAATTCGCATTACACCATTAGGTCCCGTAGGTGAGATATATTTCTGAAGTACATGTGTAGTTAGCCCAAACCATTGTTTAGAGGGAATTAATGTGATTCATTCGGGCTGCGATCCTTGAGTTAGCGTTTTTTCTGTTCTACCTTTGTTTTTGAACCAACCACACTCAATCTCAACCACGCCATCACTCCAACAAACGCCAGCACCGCCATCTCACAACAACCACCACCATCTTCGCCACTACCCACACCAACGAACGCCATCCCCGCGGTCCACGTACGACGGTTTCCGCGTTGGAAGCCGATCGAACGCGAGAAGGAAGGAGGAAATCCCCACAGCGAGGCGCGCGGTTTTTCCCGCTTGTTTTCTTCCCTGGCCCGGCGCCAGGAGATTTCTCCTCGCCCCCGGATGGCGCGGGAGGGGAACGAGAGGGAACGCCCCTTCTCGAAGCCCTCGAAGGGAGGTGGAGCCAAGAACGGGGCGGGGCGCCGGGGGTATAAGAGTCGGAGGCGCAGGAGGTCTCTCTCTTCTTGTCGTTGTCTCTCTTGTTCGTGCTCTTCTTGTTCGTGCTCTCTTGTTCGTGCATCTCTTGTTCGTACTCTTCTGTTCGGGCTCTCTTGGTTCGGCGCTCTTTTGGTGGGCTCTTGTTCGTTCTCTCTTGGTTCGGTGCTCGAGTTCGGTGTGCTCTCTTGGTTCGGCGTGTTCTCTCTCTCTTGGTTTTGGTCTCTCTCTGTTCGTCGGTGCTCGGTCCGTGGCGTCGAGGGGCCAGCACGGCGAGGCACGAGGCACGCCGGAGAGCCCTCGCCACCACGCTCGAGCACGGAGTCACGGCCAAGCGGGACCACGTCGGCGGACGGTCGCCAAGGACTCGACACGAGCAGGGAAGTCGCGACTTCCATTTCTTTTGGGTTTTGTGTGAACGGTGTGTGTGTGCGCCGTTGTCTTATAAGTAAAATTGTATAAGTGTTGCGAGTGTTCGCGTTTAGCCGGTAGTATCCCTGCGGTCATTGTGTTCCTTTTGTTCTATTTGATATATGTGCATTCTGGCTGTAAATACGTGCTATATGTGTGCTTTTTGTTGTTGTCGTGTAAATAAAATGCCTACTTGTTTGAATTCTTCCCCCGTTTCGCTGCGTCCTTTCCTTTGTGTGGTCATTCATCTTGCTTCACGTTAAGGTTTGAGTGGGCGCGGGACGCCCGATAATTAATCAGGAACCGTCGAGGCCGACGATAACACCGCTCGGTTATCCCGATAGCACGGAACGGATCGCTTAAGCGGGCCCGTGTCCGAGTCGACCTGCGGCGAGTGCGTCGCCCGGTTTACCATCCGCGTGGGTACTTAGGTAGGTCGAGTTTGCGAACAACCCTATCCCACGCGGGTGGCCGATTGGCACGATCGTGGTGAGGCCGAAAGGCCCACCCGTGACGGATCCCGGCGTTAGTCGGGAGGTCCCGACGGAATTGTCCGTCCGGTGGGCGACCTACCGCGATTTCGAGTCACGTGGTCGTTCGCACGCCGGCGGGGCGGAATTCGCAACATTATCTTACAAGTTATAATATTAACTTATAAATTATAATGTTATCATTTTAAAACTTACTTTTGTGCACTTACATTATGAAAAAAACTGTACAGTACTGTATATCAGAATTATCACGGAGGAATCTCACCTCCACTCGCTGAGAAAAACCTATCAAAATCTTCTATTGTGCTCTCATACGCTTTTGAGCTCTGAGCAACTTTGAAGTACAGATTTATTTATTATTACGCGCATGAGTACCTGCGTACCAGTTATGTGAAACCCTGACAATAGCTAGTCTCTAATAACGGAGCTCCCACCTCAAATAAGCTTGCGTGCATCCAACGACAGGCTGGGGGGGCGGTCACGTGGCCCTCAAGAAGGGCTGCCTTGTGCTTCGCGAGTGCCTCGGTTATGTCACCGATTACGTCACGTATCATCCATTCTCTCTATCAAGATATCAAGGCGTTCATTCACCACAGAGTCAAACTCTCAGTCTGCTGGTCTGTAGAGAGTTTGGGACCGGGGAATCTGGGTTAAACCCCCACCCGTGACTGGCTCCTGGCGGTAGTTCCAGGAGGGTCACGACTGAATTGTCCGTTCCGACGGGCGACGCGTCGCGATTCGAGTTATGTGGCCGATCGCACGTCGGGCGGGCGAAATTCGTAACAGTATGTATAGTATGTATAGAGCCAAAACTTCAGGGAATGCAATTTTCAAAAATTAAAATGAGTACATGACCTTAATGAGGAAACTTAAGCTAGAGTTCATTTGTAAAGATGTTGGTGCACACGCAATAATATAATTCGAAAATAATTGTAAATATAGCAACCAGCACAGAACATGGTTATACGAGGTGAAAGAGAAATTTTATGTTACTTATGGAGACTTCCTGTCTATTTTTCTACGACAAAATTGTGCAAGAATGGAAAAACGGTCGACCTATTCAATCTTAGCATTTAACTTGGGAATTGTTTCCGGTGTCACCGAGTTCTCGACGATCCGTGGCTATCTATAGTATTAACTGGAGAGGAAATCGCATGAATACTAAATACAAAAAATTTCGTACAAAATACTTTTTTTTTTCATTACCGTTGATCTGGAAAAGATAATGCACATGTCAAAATTTAATTAGATCAGCTTAGACTGCTGCATATGCCAGAGTGGCCTGAATTTTGAGAACTGCACTACATCTTTGTGTGGAAGTCTAAGACAGCCAATATTAGGGATGTAAGGAGCCTGGTGTTGGCTTAGTGGTTAGGGTGGTGGCTTGGGATCCTAGGGTCCTGAGTTCAAGCCCCGTTGGCCGCTGAATTAAAATACACCAGGAGGTTGACTCAGCCTGTCATCCTTCCGAGGTCGGCAAAATGAGTACCAGTGTACTGGCAAGGGGGACACTGCATCAGCAGCATAGCCGCGTCCCAACCAACGATGCAACCAGCAGCCATAGGTTGCACTCGATAGAGGGATGTAAGGAATCAATTAACTAAATGGTGAAAGAGATGTGTGTTTGATTGTTGTACTTATAGTGTAGTAGATAGTAGAAAAATCGTGCAAATTATGATACAAGCATCAAATTTGTCATTTCTGTTCTGCAGGGCTTTCTGATCAAATCTGCCCGATTGGCCATTTGAAAATCCAAATTTAAAAAATTTGAAAAAAAAAAAAACCTTCAAAAAAATTTGAAGTCACAGCTGGCTGAATTCTTGAAGCACAAGTGAACATCCCAGACAGAGAACCAAGGGGAGATGCAGTCATCATTGATGGCTCAGCACTTATCAATGCCCTACCTCCACGCACTTCAAAGATATTTGATGACTATGCGAAAGAAGACATCATCCCAAAGGTGGAATCCTATGGTGCCAGTACGAGAGGGTGGACGTAGTGTTTGATGTGTACAAGAAGTCAAGTCTGAAGTCCGAGGCAAGGTCGAAAAGGGGGCAAGGAATCAGAAGAAGAGTGACACGAACCAGTAAGACCCCAAGTAACTGGAGAAGCTTTCTTTGAGATGACAGCAACAAGACTGAGCTGTTTCACTTCCTTGCGGAAAAGATGTGTGAAGCACAGACGACAAGCACAGTCATTGTCACAAAAGGAGAAGATGCCATTAGCAACACAAGGAAGTCACTGGATGCTGTGTCTCCATGTTGTCATGAAGAAGCTGACACTCGAATATTTGTACACGCCAGGGATGCAACGACGGATGGTTAGCAAGTCCATTATCATTAAGGCTAATGACACGGACATACTAGTCATAGCAATATCTTGTACTGCCATCCTTACAGGAACTAGGTCTTGAGAACATGTGGATTGCCTTAGGCCAAGGAGCCAATGCGCGATGGATTCCAGTCGATGAGGTAGTTTCTGCAATAGGGCCTGAGAAAGCTAGAGGGATCCCATACTTCCATGCGTTCACTGGATGTGACGTCGTGTCTGCCTTCTGCGGCAAAGGGAAGAAAACTGCATGGCAGACTTGGAACGTCTTTGATGATGTTTCTGAAACATTCACCAATCTCAGCCCGCATCCAACATTGATTCATCATCTTGACGTTTTGGAAGTTTTATTTTTTTTTTTCAAATTTTTCAAAATTTGGATTTTCAAATGGCCAATCAGGCAGATTTGATTAGAATCCCCTGGAGAACAAATGTGCCAAATTTGATGCTTGTATCATCATTTGCACGATCCTCTCAAAAATTGCTGTTATCTGCCCCACTATTAAGTGTCCTTATTGCCCGTCGCAGATGACTCTTCAACTAGTACTATCAACTATGAAATTAATATTTACAACTCAACAGACTACTACTAAAAGCATAATATTTGATAAGAACTCTTTAAATTGCATCTTCATTCGCCTTTGAGAAACACATATGAGCTGAAGAGGGCTGATGAGAAAAACCAGGCAAAACTAGAATGGCACTTGGTAGAGCGCAAATTTCCACCAGTCCGAACAGTTTACATTTTGGATCCCTCTGATAGGCCAAAATCCACATCCGGACCTAAACCAAAATCTTATCAGTTTGTTCTCATCACCGACCCAACTCATCCACAAAATTTCGTCCGAATCTGTCCACAACATTTTGAGACATCGTACCATATATCATTTTAGCCCTATCTCTCAATGATGAATAATCGCTTACAAAATTCCAGTATCGTGATCTGAATCCAGATCTTCATCAAAATCGAATTCATTTGTCCTCGTCACACATCCAACCTCATGTCCACAAAATTTCATCTGAATATGTGCATAACTTTTTGAGATATCCTGCTCAGACAGACAAGTAGACAGGGGTGAAAACACAACCTCCATCCACCTTTGGCGATGGAAGTAAAAACAACAAAACAGTGGTTTTGCTGGTGATAAGAAAATGTAACATGACTCAGTGATGTTGGTAATTCGAAGAGCTGGTGTGCAATTGGATCTCACTGCAGTAAGCATCAGGTTACAACATGGTATTTATGTTCACAACAGGGTGGTTCAATTTTGAGCTGGATTTTTTGATACAAAAAAGTAACATACATGTAAGATTGCAGATCAATAATTTCTAAGGGAATTTATTTATACACAGTGAAAGATTCAGTAAATACCGTATTGTGAAAGACATATACCATAGGCTTCATGGACGAATGGACGGAAGGATTGTTTTAGTATATATACTGTATATACTATATAGTCACATTTTTGAAAACAACCTTTGTTGCCAATATAAACTATAAACAATAAATAAAAGTCCAGGTCAACTTTGAATCACCCTTGTACTTTTCAAGTGCAGTTCTGCCTTAAAAATAATTTTGTTCCAATTATTTTTGTCATTTACGCTGAAGTTAAACCTTAACCCCCTTAACCCTTCCTAACCAAACCATCTTACTTGCTAGTTTCAGAGCTTCCTCCCCTCCCTCTCTTCTTTTCCTGTTTGTTCATTCCCTTCATGTTTGTCTTACTGTCAGTTATACCTTGCTCTTTCTTCTATGAGCCTTGCTTCTGTAAAAAAAAAAAAAAAAATAAATGGAGGAGGTTGGAAAATCCTTCAGAGGAAAAGCAAATACCTCAATAAGGAAAAGAAGAGTGCCGAGTACCGTTGAACAGGCCCAAGCTAGTTCAATGTAGCGGTGAAGCGCTCGTGGGGAGACTCCGACCGTTCATGTTGTGGATATTGGACACAGCCTGGAAAATGAGGGGTGTGATCACCATGTTAGTACACCTTTTGATGAGCATAAACAATCATCACATAATATTGTCATCCCTCTGTGTATTAAATTTTCAATGTCATTCTTCTCCTACAGTTTCAAGGCAACTGTTCACTACCATCTTAAGCCATACCCCATCCATAACCATGATTTGTTCTCCTCCCATTAACCCTCCCCAAGCCCACCTCTTTGCTGGTTTCCAGATTTTCCTTCCACTCTGTGATTGAGAGTTTGTGGATGTATCCATCTTGTTCACTCAGTTTCCTCCCCTTGCCCTCATTCTTCCTCAAGTCCCTTATCCCTCCATGTCTCTCTATTTTGTCCCCCAACCCCTGTTCACCTGCTGTTTTTGTGTGCTACGTCCTCATCCGTTTTGTGTTCTAGGTCCTCCACAAGCCTCAACATTGTATCGGAAAACAAAACAAAACAGGTAAATGTTGAAGATGACACAGTATGGGAAAGAGACGGAGACAAACATTACCTCCACGTGTGGTAGAATGCACGTGCTGACCATCAGAGCGAAGAGATGAACAGCTACGAGCACCGTGGTGCATACACTGAAGGCAACAAGGAGAACAGGAGGATAATCGTACCTGGGATCCAATTGTGCTTCTACCATCGCTACCTGAGAGGAAAAAAAAGTGGGGTTACAAAGACCTCAACCAAAAATGCAGGTTAATGTTAAAAAAACATTTAATGAAGCACCTTCTCAGGGGTGGTTTGGGGAGTGGGGTGTATGTGGAGCCACTCAATGTAATTGTGAAGGGAAAAATGTTGAGTGCATTTAAGGTATCAGTTTAAACATCCACTTTTGGAAGAAAAAAATATATAAAAAAAATATAGATGTATGCTTGTTTATGTATTCACCCTACCCCTCCCCCCCCTCGAGATAGCATAGTCTAAAATGTAATATCATAGCTGTGAAGTAGTCAGATGCTAGTCTCTCAAAAAGCAAGGACTATATTAAAAAGAAACACACTACCCAAGCAAGCGAACGCACCGGACCGAATGAAAACACACCACCCAAGCAGCACAGACCGAATGCCAACTCGTCGTGAAACTAAGGTGGATGTTGCATTTTAACTTTAATACTTTATTTCCCATCTTCAATTCGACAACCTCATCACTGTGCAACGGACGCAGAATATGGTGGATTAACCAGCTTCAGTGGTATAATGGTTGGAGCGTCCGCTGTGATTGTGGGGGGATGTCCACTGTGA
>CM068953.1:36309271-36325313 GCA_035128595.1 Eptatretus atami | reverse complement strand
TCGAAATAACTGAACTGCGGGGACTCTGGCTGTTGTGTGCAAATGGCTGCCAGATTCGTAACAATATTGCATGTAAGATATTGCTTTCTTGAGCTGCGAAACAATTTCATCCTTGACTTGTTTGCCCATGACGTTAATGAGCTCTTCATAAATTGTGGACGACAGATCGTTTGTGTGCCCACTTCCAGTGTTTGCATTCAACTTGATGTGTTCAGCTAGGAATAGGTCAAACTCTGCCAGTAGTTCCATCATCCCAAGGTAGTTCCCCAATTTTCTGGCGACCCAATAATCTGATCGTTGCCTCCAAACGCAAGCACATGCTCTGCAATAAACTTGATAACACTTACAGCACGTTTCAAGATCTATCCATCCATCCATCGGGGCCATACTCTGTGCAGAGTGTTAGTGTTGCCTAAGCAGTCTCCTTGGCTATTGGGCACAATCCTGGACGAGTCGCCACTCCGACACAGTATACCAGCATGCTGGCACTCATTTTGCCGACCTCGGAAGGATGGCAGGCCGAGTTAACCCCACCTGGTATTAATTCAACAGCTGAGCGGTATTTGAACTCAGGATCCCAGGATCCCAAGCCGTCCACCCTAACCATTAAGCCAACACCAGGCATACATTTCAAGATGCTTCGCCAGTACTTGGTCTGCTTTTCCACCTGTAAAGCCATACTGAAATCTATGCATCCTCTGCAGAGTTTCGATCTTTTTGTGAAAGCGAACATGCAGTCAAGATGCGTTTTCAAACTTTTTTTTACAAAATTCCTGATTTCTTTAAAACTGCTACCATTTTAAAATTGGATGGAAATTGTTGGTATTTATTTGAACAAAATTTTTTATTTTCACAAAAGTGTGAAGGCCCCCATTTTGTGGAGGCTCTGGAGCACGTGCTCCACTGGCTCCGCCCTAAATACGGCCCTGCAACACAGCAAAGACAATCATGAATGGAGCTTCCATCCCATTATGTGGCGGATCAGTCATGACATGGGGCTGCTGGTCATACGATGCTAAAACTGACATAGTCACTGTACAGGTTAACCTGGGAGGCAAGCAGTACCATAGGGACATTTTGGATCATGTTGTTGTTCCACATTTTGACAAGCACCCACTTCTCCCAAGACCTGTGTCCATGTATTACAATTCCAGACCCCACTGTTCTAATGCAGTCACTGACTTAAAACTATGCCATCACAACATTACACTGGCCAGTAAGGTGTCCTGATATAAATCCAATCAAGCACATTTGGGACATTTATGACTACAGATTTAAGACATGGACCCACCCTCCTGTGCAGACTCTGGCACAGTTGAAGGCCACTTTGCAAAAGGAATGGCAACAACTCCCTTTGGATTCTCTCTGGCAGCAGCTTCAGATGACAAGGAGGGTTATTAGCAGTTATTCCTTCTAATTTGTGGGTTGCACGTGATGTCACTTCCTCATTTTGCACACCGCGCTAAACCCATGGCCACCATGTTGATGGTGGAAGCTATATGGTTCACATCTGACGATGTAATTTTGCACTATTCCAAGTGAAATGGTGGTCTCTTGCTCTGTGTTTGGGTATTCAAACCGGTCTGATCAAGAGGACAGGACGTGCCATTCTTTTGGTTTCCAGCAACAATGACCCACTAGATGTTCAGATGGAGGAATTGTGAAGAAAATGGTGATCAAAATGGCTCAGTAATATTTCCCAAGCTGACCTCGTTGAAGCTAAGAAAGACAGTCATCTTTAGCGATCACTTCATCAGCGGTTAATTGAATGAAAAAAAATCACCTTTCATCTCTTCTGATCTTGATAATGGTGTCGTTTACAGGTTGTTGTTGTTGAGGCAAATTTCTCTGCAATCTGTTCACCCACCTCCACCAACACCACCACCACCCTTTTACATGTTAATGCATTTATTAAATAGTTTCATATTACATCAATTCATGTTCATCAGCCCTCCCTGCTTAAGCATACTTTATTTATGAAAGGAGGAATATCGGTTTATAAGAGTGTTGCGGACCCCGGGGTCGGGGGCGAGAAGACCACGAGGGGGAAGCTACCTCGGGTTCCCAAGACTCTGGAATCGCAGGCCGTCACACACTAATAACTTTGTGACGCGGCGGGTCGCTAATCGACCGTGAACGCCAATAACTCGACCACGTGACTTTGGGGCCTCCGTAAAATAAATACCGTTTACCTAATGGTCACGTGATCTAATTACGGGGGGACACACCCTCGGTACGCCTTGTTCCAATGGGATCACCTTACCCGATCAGATGCAGCCGAGCGTAACTGCCCAAGGACGGACCGGCTAGAAAAACAGATCATTGGGGGATAACGTCCCAGCTAGGCTAGGATACGAACCATGCTGGACCAATGAAGGAAAAGACGAAAACGAGTTGGGAACATTTCTGCACAAGCATTTATTGACACTCAAGCGAGGAAATGTATGTGGCACAGTAAATTGGGTTTATTGGTATGTACAGCAGGAATAGCAAGGAATTTGTGGGATGCGACAAAAGGCAAGCAATTTACAAAAGCAGACGCAGAGCAGACTATCCCTTTGAACTTCTACAACTTAACTTATGCTAAGACAGGCGCCATCACACACACACACCAACACACACACACACACACACACACACACACACACACACACACCTGAGGAAGATTAGATAGCCAGAAATAAAGACAGCAGATGAGGATAAACGGCCTCGCAATAGCTGGCGCGGTCGCCGACCAACGCAACCCAGTACGCTTTGGGGGAGGTAGGAGGGAGAAATACTGGTATCTAAGGTGTGGGAGTGGGAGGTGTGGTGTATTGCAAAATGGGAGGTGCTGTGTTGTGCCAGAGGAAAATGTGATTGCGAGTCAGTAATGGATGCTCTTTTGTGCGTCCAAAGGGGACGAGATAGAGGGGTGGAAAGAGAGAGAGGAGAGAAGATGCGTGAGGCAAAAGATCCCTAATCGTGCATAGATCTGCGAGTGTAGTGTGTACGCCTCTGTGGGACGCTCCGCTTGAGCGTTCCGACCTCAAGAGTTGGCGCGTTATCTCCGGCTTAATCACTTTGTCGGGGCTCATGGCAACGTGCGCTCCGAACTGGTCCTCTAGAATAAGCACGTCTCAGTCGCACACCAACCGCAAGAGAAGAGCCAATGACGGGCAGAGGCAATGAGGATCAGTGAAGAAGAGGGCGAAGCAGAGAGGCAAAGAAGAGGGCGAGCGGCTCCGCGATCCACCTTTTATAAGCCCCGGGCGAAGGATGGCGTGACGACCCGAAGCGATGCGCTGTGACCCGAATCCCGCTTCTCTATTGGGCCATAGCGGCCCTAGCCATGCCCTGCCAGGCTCCTGGGGCCGGAAGCGGTCTCATTCGCACATCTGGCATGACACAGCCCGGAGCTCCATACCAAACTCCCAGATTGCTCTTCCCGTGACCTCTCCTCGCCACCCGTCCCACCGTGCCCTGGCGACTGGATGAGGGCTGCATCAATCCCGCGTACTCACCCGGAACATTCCCGGCGAGATGTGGCTGGTGCCATTAATGTCCGTTACTCGTCCCCGAATCACGGGGTCCGAGCACAGCCTGAGCCGTGCAGCACGCCTCTGTTTAGTGGCGAATTGCATTGATACAGAGGTACGAGGAGGTGCGGGAACATTTTTCCTGTGTGTGGGAGGGGAGGTATCGGCGGTCGAAGTGGTGAGTTTTTAGTGAGTGAGGTGTGAGCAAGGTGAGATGCCGTTGGAAATTGGCACGCAGATCTGAATGAAATAGCGCGCCATGCATGTGCCATATGGTGTGTTTGTTCTTATGTTGATTCTCCCATGGGAGGCTGTGTGGTGTGTTTGTTATGCATATCGTGGTGTGTTTGCTTGCTTGCTTGATTTGTACCCTGGCTAAAAGGAAAGGGTTGGAATTGAAATTAGAATGGAAGATAGAGATATAGTTAATAGACCAAGGCAATGCATTTCGTCCTGTTAACCCACTAGACATGAGGGAAAGGTCTGACTGCATGAAGACTAACAAAATAACTGCTTGGGGATCACTGTATGTTGGGTGCCATTGCCTTAGAGGCATGCGGTTTTGCAGAACCCCAACAAGAGCATTGTTTCACTCATATATGTATTCAAAAACCCAAACGTGTTCTTTTGTTTGTTTTGTTTTTGCACTCTCTCTCTCTTTTGTTGGATGGAATTGGTTTCTTTTTTGCTTTCTTAAAGTTGGAAGACAATATATTAATCTAATCGAAATGGGGTGTACATCAATTGGCAAATTGGATGGAGTTTTGAGGTTGTGTATTGCTTTGGAAATTGAGAAGCAGACTTTTTGGATGTTAATCCTTCATCGAATCGTCAGCAAAAGGCTCCACCAGGGAAGCAAGTCCACCCATATACTGTATAAATAACTTGTATGTATTCTCGTTAAATGTCCTTATCAATTCACTTATAAAATCCATCATGTCCCTTTTGTGAATCCATAGCATTCACTGTAATATTAATAATAACAAGGTTTCAATGCAATGTGAATTAAATGAATGAGCAGGCACTCTGGGCTGGAGTACCCTTCTTGGCCCACCTTCGGTGGACAATGGGCTGTGGCACAGTCTTGGAAATTCACTTTATAATTTTTGAAATAATTTTTATTGATCGCAACATATTAAGGGTTTGCAGGCCGGGTCACAAGTGGCCTCTCTTGGATCTGCTTCCCGACCTTTGACCCTGAAGCCGACAGCTGCAGATAACACCACGGCAAGACAAGTTGCTAAGCAACCACAGACACCACCTGAAATGACTAATTCTGAGAGGGTCCTCACATCCAAATTCCACGTTATCTCCCCGGTGAATTAGTTACCCCAAATAAGGCCTGTGTTCTCAATGCTTCCACTATTTATTGTTTAGGACGGCCGGGCGATTTACCTTCAGCAGAAATGCTGGCTCTCGTCTACCATAGCGAACCAGTGGGGTGAAACTCCCATCTATTAATTACATACTACGTCTAACCAATGAAGAAAGACACTCAAGCAGGTTGGAAATAACATGTTGTTGTTCGTCTTTCGGCTGCTCCCGTTAGGGGTCGCCACAATGGATCATCCGTTATGATCCGCATACTGATTTGGCATAGGTTTTACGCCGGATGCCCTTCCTGACGCACCCTGGTCGCCTCTTACGACACAGGGATAAGGATTGGGTTTCGCCATGATTTTGGGCTGCCCTACACCCTCTCATAGCGCGGCCCAGCGCAGAGCCCCCATCCTCAAGTGATCCTCCAACCCAAGCCTCCGAGTAGCCGGATTACAGGCGCACGCCACTACGCCCGGTTCAGGTTGGAAATAACATGTCTTGTTGAAATTAAAGCATGTATTTACAAGGATGCAGTGTCACATAAAAGATCTTAACTCCTAGCACTCAAAGCCCCTTAGATATTTGACCCTAACACGAAACACGGACATTGGCGCCTCAAACATTCCGGAACATTAGACAGGTACGGTGGACAGATAAGAGGGAAGAGAAGCCGATGGGGTGTGTTGTCGACCCCAGCCTCACCCGTCCACGAGTCGGATGGCTCACCTGCAATGAACAAGGTGTAAGGTACAGGCGAGTGAGAGATGCCGGTGGGAGGTGTAATGTTGTGCGATAGCATACAGTGCGAGCTCTGAAAAGAACTGTCGTGGACTCAGGTTGATGCTCCACAACAGTGTGAGTCAATGAGGTGTATGTGCTGGGAGATGTGAGGGTACAATGTGCGTGTATAAACACTTGTAAGAGAGAAGTCAGCTCGAAGGAGTTCTTGGTGCAGTGCTCGCTCTGTCCGGTGCTTTGGGAACTCAGTCAATCCGGCTAGGTCTCTCTCCCCATGACTCAGGACGTGAACTCTTTTGAAATGTTAAGTTTCTCTTGCAGAACTCTTTCAGGACCTGAACTCGACTCACCCACTCCAGGACACTGCTCCATACGAACCGTTCCGTCAGGCTTTTATTGCCCTTCTTCCTGCCTCAACTGATGTATGCCTTTCGGCATTCTGCCACACCGATTGGTTGACGCACTGCGATCCAATCATCATGATCGGTCCCGTGTGCAGGTTGGGTGGGGCACTGGCACAGCCCCGGTGGTGCCGATGGCTCGGCATTCCGGCAATAATACTGGTAGCGTTGAAAATGCTATGACGATCGAAGCACTGGAATGGCGATTAAACAGTCGAAGCGCTGCTGAAATGGATTGCTTTGAGAATGTGTTTGAGAATGAAGAAGAGCACAAAGGGGATAGTTCTATGGAACTACATTCACAACGCATCTTCCCCTTCCACTAATACGAGGGGGAGCAGTATTGCAATTGAAAACCATTATGGTGATAACTACGCTAGGGATCCCTTACGTGTTGTATGCGACTCCCCGGCATCTTCCAAAACTGCAACACCACCACAAGATAAAGGAAGATGATTCGCAATACCAGCTACTACCAAAGGTGGTGCTATTTCCGCCACATGTCAATTTTGGAGTTTAGGTGACATCCACATTTGCTCCATTATCGTAAGAAGATTGTGCACTAAACAGGTTGTTCTAATCCAATAAATAATTCTATCTTTACGAGCTCTGGCCTCTGTGGATCATTTGTCAATCAGGTTCTGATCTAATATATTAAAGAGAGTTTGTACCCTTTGCATTTATCCAATTCAGTCTGCCTTCCCTATCGTCCATCTCTGTCAAGGTCCTTTGGATCGTGTATCAGTCCAGATAATTTGTATAAACTTTCTATCTCACATCACCTATATAACGGCAATCACCCATTTCATGCCATAACATGTCGTCAGCTGAAAAATCCGCTTTCTTCAAGCTGTATGGATAAATACCTTCACATAAAGTACCGTATTTTCTGGTGTATAAACCACCCTTTTTTTTAAATCGGCAAAAAAGGTAAAAATTGGGGGTGCAGGTAAAGCACGGGTATAGGGGGGGGGGGATAAGTCTTAAAAACGATCAATGCTGAATTTCAATTATATTCCAAATGGACTTTTTTCTTTTTTTTTGTTAGCAGTCAGAACTGCTATTCATCTCAATTCTGCAGTTTAAATTTTGAAAATAGGTTCAGGTCAAGAGTTTGTACAGCGTTTTATTAACCGCGTGCAGAAATTAAATAAATAAAAAATGGAGACACCCGGAGTTTAGGTGTAAATTAACCTACAATATTACTTGTAAATTATAATGTTATCATTTATAAAATTCATTTCGAAATCGCAGTGCATCAATTATTATATATCAGAATTTCACGGAACAATCTTACCCACATGAACTGATAAAACCTCCTCTTCTTCCTCTTTGCTCACCTTGGATCTTTATTTTTATCTTACAAGTTATAATATTAACTTATAAATTATAATGTTATCATTTTAAAACTTACTTTTGTGCACTTACATTATGAAAAAAAACTGTACAGTACTGTATATCAGAATTATCACGGAGGAATCTCACCTCCACTCGCTGAGAAAACCTATCAAAATCTTCTATTGTGCTCTCATACGCTTTTGAGCTCTGAGCAACTTTGAAGTACAGATTTATTTATTTATTACCGCGCATGAGTACCTGCGTACCAGTTATGTGAAACCCTGACAATAGCTAGTCTAATAACGGAGCTCCCACCTCAAATAAGCTTGCGTGCATCCAACGACAGGCTGGGGGGGCGGTCACGTGACCCTCAAGAAGGGCTGCCTTGTGCTTCGCGAGTGCCTCGGCTTATGTCACCAGATTACGTCACGTATCATCCATTCTCTCTATCAAGATATCAAGGCGTTCATTCACCACAGAGTTCAAACTCTCAGTCTGCTGGTCTGTAGGAGAGTTTGGGAACCGGGAATCTGGGAGGCGATTCGGCATGGACGAGTCAGCCATCCGGCGCTGGAGAACAAGCAAGGCAACAATAGAGAAGTTGCCAAAGAAGAAGAAGGCGCTGAGGGGAAAGTCAGTGAGCGCCTCGTCGCTTGGGTCCAGGAGAAGAGAGCAGAGGGTTCTGCCATTTCAACATTTGCTCACAGGCTGAAGGCGAAGAGCTTAGCTCAGGAGGATGACATTGGGGACTTCACAGCCAGCCCGTCATGGGCCTACACGCCCTACAGGTTCATGGCACACCACCAACTGTCGGTTCAATGTCGCACACACATCTCGCAGCATCTTCCCGATGATATGACTGATAAGATGACGCACTTCCAGTCCTACATCATCGAGCTTCGCCGAGAGCATGACTATCCCCTCAGCTAGATCGGAAATGCCGACCAGACCCCCCAAACCTTCGACATACCGAGAGGGACCACCATCACAGTGAAGGGGTAGCGCAATGTGACGATCAACACTACTGGTCACGAGAAGGACCAATTCACCGTCATGCTCACCTGCACCGCAGATGGTGGCAAGTTTTGCCCGTATGTTGTATTCAAGAGGAAGACTGCCCAAAGACAAGTTTCCCGAACGCATCATTGTTCGTGTGCAGCAGAAGGGGTGGATAGATGAGGGACTGGTCCAGGACTGAGTGTGCACGGTCTGGAGTAGTAGACCGGATGGCAGAGCATGCTAGTCCTGGATGCATTCAGATGTCACAAGACCGCCGACACCAAAGCGCTGCTCCGTCGGACCAACACTGACCTCATCGTCATCCCAAGTGGGATGACATCACTCCTGCAGCTCCTCGATGTGTCCATCAACAAGCAGTTCAAAGACGGGCTACGTCTCTGCTGCTCCGACTGGATAATGAGTGGGGAGAAGACCTACACCACGAGTGGAAGGATGAGAAAGGTCAACCTTCCAATGATCTGTGGCTGGATCGTCAAGGTGTGGGAGGCGATACCGTCGGCCATCATCAAACAAGCATTTCTGAAATGCTGCATCTCCAACGAGATGGACGGCACAGAGGACGACAACATTTGGGAGGAGGAGGCTGCAAATGACGGTAACAGTGATGTGGACTTCCTCTACCCTGATCCGGAAAAGGAGTTACGTGTCATCTTCGACGAGGACTTCCTCGGGTTTAACTGAAAAGCTTCATCAAACCCAAACAACTCTTTTCAGGGCCACAAATCCACAAGAAATATGTATGATACCAGTATGAATGCCTTTTTCTAGCAACAACAAAAAAATCCTCTTTATAATATAAAAAATAAAGAAAACTTTAAAACTTCTTGGCATCCTCTCCTCTCTCTCTCTTGAACTTCTTGAAAATGAAAATAGGACTGTTTGAGGAAATTAAGCGGACATGGGAGTAAACATGTTGATACCTCAGTCACTTTGTTCCGTACAAAGTTAATGTACAAACGTATTTAGATCTAGATCAGAAAACAAAATGATCAATATATTCATTTATTTTGAGGGTGGAAAACATGAAAACATGGCTGCGGTTAATACACCGGAAAATACGGTAATCTTCTGTCTCCATACATCTGCCGGTAGGGTGCTTCTGGAGCCCTCATAGTAAGCAATTAACTTCTACCTAGTCTTAAAATGTTCCATTAGTGAAAATAATAACCTCTGTGAAATTTACATGAAATCAGAAGTTGTTTCGGGGGTCCACCGGTAGCCCGAAGTTGGAGGGCTATGTCCTCTACTAGGTGCATACGGCAGCTATTCAAATAGGATCCATTAATGAATGTAATATATATAAGCGTGATACAGCTTCAGTGTTTATTGTACATATTAGTGCTATGTTCTAGTGAGTCCTTTTTGTTCAGATAATATGTTTAAAACAACATACGGCAGCTTTTTTGGAGTTTAAATATGTGCAGAATAATAGCTGCCATATTTTTTTTTTTTTACACACAATAATGGTAGTAATGGTAATGACACAATAAACTTCAAGCGACCTGGAGCTGTTCACAAAGCCCGATGGATGGCAAAGCTGTTATATTCCATCAAGATTTGTCTGTTGGAAGCTGCAATTAACCAACTCCCCCCAGGAACAATTACAACGAAACACCAGCTGCCAAAAGTGAAGGACTTTGTGACTTTTGCTACCATTGTCTACAGCTCCTGGTGGATTACATGTAATTCTGCTGTCGATGCACCTTGGAATGACTTGAAGCTGTATCACACTCTGCTAATGTATGAAGCTGTGAATCCCGAGGTTTCCATAAGTGCAGTCAGAGCGTTTCAATGCCATCTCTGGTACCTCACTGCAGAGATGGTACCTCTCGCACTCTTCAGTAACAAAGTACCACAAGAGGAGAAACGGGCACTAGCTGATAGACTGTTGACTGTTAAACCCCCAGAGCTTATACACACGCCATGTGACCGTTTTGGCACTGGGTTTGGGAAGCCCAAGTTCCCTACAAGCATCAATCGGTCCACTACGCTTGCTGATTTAGTCAGCCAAGATTCTTGGTTCACTCTTCAAATTCTAGAGATAGACCATGAGTTTTTTGCAGAGGATGTTGGAAGCTGGTCAAACTCTGCTGCATACCAAGCTTCTGTTGTTAATGTTGACGCCATGAATGTGGTAAATGATTGTGCTGAGCGTGGAGTAAAACTGAGTTCGGACTTTCTTGCAGCAGCCAATAACTGAAGGAAACATTATCAAAATGTTACAAGTTGTGGAGCAAGACAGAAAACAAGCATCAAACCTGCGCAAGCAGAAATCTACAAATGACAATTAGCATGAGACTCGGTGTGTTGTGAAATTTGGCACCTTTGATAATATGAACTGTGAACTACTGCAATACGAGGTACCAAGATTCAAACTGTTGATTTTCAATTCGTTCATTATTGAAGTGCTTTAATACATGTTACTGGTTCTCTCAAAATTTGAAAAACTAGTACGTGCCCGTAGAAAAAACAAAAAAAAATTGAAACCGCAAGCAACAAACAACCACACAGGCCGTTTCTTCGCTCTCACGTGCCCGTACGTGCGTGGCCCGGAAGTTCGCATATTATTCGCAGTTACGATTATTCGCAATTTAGTTTTAATACCCAATTATTCAATTAGCGCCAACGTATTTTACCTTTTCGCAATGTCGTGGCAAGGAAAAACAAAAAGAGAAGAGAAGAGAGAGAAAAATTTTTTACTTCCTGGTTCGGAGCAACACAGCACTCTTGATGTTACCGAAATTTATGCACCGTCTAATAGAAAATGATCATAACTTGGGACATTGTGTTTATCTATAAATGCGCATAAGAAATCGAGAAATTATTAGAATACACAAGTCATCATTATCCGGAAGCCCGTACATTGTAACCCGTAATGGGGAGCGCGGCTGAGCTTCCCTTCCTCATCGGCCACGCCCACGCAACAACGTGTCTCGTCATTGGTTTGGTAAATAAATGGCCATAACTTGGGAAGTACTTGTCCGATTAATATCAAACCTTGAAAAGGCACATCCTCAGGTCCCCAGCAATATATTGGCAAGTTTCAATTAGATCGGACCAGTGGTTGGCGAGAAACAGCGGTCACAGACACACACACACACAGATTGCTGGAATTATAGATAGACTAGTACGTGCCCGTAAAAAAAAATAATAAAAAAAATAAATAAATAAATATTCAAACCGCGAGCAACAAACAACAACCACACAGGGCGTTTCTTCGCACTCGCCGTGCCCGTACGTGCGTGGCCCGGAAGTTCGCATATTATTCGCAATTTAGTTTTAATACCCAATTATTCAATTAGCGCCAACGTATTTTACCTTTTCGCAATGTCGTGGCAAGGAAAAACAAAAAGAGAAGAGAAGAGAGAGAGAAAAAATTTACTTCCTGTTCGGAGCATACCAGCACTCTGATGTTACCGAAATTTATGCACCGTCTAATATGAAAACGATCATAACTTGGGGCATTGTGTTTATCTATAAATGCGCATAAGAAATCGAGAAATTAATAGAATACACGAAGTCATCACTATCCAGAAGTCCGTATGTTGTAACCTGTAATGGCGAACGCGGCTGAGCTTCCCTTCCCCATCGGCCACGCCAACGCAACAACGTGTCTTGTCATTGGTTTGGTAATAAATGGCCATAACTTGGGAAGTACTTGTCCGATTAATATCAAACCTTGAAAAGGCAACATCTCAGGCCCCAGCAATATATCTGGCAAGTTCAATTAGATCGGACCAGTGGTTGTCGAGAAACAGCGGTCACAGACACACACAACACACCAGATTGCTGGAATTATAGATAGACTAGTACGTGCCCGTAAAAAAAAATTAATAAAAAAAAATAAATAAATAATATTTCAAACCGCGAGCAACAAACAACAACCACACAGGCCGTTTCTCGCACTCGCGTGCCCGTACGTGCGTGGCCCGGAAGTTCGCATATTATTCGCAATTTAGTTTTAATACCCAATTATTCAATTAGCGCCAACGTATTTTACCTTTTCGCAATGTCGTGGCAAGGAAAAACAAAAAGAGAAGAGAAGAGAGAGAGAAAAAATTTACTTCCTGGTTCGGAGCATACCAGCTCTCTGATGTTACCGAAATTTATGCACCGTCTAATATGAAAACGATCATAACTTGGGGCATTGTTTTATCTATAAATGCGCATAAGAAATCGAGAAATTAATAGAATACACGAAGTCATCACTATCCAGAAGTCCGTATGTTGTAACCTGTAATGGCGAACGCGGCTGAGCTTCCCTTCCCATCGGCCACGCCAACGCAACAACGTGTCTTGTCATTGGTTTGGTAAATAAATGGCCATAACTTGGGAAGCACTTGTCTGATTAATATCAAACCTTGAAAAGGCACATCCTCAGGTCCCCAGCAATATATCTGGCAAGTTTCAATTGGATCGGACCAGTGGTTGTCGAGAAACAGCGGTGGTACACACACACACACACACACACAGCTGGAATTATAGATAGATAAAGTCATTTTTTGACTAGCACTGCCTTTTGTTCGGTTTCTATGACTCAAATATAGAAATGGTAGCCAATTTACAATACAAGCTCCAATGTATTTAATAAAGCATAAGGCAGCTATTTTTTAATTATGTCAATATCTATCAAATAGCTGCCTCATGCTTAATTTTGTGGATATGAAACAGACGAAATGATTAACCGTAACCTTAAATATGGCAAACTATACTGCTAGAATGATTATACAGGAGCTATTATTTTTCAGAGTAACTCATTGCATAAATATAGCTGCCTTTTGCATGAAATAATAAACTTGCGATACAATTTTGATTGGCTCGTGGACCCCCTAGGGCCTAGACAATAATATATTTCAACCAAATTTTGTATGAGTGGTCTAATTAGGAAGTGGAACAAACTGAGGGTAGTAGATAGTTAATGCAAAAATTTTTTAACCAGAGTTGGTGTCAAAGCCACCCAATGCTCGCCTGTTTATACATTTATCGTTTTTAAAAGACTAGTCTAATAAATTTTATAAAGTATTGCAGTGAAGTCTGATCCAAATAATTTTAAAGCAATATATGTATTTGTATATTGTAATAAAAAAGGATGCAGTGTCACATAGTGGTAGATAAAAACATTAGAAAGGAAATAACTTGCACCAAAAACTTTAACATTTTCATGCTGACGCTGACGCTGACGCTCATGCCGGGGGTATCGCTATAGCTCTCTGTTCTTCGAACAGGCGAGGTAAAAATCATGGGGCTCCAGAAGCACCCTATCTGCCGACAAATTATCAAAATGCTTCGAAAGCGATATCGCAAGGATGCAACAGTGAGCTGCTCAAGCAGGCGAGTAAAGCATCAACACGTCAGACACCCATTGGTTTTATCCCACAATGCACAGCAACAGCACATCACCGCAACCCTCCCATTGTGCTTACAAAACGTTATTGGCCTTTTGAGATATTCATTCCTTCGTCACACCATGGGATGAGGGCATTCACAGAATCACAGGATGTGTTGCAGCAGCCCTATTGGAAAGTCAGTGGGGGTTTTTTTGGCATAAAACAGTGCCATGATGGATAAAATAAATAGAGACAGGTGTTGTAAACGAACCATGGCGAATCCGGACAGCAGTGCGGACGTCCGGCTGGACGCCTTGAGCTTGGCTCGACTCAGGTAGAGGCGTCTCCAGGATAGGGCTCTCAAGGACGGCTCGCTCGGAGCCATTGCACGTGACCTTGGGCCCGAGTTAACTCCCACAACGTTAACCTAGAAAACACACTAACTCGACGGTAATATTACACACGTGCGGTTATAACGTGGCGGTTCTCATCGAGCAACTTCGGTGCAGATGGGCTCCCAAATGATTGAGGTTATCGCACCGTGTGAAACGTCGTGACTTCGTCAGATAATGTGTAACTTGGAAATGTTAACATCATGCACCCCCTCTCTCTCTCGTTTCTCAACTTACCCTGTCCGACCACGTATCCGTTATCTGGTTCACGATTTTATTTATTTTTTTTACAGCATCGCTCACCTTATCCTAGTTACCCTGAGCACAGGTAATCGTGCGTTCTCCGAGTTAACATCGATTCGCCTCGTCAACATCCTACCACGCCGCGCCGCGCCGAATACCCACGTCTCCTCGCTTTCCAATCATCACTTCCGGTTTAACGTTTCAATTTCCACAATTTTAACTGAAAATAAATTATTTCTCTTTTATTACGGATTAATTTCCATTACAAGAGACACGTTCGCATTCGTTTAACCATGAAACGTTGATTTCGGTGAACGAGTTGGTAAAAAAAATTCTTCGGGACGTTGAACATACACCGCCTGAAACGTTGAATGCGTATCGCCAGTGACACGGACTTTGCAGTCGTTTCCAACTCAAAGCCCACACATAGGAAAACATCGTACCGCCGGCGACATTGGCGATATAAATTCGAGAATGTAATGTGTGTCGTCGTGTCGTAAAGTACTCCGAGAATGAGGAATCCAATATTCTCCAAGGGTTTTATTCAACTGAACATCGGAACGTAACAAGTTTTGCGCTGCACACCTCGTGACCTCTCACACCGAACTGCTTCTTCTTCTTCTTCTTCTTCTTCTTCTTCTTCTTCTTCTTCTTCTTCTTCCACATCGCACCCTCTGGCGTCCAGTCTGTGCACAACACCACATATCCCCCTTCCTTTAAACACATGCATACCGTATCTCGGTGAACAACAATAATAATATGGAATAGGCAAAGCCTAGAAGCGAACGTAGAATTCTTCTTACATTCGCTTCTTAAATATATCAAATTAAACAGTCTTTTTGCTATGAAAAAATAAATATTACCTCAACATTTCCTTCACAACAACATCTACACCGCCTAGAACAGGATCTCATCTAAAAAAATTAATATTACCTCAACATTACCTTTCACAACAAACAACTACACTGCTAGAACAGGATCTCATCTGAAAAAAAAATTTCCTCACAATTACCTTCACAACGACAAACTACACGCCTAGAACAGGATCTCATCTAAAAAATAAATACTAGAAGCGAACGTAGTATCTTCTTACATTCGCTTCTGACTTTACCTATAACTTGTTCACAACTGTATACGCAATTTTCCGGTTACTTCGGCCTGGATTCGGAATCAGCGACAAATAACGTAAATCACGATAAAAAAATTATTTTTTTGATGATGCGGCGATATCTTTATTAAAATCAGTGGAGGAAATATACACCATGTCTGATATTATTTGGTTTCTTTCATGTCTCCGACGATGCCTTTATCTCCCGGCATGCATCATTCCCCATGACAAAAACCGAAACAAAAAAAAACAGAAACAAAACAAAAACTGAAGCAAAAGGGTCATAGGCAACGACACGGATTCACAATTGGCAGGGTATTGTGTTTGTTTTTGTTGTTTCCTATTCTCTCATGTGCACGTGTTAAGTAATATTCACAAGATAGAAATAAAACCAATCGTGTTTATACACCGCACAGCGTTTAACAACAACCGAAGCAAAAGGTGATAGCTAACGACATGGATTCCAAATAGCCAGGGGTATTGTTGTTGTTTGTTTCCTATTCTCGTCACGTGCACGCGTTAAGTATTAAGCTCACTTCGTTCGCTATCAACGAGCCGGGAGGCGAAGATGGTTCGCGGGAATTATTGAGGAAGCCCTACCGTAAAAACCTATCTCTTCCGTCAAAATTGACCAAAT
>CM068953.1:36259222-36281241 GCA_035128595.1 Eptatretus atami | reverse complement strand
CGTCACGGTCTGCCTCGAGGGAGCACATCGTCTCCCCTTGTTCCTGCGGGAGGTTATCCGACCCTCGCATTGGGTCTCGAAACATTCCACCCGCTCAACCTCAAAGTCCCCTAAAGGTTCTACTTGTGTGTGCTCCTCTTTAGTGTCGTGCAATTCGTCCCCCTCTTTTGATTTCTGCGTCTCCGTCACCTCTTTTAATTCCTGCGTTTCTTATATTATTTCAGTCATCCCCTGTCCGAGTTCACTGGTTTTTCCCATCATCCCCTGTCCGAGTTTATACACTTCTCGTCCAACCGCCATTATTTTATCCGTCACTTTTTCCTCACCCGTCGTCATCGCGGTCCGAACAGCCTCCACACTCCCCCTCGACTCGGTCATTTCCCCACGTTCAGTCCTGATCCCATTTGCAAAATCTTGAAACATTTCTAAATCATCTATCAGTGTTTGCAAATTCCAATCCTTGCGCTTAATCGCTTGTCTCATTACCTCCATAATCCGGCTCATGTCCAATGGTTCTGGCAGAGCCGATCTGCCACGATCGGATGCGGATCCGTTAGGGATCGTTCGGTCCTCCGTGGGGGAAATTTGATGAAGGGGGTGCTCATGCACCGCCGCTGCCGCCCCCAATGCTACCTCTGAGTCTGAGCGCAGGGAAAGGTCTTCCTGCCCGGTGTTGTCCTGAGCCACAGATTCTTCTAATATTACCTCAGAACCCACCTGTACCAGCTCGTCTTGGTCCGCCATGGTTCGTTACGAGAATTGAATAAAATTTTACTGCTGCTCTTAATTTCGGAGGCAAAGGGGTGGGGGTTGCCAAGCACACCCCTGGTCCGAATCCCGTAAATTTCTCTATGGAGGCGGAGAGGTTCGAGATCCGAACTCCTGACACCAACTGTTGCGGGCCTGGGGTCGGTGGCAAATACGACCACTAGGTGGGGAAAGTTACGACGTCTCCCACCAGACTCCCCAGAATTGTGGGCCGTCGCTCTCGGATAACTCCATGAGCCGGCGGGTTGCTGAACCGACCGTGGACGCCAATATCTCAACCGCGTAGCTTAGGGTCTTTTTGTCTAGAACCAATTGTACGTTAAATTAACTACGCGATTTCGACTACCGGGGAACCACGCCCTCGCACATCTTGCTCGAACCGGGTCACTCCACCGACTGCGGTAGAGTTCCAACTACCGACTACCAAGTCCGGTTCGGGTGCAGTCGAGCGGAACTGCCGAAGCGTGCCGGCTAGGATGAACGGATTATGGGTATAAAAACCCGGCTAAACGCAGATCCGAACCTGCTGGACCAATGCAGAAAGGATGGAAACGAACTGGGAACATTTCTAATAATGGCAATTATTTACAAATAAAAAAAGACACAGGGCAAGACTTATCGCGGATATGCAAGCAAGAATTTACAATGATGGAAAACACTTAACAGTTCTACTTATAAGACGGGCCCACACACTCAGACGCACACTCAGACGATTTATTGAAAGATCCCGCAAGCCAGAGGGGAGAGACGAGCTGGGTTCGCAGTTCACGTGGGTACCTGCACGTTGAAGGGAGGGGGTGCTCCGTAGTGCAGCCCCTGGCAATTGTCGTGCAGCTCGGCCCGCAGTCACACACGTGGGGCTCGTGTCCGCGTAGGAACCCGAGTCAGAGCGGAGTCCAAGGCGAGGATCAGGGCCGCCGACAGGACCCACGAGAGACCCGGTCAAGGTTGGACACCCTCGAACCATCGCGACAGACGGCCCGCCGAGGCGAGACGCGTGCAGACCGTCCGTGTCACGACCTCCTTTTTTCTTTGGCAACCAGCGACAAGCTGGCTCACTCCAACCACTGTCTCCAGCTCACTAACACGACCCACACAGAACTCCATTGAACTGAAGACTCCTCCTCCAACTCCAACCCTCCGACTCAGCACACCAACACGACGACGAACGACCCGCAAAAAACTCTCGTCCACAGAACTCCTCTCCACCGAACTCTTCGCTGAGGACGGTGTCGGTAATTTTATGGACCTCCCTCAGCAGGGAGGGGCCTTGGTGAAACTAAGTCACTGTTCGCCCCGATTGGACGGGGCTTCCATGGGTCCGCCTTTCTGGTCGCGGGTTTCGGCCATACCGGGAAGCCCGCCCACTCCACATGTGCGGACTCGCCAAAAAGGTACTTCACAAAGATTTTGCCTCAAAACACGAGGCTCCAGAGACGCAGGTGGACAGTGGATTGTGATGGGGGATGGGATGGTTCTTGGATGTTCGTTGGAGTGGTCGTTGGATGTAAACATTTAATAACCTACCTAAAAGGACATCGCAATGCACACCTTTGATTCTCCCACTAGACAAGAAGAAGGGACCTGTCTCACATGTACTTAACGGAATAACTGACTCTTGGGACATCTGTATGTTTGAATGCTTATGGTTTCCAGATCCGTAACAATATATTTCATAATTTGCATGATTTTGTGTCAAAGGTAATGTGCTGTGATGAATAATAATCAAATCGGTTTCAGATATTATTCTGCCGATTTGGAGTTTCCATTTGACCACTTAGGACATGATGCTTTGATCTTTGGGCTCAAATCTCTTCGACCGTTGATTTGTCCTTTGTCTGCTAACGTCCTTGTCATTCAAAGTAACGACATTGTCTCCTAAAATCCTTGCTGTTCAGAATGTGTTAATATGTTTTATAAGCTCAAATAAAACAGTCCGTTTTCATGTTGAACATTTTTATATCTGCAACATACCAGTCTTTATGATTTAAATGCTAAAATCATACCCCAAGTTTTGCCAGATATCCCATTCTCTTTTCTTTTTTCCTTTTTTCTTACAGGTGAGTGGGAGTAAGGCGGGGGTGGTACGCTATCTGGGTGCTGCTGAATTTGCAAAGGGAGAATGGTGTGGCGTAGAGCTCGACGAACCCCTTGGGAAGAATGATGGATCAGTGGCTGGAGCAAGGTCGGATGATTATTCTCGATTTAGAGAAGTTTAAGTTTGGTGGGATTTGATTATACATTTTCAATTGGAAGTCGTGGTGACAAACAAAACATTTTGAACGTCTTTGTGTTTATATTGCTGTACAAACCCCTTCAGGTATTTTCAGTGTCAGCCAAGGTATGGCCTCTTCGCTCCTGTGCACAAGGTTACGAAAATAGGGTTTCCATCCACAACGACCAAGGGAAAGACTGGGGGTACTGGCAGTGCATTTGGGCCTGGAGTTCAGCGGAGAGGGGGTCCAGGTACTGGCACCTTGAGACGCAGTCCCAGTGGATCATCCATCAGCTCTCTCAGTTCTGTGGCTTCTTCAAGCTTTAAACCAAGCAGAGCTGGATTGGTATGTGACAGTATTTGGATCACGAGTAATATTCTGGGTACCAATGGACCATAACATGCATCCAAGTGATCAAGCAACTTTATTTATTTATTTATTTTTTTTTAAACCTTGCTTCATGCTGAGATCATTGTGGAGAGAAAAGATAAAACTAAACATGCACCCAAAACTTTGCCTTTGCTACCAGCTCCCACAAACAAAGTTATTTCCTTACCCCAACCTCAGCTTACTGAGACATCTGCAAGATACCATCGTAAGGTGACGGGTGGCACGGCGATAGCTGAGGCATTGAGAGAGTCTGAGCAGCACGTGTCCCAATTACTGGCGGAGAGAGATGCTGAGCGAGCAGAAGTGGCCATGGCTGACACTCGTGCTGGACATGCTACCATCGAGCTGGCTAGCCTTAAGGAAAAACATGCTCAGGTATATACTTGAAAACATCAATGTGTGCGTGCGTGCGCACGCGATGTGTGTATAATGTGTGTGTATATAATGTCACGTATGATCATATGTCAACATGTGTATACAATATGTATAACATGTCATGTATAGTGTGTGTAAACACCACCGTCACCGGTCATCATCTCCACTCATGAGTCTCTAAAACTGAACGGAGCCTTCCCCATTTCTGAAGCATCCATATTCACCCCAGCAAGGAACCACGACTCATGGACCAAGCCGTCTCCTTATCCATGCTCCGTTTCCCCCTCCTTCCCCAAAGTGGCGACTATGTAGATCTGCGAGACCTCCCGTGTAGCCTCGGGTACGCCTGTTTTCGGTCTCTTCCTTCCTTGGTCTCATCCTTCCTTGATGGAATAGACCCAGCAAAACCCAATAAGCCGCAAGGCAAGGCCAGGGCGCCAGGTTTCATCCCAAACGCATTTCAATCGGCGCAACTGTGGGCGCCCTCTGCGTGGCCCTCTTCCCCACAAGAGCTGCCATCCTCAGCTCGGTTCTTGCTCCCATCAAAGTCGTTGTATCCAGCATGATCCTGCATCCCACGGAACTCGGGCCCATGCAGACGGAACTTCGCAAAAAGGGAATCGCCGGAGTTGGGGTTTTCATTCTCAACATGATGGGGCTAGCAAAACCCAACAAGCCACAAGGCCAGGCCACATTCTAAACGCATGTTGATCAGTGTGACTCCAGGAGCCACATGTGTGGCCCTCTGCCTCACCAAAGTTGCTGTCCATGGCTCAGTTCTCACTCCCATCAAAGTCGTTGTATTCGGCGTGGCCCTCCATTCCACAAAACTCGGTCTCTCTGGTCCTCAAGGAGCGGAAATTTGCAAGAGGGGATTTGCCAAAGCTTGGGCCTTCTCTCCCATGATGAACGGCGTGATACCGGACGCCTCACTTGCATCTCGTCCGATCAAAGCTGCCAATTTTGGCTCTGTCTTCACTGCCATTGAAACGGATGTATTTGACGTTGCCCTCGGTCCTTTCCGTCCCAGGCGAGAGGGAGGTGGCAAATCACACTACCTCTCCCTCGCCGCCATTGTGTGTGTGTGTGTGTGTGTGTGTGTGTGTGTGTGTGTGTTGTGATAGAATTGTAAGAAAACGAGATTTGTGTCCGTTCGTCCGTGTGTGTGTGTTGATAGAATTATTAGAAACAGAAAATAAACCAGAGAGTTGGTGTCAAAGCCACCCAATGCTCGCCTGTTTATACATTTATCGTTTTTAAAAGACTAGTCTAATAATAATTTTTACTAAAAGGATGCAAAAATATTATTAATACAATGCTGAAAATGGAAAGTGACATCCAGAGAGCAGATCATGTTCAGTGGCAGCATTATTAATGAATAAGTCGAACTACCATGCAGTATCATTTTTATTTGTATTATGATGCATCACAATTATAACAGTGCATGTGCAATGGTATTTATCAACATTATGCAATAATACATTATTATTGTAATTTGATGGCATCACAATTATAACAGATGCATGTGCAATGGTATTTATCAACATTATGCAATAATACATTATTATTTGTAATTGATGGCATCACAATTATAACAGTGCATGTGCAATGGTATTTATCAACATTATGCAATAATACATTACCTACTTGCCTTGCCATGAGAAATGCATCTAAAAGAAAAAGTAATATGTAGTGTTTTGACTTCACAAAATATTGAGTCTCTGAAAAAGGTGCACCACAAAATTTATTTCATTTGGACTTCATTGCATCCCTAGTACACATATTAAATGAATGGCAAGCGTCTAGTATAAACAGGCGAGCATTGGGTGGCTTTGACACCGTCTTAGGTTGAAATTTAAAATTTTGTTAATTTCAACTTCACTACACCAATAGTATACCCCAAATGAACCTCCATGCCAAATATCAGCATCCTAGTGCACATAATGAATGGCAAGCTTCTAAATAACTTGCACCAAAAACTTTAATGTTGATGTGTTACAAAAAAGTTAAGTTCAAAACAGGTCAAAAATTTAAAACATTTGAAATTATTTTTTAATTTCAACTTCACTACATCAATAACATACCCCAAAGGAACCTCCATGCCAAATATCAGCATCCTAGTACACATATTAAATGAATGGCAAGCTTCTAAATAACTTGCACCAAAAACTTGATAACATTTTCACGCTCACGCCAGGGGTATCGCTATAGCTCTCTGTTCTTCGAACAGGCGAGCTAAAAAACGAGATGCGTGTCTGTCTGTCCGTGTGTGACCAGGCCATAACTTTTTTTTTTTAAATCATTTGAGCGTTTGGCATCAAATCTTCCACATGTTTCTATTATGAGAATTTTATTATGAGCAGATGGCCTTTACATGTTGAGATGATATTTTTATTTGTATTTATAGCCACAGTTAAGTTTTTACTTATTTATTTATTTTGGCCTTGTGTTTTTTTGCACGTTGTATGTTTCCCTGAGGGCATTAACAATCACCCACATTGTGTGGACTGGTGTCATGTATACCAGATCAGCAAGGCAGGTAGATTACCTCCTCCTTGAAGGTCATTAATGAGCCATCTTGTTTTTTTTTTAACCAGCATTCCGATAACAGACATGGCAATTTTCCTGAGAATAGCTCATTTTTATTAATTTACAATCCATGTCAATACTGCTGCTTTGAGATGGTTTTGAACTGACAACCTGTGGAATGCTGGTAGAATGTCCTCACTGCTCATCCACCACTGTTTTGTAGTTTGTGTTGGAGATGGAAGGAAAGCTTGATCACCTACGGGGACTTGTGGAAGCTGCTGATCGAGACAAACTTGAGCTCTTGTCTCAGTTGGAAGAAGAAAAACGGTAATTTGTTTATTTCGAGTAAAATCATCAATCATTGTGAGTTTGTCTGGTTGGCCACACAGTCAGAGGACTTGCCTTGTGATTCACTGATTTCTTGTTTATGTCTCACGGACGATGCAAATTTTGTCCTCAATTCTTTGTCTGCTTGAGCATTACACAAATTCTGTTTGATTCTGTAATTCATCTCACTTATTTCCTGAATTGATGAACTTCGTGTATCCTTTTTTTTCCTTCCCAGAAAAGTGGAAGATCTTCAGTTTCGAGTAGAGGAAGAATCGATCTGTAAAGGCGATCTTGAGGTGAGAACAAGCCTTTTGAGCATGTTAAACACATTAATCATCTATACATATATATGTATATATATCTACATATATATATATATATATATATATATATATATATATATATATATATATTGTGCCGGTGCGTCGCGCAAGCCGCTCTGACGGAGCCGCAAGTCGAGTCGGCTCGACCGATCGCACGGAATTAGATCTCGCCCAGATAAGTCCGAGTCGACGGGTCCTTGTACAAGAACCGAAATACGCCAATGGGCAGATCACGTGGGGTAGGGTCGATTGCCAATCTTCAATGTACCTAAATACCCACGTGATCCAACTACGGGGTATTCCACCCTCGACGGAACTCGTACGGAACAAACCGCTGAGGCAAGCCTGTCCATGCGCGATTCCGAGTGGCTTAATCGCCGAGAACCGTCGGTCCAAATGTCCCCCTTTTACGGCAAACCAACGGCTTTCTAACTACCAACACACGAAATGCTCAGTCAATGAAAGAATCGACGCGACGAGCTGAAAACATTTAACAATTGGGGTATTTATTAATAATATTGGGGAACTAGGGAAGCACGTAAGAGCAGAACTATTCCGACTATACGAAATGCAATGCAAAGATTTACAGCACACAAAGCACTTAACAATTTCCTACTTATTAGACACGGGCCCACGGACACACGTACGCACACACACACCCAATAAATGGTGGCTGAGGCCTTTAATAAGGGGCTCCAGCTCGAGGACAGGTGAGCTGAAACCCAGAGCCTATCTCGAACCTTTCCACCTCGTGTGGTCTTCAAGTTGTTCGGACCCGGGCTCCAGCGAGAGCGAGCTGGATCCACTCGCCGTGAGCCGCATCCTTCCCGAGCTCCCGCGAATCCTCCCGCGCTTCTCAACACGTGCTGGTGAGACGAGGCGCCGATCCTTCCCGTCGATGCGTCACTTCCCCGAGGAACCACCTCCAAGAAGAGGTCGATGAGTCGCACCATGCGGGAACCAAACGGAGAACAAAGAGCTCCACGAACCAAGAAGAAGAAGAAACCACCATTCGCAGCTCGAGCCGAGCAACTGGCTCAACTTCCTTCCAAAACAAAGCAGCTCTCCAAAAAGCCTACCGAGCCAAGCAGGACCCGAAGCTCTGCTGAACAACCACACACCGAACAGAAACCGAAGCTCTACTGAACAACTCCTCTGCAGAAGCAAAAAGCTTCCGAAGGCTAAACCTAACCCAAGCAAACAGGACCCGAAGGTCTGCTGAACGACGCAGCCCTCAACTCTCAACACGAACCAACTAGAGGACTCTTCCTTATCCCTCTCCGCCCTTCCCCCGCTCCCGGCGTGACTCATGACTCATCCCTCGTGCTCCATCCCCGCTCAACACGGGTGGGAGGGAGTTGTTGACGTCATGAATCACGGGACGGAAGGGCTCTTCTTCCTCTTGCAGAAGAGGGGGAGGGACGTCTCCATTGTTCGTTCCCTAACTATTAAATCGATCCGCAGCGCATCTAATCGATTTCTAAACATTTAAACAATGGAAGGTGAGCTATCTAGGAACAAGCACTTATCGACATAGCTGACTAAAGGAACCTGAATGTTGTGTGAAATCGAATTCCAAATTCGTAACAATATCATATATATATATATATATATAATATCATATATATATCTACATCATTATATATATATATATCTACACATATATATATGTAGTTATATATGTGTATGTATATATATATATACATATGTATATATATATATATATATATATATATATGTAGTTACTCTCAAGTCCGAATAAGTGTGCATGCACGCTTATTTTTTTGAGGTGAACATCTCCCTACACGGCCTCTATTCGGGTCTACAACACGCTTATTAAAAAATCGTTCCTGCCACCCTCAGGTCATATTTACAACGGCGAGCGTGTAGGGTGACAATGTTGTACCGTCGAAGATGTGTCGTCCTGATGTAATGTATGTATTTGAACAATAAATACATGTTCTATATTTGTCACATTTCTGGTTTCTCCACCCTGCCTCTTATTCGGACCTGCACGCTTATTAGACTTTTTTTTGGATTTTCCCACCCTACACAGCTTATTCCGCTCTACTCTTATTAAAATTTGGAAAATGTTCCACCCTACATGCTTATTTAGATCCTCACGCTTATTCGGGACTTGAGAGTATATATGAGGCGCGCGAGGAGGAGTAATGTAAGGGACACATCGGCCATTTTGGAGTTAATGCCATATAGCACTATTTTAACCCTTACCTATCATCATCATATCATTAAAAAATGTCGCTTGCATCACTCCTCCTCGCAGGGCCTCATATATATATATATATATATATATATATATATATATATATATATATATAATATAATATATATAACTACATATATTATATATATATATTACTACATATATAAATATATTGTTACGAATTCTGTCCCGCCTGGCGTACGATCGGCCGCGTAACTCCAATAGCAGCCGCGTCGCCCACCGGACGGACAATTCAGTCGTAACCCTCCTTGGAACTACCGCTAGAAGCCAGTACGGGTGGGGGTTTAACCTCACCACAACCCAGTCCGCATTCTACCCGCGCGAAATAGGGTGAATCGCCGAATGTCGATATACCTAAATACCCGCGCGGGGTAACCTACCGAGGGTTGCACCACGCCGCAGGTCGCTGAGGACACGAACCGCCTAAGCGGTTGGTTCCGTGCTACAGGGATAACGAGCGGTGTTATCGCGACCTCGACGGTTCAGTGATTCTTCTTACTCGGTGTTCAAACCCCACTACCAATTATTCCACGAAGTAAGATGGCACTTTCAAAGGGGAAATAGGACACGATGAACGGGATACATTCAAACAAAGCACATTTATTTATACAGCACGTATGTACAGCCAAGGCAGTCATGCAATATACAGAAAAAGCATGGAAACAAAAGCAATACACCGAATATGCTTATAGTGTACAGTCACTTAAACAGGTTCTACTTACGGACACGGCGCCACATCATTACACAGAACAAAAGAAATGACCCCTCCCAACTTATCGCCTTTGCCTGTCTCTGTCCATACCACCCCTTAATTTGTCAAAAATCAATTTAGCCCCAACTTATTTTTTTGTTTTTTTATTTTTTTTTTTACTTCCTTCTACTATAACTAGTCTCCAACCCCCTTTATCGTCCTTGTTCGGCTAACCTATCCTGTCCTAGCCTACTCCCAACCCCTACGTTCCCTTCCTGGAGGGGAATAAGGGAGAGCTAGCGTCCTGTGTCGAGGCCCAATTCAAGGATCGTGGCTCACGGTAGACGGGGTTCGTAACACTTTATGGCCGTGGGCCGTGGATGACCGAATGGGCCCACGAGACCGACGCTGGTTACCTGCACCTCATGTGCGACGGTCGGCGAGCTTCTCTCGGCACTCTCCTCTCGTGTGCGCAGGCTTGCGCGCCGAACTGGCAAGCGGCGCCTCCCGTCCGTGTCCCAAGAAAAGAAGAAGCCCGAGCTCACGACTAGCTGCTCGAGGAGGAAGAACCACCACGAACTCAACTGAACACGAGCTGCGAGCTCGACGAGCAGCCACCATGAACTGAACTGAACACGAGCTGCGAGCTCGACGAGCAGCCACCACGAACTGAACTGAACACGAGCTGCCTGAACCACCAAGAGAAGAGAACTCGACCCTGACCACCAAGAGAGGGAGGCAGAGCCCGCGTGCGGTCCGCCTTGTATAGCGTGGGGCTCCGTCCTTCGCTCCTCCCCGTTTCGGCTCCGCCTCCCTTCGAGAAGCTTCTCGAAAAGGGGCGTGCCCTCACTCCGACCGCCTCACGCCCCGTGTCCACCAATCGCGAGCGAGCTCCTCGCCGCTTCTCGTGCCAGCCTTGGCGGCGCAAAAACGGCGGAAAACTCGCGCGTCATCCCAGTTCTTTTCACTGGGCCTTCGCTCGACGTTTTCAGACGGTTTTTGCGGTGGAAAGGGTCATAGCTTGCTCTGTCGGGCCAAAATAACGACAGGAAAGAAAAACGGCTATCTCAAAGGGTCGCAGCCCGGTGAACACGAAGAATCCCTTTAAACAACGGTGGGAACCTATCTGCACATAAACTTAGCGTCATAACTGAGCTGGGGCCTTTATGGTGTATTGCGAATTTCCACAGCCGTAACACTACCCCCCCCTTTTTTACAGACTCGTCCGAGTCGTCGAATTCTCGTGTGCCATCATGTGTAAGTTCTCCCCTAGTACGATTTACCTTCGGATCCCTGAGTGCGACATTCAGTGTATTCGTGTCCCCAAAATAAATAACCTACGGGCTGAGTAACTAATAAACAAACCCACTCATACAGACGACTTAAATAAATTCCCGTCGCTAAGACTCAGATGCCGGGGGCGCAAAACACATTATATTACATCTTATCCTTACAAATTTTACACTAAACCATGGCCAGGATCGATGGACTCTGTGGAAAAAAAAAAAGAAGGAAAAGTCACAACCGGTGCACGGGCCCACCAGTGCAGTCCCGTGTTGCAGCTGCCTTCAGGGCAGCCCTTGTGGCTTGCGCGATGATCCTGGCGCACATGTAATGAAGAGGGGGGGGGAATGCAAACAGAACGAGGGCTGGTGGGCATGGGCCAAGGCAAAGGCAGGCAGGCAAGGCATGGCATGACAAGGCCGCTGTACAAACAGCCGGCAGATGAAGTGGCCGGCACAGGCCTTGAAGCAAAAACAGCCGGCAGACGATCCTGCCGACAGGCCTCGAAGCAAACGGCCAGCCGATGAAGTGGCCGGCACAAGCTGCAGTAACACAGCCAGCAGATGAAGTTGGCCGGCACCTTTACCTGGAAATGGAGGTTGGTGGAGGGAGTGCGGTGGTGCTGGCCACTCGGAAGGTGGGCTCGGACCTACCTTACTGTCTCCCTCCCAACCTATCGCTTTGCATGTCTCTGTCCATACCACCCCCTTAATTTGTCAAAAATCAGTTTAGCCCCAACTTATTTTTTTGTTTTTATTTTTATTTTTACTTCCCTTCGACTATAACTCGTCCCCTAACCCCTTTATCGTCCTTGTTCGGCTAACCTATCCTGTCCTAGCCTACTCCCAACCCTACGTTCCCTTCCTGGAGGGGAATAAGGGAGAGCTAGCGTCCTGTGTCGAGGCCCAATTCAAGCCTCAGAATGGCCTCCTCAGATCTCAGCGATCTCAACCCAAAGTGGGTCCAGCGGCCCACAACGAGAGCGAAGGGATGGATGGTGCGGAGGGGTACACTTCCTAATCTACCCTAACCATTTAACTTTTAAACTACCCCGGGGCTTTCAACAAGCGCCTCTCGCTCAAACTGACGGTTCTATCAACCCAGATTCCCGTCGCCTGTGTTGGTGTCTCTCACAATTTCGGGCCTCGCCCTCCAATTTTCCTCCGTGCCCTCACACGGTTTCGTGGCTCCCTTGGCAGGAACTACCCTCTGCGATTCCCCTACAATGGCACCCCGGGCACTACACTGCCTCCGAGCCTACCAGCTCCCTAAAAACGGGAAGTGCCCTCCTGGCGACTCCCCCTCGATGCCCACGTGGCGTGCTGGCGCCCGGGTCCCTTTCCGAGGGTCGCCCGTGCCCAGTACACTGCCCCCGTGGCATATGGCCCCCGGGCCCCCGCATCATGCGGGCGCACCGTGCCCACTACACTATCCCGGCCCCCATGGCCCTTGGCCTACGTGGCCGACTAGCCGGTGCCGGGGTACCCACTCAGCGATACTCACCGTTCGCAGCCACGCTCCAGCCTGTCAACAGGGCTCCTGCACCCCTCCAAATGGGTATCGAGCCTACATTCCCCCAACAGCAAAACGACCTCCATTTTTCAATTTCGCTAACCCACTAACTCACATTATACTGACCCCGGGCCCCTTGGGTGGGAATCACTCCTCCCCCCAATCACTCATCGCACCATGCATTCCACATTCACTCATACACTCAGACCCCGCTGGCCTCACTCACTCAACATGTTTCCTTTCTCAACTCATCAACACACACCGCTGAATTCTGCCATTCTACTCACTACATCCCCTCAACTACCTCGTGCTCCCACGTCGTCCCTTACAATACAGCACGTTCCATTTAACACTACGTAGCTAAGCTACGTCCCTCGACACATCCAAAGTCTGTCTTTGTCTCCAAATAATATTCCTTTCCCATCTACCATCCTAAATCTAAACTGAATCCCTCTAACTAATCCATTCCACGGGCCCATGAGGATTTACCCCTGCCCCATGAGACCGTCTAACTATCACTAACCCATCCCCCTAACTAGTGGTATCCTGTGCCCTGGTAAGGGGGTCTTCCACCCTTGCCTGGGAATCCTGTTCACCCGAAGCGAGGCTTGCTTTTTTTTTTAATGCGCGCGCACCAGCGCGGCAACTCGCAACCTGCGCACCAGCGCGGCAATTCACAACGCGCACCTTTCGGCGTGACGTCATGGCAGCTGTTTGCGCACCTCGTCCTCTTGGACGGTACCATCCGGCAGGGATACCCCTCCTGCCGGATTCCAACCTACGTGCAGCCATGACGTCACCTTGCGCATTCAAAAAACAAGCCTTGCGTTTTGATGGGTTCCCCACACGAACACATGTGCTCTGCCCGTCGGAGCTTCACACACACGCTCGCGTGGAGAACCCATCCGGTCCAAATCCGTTATCCAACCTACCTTTTGTCCATCCGCGGGATCGGCAACATCCACCGCTGGCGTTTACGGACCGGGTTTCATTCCCACAAGCGCGCACGTGGCGGTCTCGTGCGAAGCACGGCCCGAACCTCGCGCTCGCTGCTGGGTAAACCGGCGCGGTGCCAAAACAGCTACGGCCGCTACTTGGCCTTGTCCCTCTGTCGCCGTCTTCGTCGCCATTCCATCCACGCGCTCAAACTGCCGCGTGTCACAAGACTCACACACCTCACCATTACACTCACTCTCGGAGATGCGGCTGCGTGCTCCCTCATGCCCACCGTCATCTCCCTTTTATACAGCGGCCTCACACACGCTGTTCCTCTTCCACACCGTGCTTCACTCACACGTGCTGTTTCATTCACACAGAGGGTTTCACTCATGCACGGGGTCTCCGTCACACACACCCCTTCACTCCCGCACGGCGTGCTGGAAGCACGCATTTAACCACACTTGTGAGCACACACTTCGACACCACAACACACCGGGACCACACTCGCAACCACACTGGGGATTCGTGCCACCACAAGGGTTCCTGGGCCTCCATACCGCCCAAGCTCGGCGTGCACCGTTCGCAGCAGTCGCCCCCTCTACCTCGCTTGACACGACCGAACCCACTGGTCGCGATCAGCTTCAAGGGAGCATAGCGTCTCCCTCCGTTCCTGAAGGAGGCTATCCATCTGCTCTCACCGGTCGCGAAACAGTCCGCCAGCTCGCCCCATTGTCCTCCACTACCTCAATGTGTGTGTGCTCGTCCTTACCCCGTCTAATTCACCCTCTATCTCCCGTGTCTCTGCCAACTCAGTCACCTCATGTATATTAGTTTCTTCCTGGATCCTCGTCTCTGTTTCCTCCTTCGTTCCATTTAATTAATTCTCAATTCGGTCTATCTCCCGTGTCTCTGGCAACACTTCTATTTCCTTCTTTGTCTCTGTTACTTCCCTCGTCTCCATTTTTATTGGTGTCTCCTTTATTAGGGTTGGTCCTAATTGTTCATTATGCCGACGAGTGTTGTCGATCAGTCCTGCACCACTAACATTGCTCCTTGTGGTGATATCACACGTCCCACCTTATTGCGCTGTTCACTTCCTGGCTCCCTTTAAGTCGTTCTTTCTCTCTGAGCTTTTTGAGTTGTTCGTTCTCTTCCCGGAGTTTTTCCATCTCTGTGGACTGAAAATTTTGCCCTCTTCTTGAGTTGGTTGACTTCAACCTCGTTTAGTTTTTGTTTTCTCTCCCCACTGTTCCTCATGCTTTTTCAGTCTCCAATCTCATCGTTTCTTTCAATTGGCTTAGTTCTTTTTCCTGTTTCGTTCGTTGTTCTCTCATTATCTCTGCGTACTTCAACCTTGCTTTCTTTTTTAATTGTTCTTGTCTTTCTTTTTGTTTCATTCCTTGTTCTTTCACGATCTCCACGTACCTCAACCTTGCTTTCTTTTTTAATTGTTCTTGTCTTTCTTTTTTAATTTCTTCAACCCCTGTCCCTCATTCTCCAATCTCATAGTTTCCTTCAATTGGTTAACCTCAAATTCATGTTCTTTTGTTTTCTATCCCATTGTTCCTCTCGTTCTTCCCTCTCCAATCTCTTCTCCTTCAATTGACTGATTTCTCCTTCCTGCTTCATTCTTTGCTCCTTCACTTTCTCCTCGTATTCAAACCTATTCTTTTCCTTTTGTCGTTCAGTTTCAAATTCATACTCTTTTTGTTTTCTATTCACTGTCTCTCTTGTTCCTCATTCTGCAATCTCGTTATTTCCTTCAATTGGCTAATTTCCTTCTCCTGTCTCATTCCTTGTTCTTTGTGTTCTTTATTCCACTGTCTTTCTTGTTCCTCATTCTTTAATCTGGCCTTCGCTCCAGCTGTTCGATCTGCGCAGTGTGGTTCCTCAACGTTTCATTTTCCGTTCTCTTCCTTTCCTCTTTTAACATCTTCAGTTCGTTTTGTAATCCCGTTTCTTTGTCTTGGCGTTTCTGTAACTCAGAAGTTTTTTTCCATAGTTCCTCTCCCAATTTGCATGCCTCCTCACTCATTTCACCCATTCTCTTGCTGATCTCCGCCTCCACTTTCCACTGCTTTCCTCCTCATCTCATCCATTCTCTTGCCGTATTTCTCTTTTATTTTCTATCCATTCTCTCCTCTTTTAATCTTCCATTCTAGGCTTTCTCTTTTCCGATTGCCTGTTCTTACCTCTTCCTTCAGTTGTCTCAACTTCCAAATCGTGTTCCGTTTTTCCTTTTCCAGCTTCGTTTTCCATTCTTCCTCAAAGTTCTCTCTATCCCTGGTATTACTAATTTGCTCTTCTCTATTCTTTCGTTCAGTTTGCTCTTCTCTTGTTCCAATTCATGGGTACTCAACTCTACTTTCCTCATTTCTCCCTGTAGTTCTTTGAACTGTCTTGAACTTTTCCAATAATTCTTCCTTCCTTTCCTCCAGATGTTCTTTCCTCTTTTTATCTCCTGTTCCAGGCTTTCTTTATCTGTTTGCCTGATCTTACCTCTTCCTTTAGTTGTTTTTAATTCCAAATGGTGTTCACATTTTTCCTTTTCCCAGCTTTTTTTCCATTCTTTCTCTCCTCTTTTTGGTCGTCCCTTCTCGATTTTCTATTATCTTTTTGCCTGCTTCTACCTCTCCCTTCAGTTTTTTTAATTCCAAATCGTGTTCGCATTTTTCCTTTTCTAGCTTTGTTTGCCTTTGTTCTTCTCCCTCCTTTCTTCCTGTACATCGGCCCATCATTGTGACTCCGTTCGCACGTATCATCATGAACCTGTCTATGTGCCGCCGTGCCTCGTCAAATTCAAAGGAAACAAATGCAATTCCCCTATACAGTTGTCACCATTCCTCCACCGCTGCAAGGACTTCGACACTTGTCTCCGAAGCCCGTCAATGCATGCTCCGGCATCCTGCCACGCCTGCCATGGCACCTGCCGCGACCATGTGGTCTGAAGCGGTGGCTGAAAGCACTCGCCTCGTGTCGTGCCGTTCGTTGCGCTAAAAATAGCCGCGCTGTGCCGCGCCGAAGTGCGATCGCGCCGCCATTGTTGCGACTCCGTTTGCCGGCAAAGTCCGTGCTCAGTGTATGAGGGTGAGCTCCCCCGAAAGAACCATCCCGGGCCATGGACTCTACATTAAAAGACATACCTATGCCACCCGCACCCGTTCGCCTTGAAAAGCCATCTTATTTCTCGGAATCAATTTTTTAAATCGCTCGAATTTGGGGAACACGGAGGGTCGCTTCACTCACCCCTGATCCGGTTCCGTGAATTTAGTTGGAGGCGGGATGGATTCGAATCCCACTTCTGACACCAGTGTTATGAATTCTGGCCCGCCTGGCATGCGATCGCGCGTAACTCCAATAGCAGCCGCGTCACCCCACCGAACGGACAATTCAGTCGTGACCCTCCTTGGAACTACCGCCAGGAGCCAGTCACGGGTGGGGGTTTAACCTCACCACAACCCAGTCCGCATTCTACCCCGCGCGAAATTGGGTGAATCGCCGAATGTCGATATACCTAAATACCCGCGCGGGTAACCTAACGAGGGGTTTGCACCACGCGCAGGTCGGCTTTAGGACACGAACCGCCTCAGCGGTTCGTTCCGTGCTACAGGGATAACCGAGCGGTGTTATCGCCGACTTGACGGTTCAGTGATTCTTCTTTACTCGGGTGTTCAAACGCCACTACCAATTATTCCACGAAGTAAGATGGCACTTTCAAAGGGGAAATAGGATACGACGAACGGGATACATTCAAACAAAAGCACATTTATTTATACAGTACGTATGTACAGCCAAGGCAGTCATGCAATATTACGAAAAAACATGGAAACAAAAGCAATACCACCGAATATGCTTATAGTGTACAGTCACTTGAACAGGTTCTACTTATGGACACGGCACCACATCATTCACACAGAACAAAAGAAATGACCCCTCCATAGGCAAGGGGGTAGACGGGGTTCGTAAACCTTTATGGCCGTGGGCCGTGGATGACCGAATGGGCCGACGAGACCGACGCTGGTTACCTGCACCCTCGTGGTGCGACGGTCGGCGAGCTCTCTCCGGCACTCTCCTCTCGTGTGCGCAGGCTTGCGCGCCTGAGCTGGCAAAGCGGCGCCTCCCGTCGTGTCCAAGAAAAGAAGAAGCCGGAGCTCACAAACTAGCTGCTCGAAGGAGAAACCACCACTAACTGAACTGAACACGAGCTGCGAGCTCGACGAGCAGCCACCACGAACTGAACTGAACACGAGCTGCCCGAACCGCCAAGAGAAGAGAACTCGACCCCGACCACCAAGAGAGGGAGGCAGAGCCCGGCGTGCGGTTCGCCTTATATAGCGCGGGCTCCGCCCTTCGCCTCCCCGTTTTTCGGCTCCGCCTCCCTTCGAGAAGCTTCTCGAAAAGGGGCGTGCCCTCACTCCGACCGCCTCACGCCCGTCTCCACCAATCGCGAGCGAGCTCCTCGCCGCTTCTCGTGCCAGCCTTGCGGCGCAAAAACGGGGGAAAACTCGCGCGTCATCCCATTTCTTTTCAATGGGCCTTCGCTCGACGTTTTCGGACGGTTTTTTGCGGTAGAAAGGGTCGTAGCGTGCACTGTCGGGCAAAATAACGACGGCGAAAGAAAAGGGCTATCTCAAAGGGCCGCAGCCCGGTGAACACGAATAATTCCCTTTAAACAACGGTGGGGACCTTTCTGCACATAAAACTTAGCGTCATAACTGAGCTGGGGACCTTTATGGTGTATTGCGAATTTCCACAGCCGTAACACTATATAACTACGTATAACTACATATATATGTAGTTATATATATATATATATGTAGTTATATACCTATCTATATTTATATATATGTATATATATATATGTAGTTTTATATATATCTTTATATATAATTATATAAAGTTGAAAGTGTGTCTGTGTGTTTCTCTGTGACCTATGCACGTGAAAAGTACTGGACTGATCCTCACCAAACTTCACATGCTGACAGAACATGTACCCGGGAGTGTCCCGATGTAAAAGAATTGTACTTCTGACTTCCGGTTTCTGAATTATGACGTCATCACCTGATTTTTGTAACGTTAATTTTTCAAGTTCAGCCGATTGACATGGGGCCAACGCCATATACAATACAGTGGTGCCCCCAGAATCCGAATTTAATTCGTTCCAAGAGGCTGTTCGGATTCCAAAAAGTTCGGATTCCAAAACTATTTTCCCAATAAGAAATAATGGAAAGTGAATTAATCCGTTCCTGGACCCCAAGAAAACCCACTTTCAAGACACTTTCAACTGAAATTACCCCATGTTTGAGGTAAAATAAGATGAGTAAATGACCTTTTCTGGTCATGAATCTTTTTCCAAGCCTGGGGGATGAGCAGGAGCGTTGTCGCTTCTTCCATCAGGTCTGGATGCAGCTCCGGCCTATCAGTGGCCATTGGGATCCAAAACGTAAACTGTTCAGCCTGGTGGAGGATGTAATTAACATGAAGCACCAAATGGTGTTTTATATCCCAGTACAATCTGTGGAGACACAAACGTGCCGTTTTCACCGCACGGTTCCATGGGAGGGAATCAAGAGGTGAAGCGATTGGGTGACGCAGCATGACGTCACTACCATGCTCGCGAAAAAAACGTTGAGTTCGTCAGAGGGGTTCATTGAATGAGTTCGCTTCACGACGGGTTTTCCGCGCTTTTATCGCTTCTTTATTTTTCAGAATCCTACACACGGTCGATTTCGGCAGCTCGAACATGGCAGCGAGATCAGACACACGTACCGCTCTCATGCTTCGCGATAAGTTTTTCTTCAACTCAATTGTCGTTCTCACGGACTTCCTCTTATTCCTATTTGCTTCACTGCTCTTCTTGGGTGCCATGGTGAATGCACAAGGGTGATAATTGAAGAAAAAAAAAAATGCACAAATCAAGGTGAAAACACGAGGTAAAGTAGCGATCGACACAACGAGAGATGCTTTCACGAGTACTTCCACCGACGAACTGAATGAACAAAGCGCGAAGATGCGGCTCGAACAGGCGGGGGAGACGCACGTGAAAAAACATGAATGCCACGTTGTGTTCGGTTTTCGAAAAATGTGTTCGGTTTCGGTTTTCGAAAATGTGTTCGGTTTTTAGGGCAAAATTTTCTCGAAAAAAATTGTTCGGATTCCAATTGGTTCAAACAATGGGGCGTTCGGATTCTGGGGGCACCACGGTATATCTAACATATGATTTAAAGTATTTGTTTGTCTGTTTGTTTGTTTGTCTGCACGTGCTAATCTCCTGAAAGGTGAAAGTTAGGGCTAACCACTGAAACAAAAATGTCGGGATGGGCCCCGGGAAGGTTATAGGCTATGTGGCAAGGCCCCTCGGCCGGGGGGGGGGGAAGGGGGTGTGTTCCCCCTCACCAACCCCTTAGCCTATGACTGCCATGGCCCAATATGGAACTGATACTGTGCTCGCGTCAGACATATGTATAGAAAGATTAAATTCATTCCAAAAAGAACCCGGGCAGCGCCGGGTGCATTCACCTAATATATATATATATAAACCCACCCACATCTCTCACCTGTGAATGGAGGGAATAGCCAATTGGTTCTCACCTAATCAACTAAACCCAGGTGGCTAGGATTATATAACATTTGACCACTCCCACACTCCTCTAGTCCAAAAAGCTGCATAAAGCAACCCAAGAAGACCTACACAAGGTAAGCGCTATGCTGTTTCGAACCCTTCCCAAAGTTCCTCAACAACTATAAAGGCGTTCACACATAATACACACGTGAGAATCCCAATGCTATACACCCCCTCAGCTTCCAGACCGGTTTCATCGCTTGGGGAATCATCAGCGATAGCGCAGACAGCAATCCGAGAGAGATCTTTTTCTGGGTCATGAATCTTTTTCCAACCTGGGGATGAGCAGGAGCGTTGTCGCTTCTTCCATCAGGTCTGGATGCAGCTCCGGCCTATCAGTGGCCATTGGGATCCAAAACGTAAACTGTTCAGCCTGGTGGAGGTATGTAATTAACCATGAAGCACCAAATGGTGTTTTATATCCAGTACACTCTGTGGAGACACAAACGTGCCGTTTTCACGCACGGATTCCATGGGAGGGAATCAAGAGGTGAAGCGATTGGGTGACGCAGCATGACGTCACTACCATGCTCCGAAAAAAACGTTGAGTTCGCGTCAGAGGGGTTCATTGAATGAGTTCGCTTCACGACGGGTTTTTCCGCGCTTTTATCGCTTCTTTATTTTTCAGAATCCTACACACGGTCGATTTCGGCAGCTCGAACATGGCAGCGAGATCAGACAAACCTACGCTCTCATGCTTCGCGATAAGTTCTTTCTTCAACTCAATTGTCGTTCTCACGGACTTCCTCTTATTCCTATTTGCTTCACTGCTCTTCTTGGGTGCCATGGTGAAAGCACAAGGGTGATAATTGAAGAAAAAAAAATGCACAAATCAAGGTGAAAACACGAGGTAAAGTAGCGATCAACACACGAGAGATGCTTTCACGAGTACTTCCACCGACGAACTGAATGAACAAAGCGCGAAGATGCGGCTCGAACAGGCGGGGGAGACGCACGTGAACAAACATGAATGCCACGTTGTGTTCGGTTTTCGAAAATGTGTTCGGTTTTTAGGGCAAAATTTTCTCGAAAAAAATTGTTCGGATTCCAATTGGTTCAAACAATGGGGCGTTCGGATTCTGGGGGCACCACGGTATATCTAACATATGATTTAAGTATTTTGTTTGTCTGTTTGTTTGTTTGTCTGCACGTGCTAATCTCCTGAAAGGTGAAAGATAGGAGCTAACCACTGAAACAAAAAATGTCGGGATGGGCCCCGGGAAGGTTATAGGCTATGTGGCAAGGCCCCTCGGCCGGGGGGGGGGGAAGGGGGTGTGTTTCCCCTCACCAACCCCTTAGCCTATGACTGCCATGGCCCAATATGGAACTGATACTGTGTCGTCGCGTCAGACATATGTATAGAAGATTAAATTCATTCAAAAAGAACCCGGGCAGCGCCGGGTGCATTCACCTAATATATATATATATAAAAACCCCACCCACATCTCTCACCTGTGAATGGAGGAATAGCCAATTGTTCTCACCTAATCAACTAAACCCAGGTGGCTAGGATTATATAACATTTGACCACTCCACACTCCTCTAGTCCAAAAAGCTGCATAAAGCAACCCAAGAAGACCTACACAAGGTAAGCGCTATGCTGTTTCGAACCCTTCCCAAAGTTCCTCAACAACTATAAAGGCGTTCACACATAATACACACGTGAGAATCCCAATGCTATACCCCCTCAGCTTCCAGACCGGTTTCATCGCTTGGGGAATCATCAGCGATAGCGCAGACAGCAATGATACCAATGAGGCTCCCAAGCATGTAGCACATGCAAACATCAAAAGCA
>CM068953.1:36166466-36180556 GCA_035128595.1 Eptatretus atami | reverse complement strand
AGGTAGCTCTTGGCAACATCCTTCCAAGTAAGGTTAGCCTCCCACTTGACATTGTGCAGGAGCCACCCACAATCAACCACAAGGCTTGTGCAGTGGGGTTGTTCGACAGGTGCCGCACATGCCTTCAGGGACCTTGCTAGGGCAGCCTTGTCTGGCTTTCGCAACTTTTGATTTTTGTCAAACAGTCATAACCAGAGACGGTCGTGGAGGGAAGGGGGAAGGGCCAGCTCGCCGCCAGATTGGCTGAATGAACAGCCGTGAGGCGGTCGTGAAGGGACCGCGCTTTGGGCGTTCACCCCCTTTTTCGAAGAACCCTCTCGAAGGAAGGGTGAGCCGAAAACCAAAAGCGGGGGCAGCGGAGCCGAGCAGGTGTCGCTGATTGGCGCCTCCATCTGACGCTTATCATAGCTCAAAAGACAGGACACAACGGGCGGGGCGCGCATCGACTGAACAAATAGGCGATGAAATCTCAGCTTCAGTGAGTCAATACCCTCGTCCCTGCGGGCATTGAACTTTGCGTCCAATCTGAGGCTTCTTGCCCAGTCATGATCCAGTTGAACTTTTGTTTGGTTACCGATGCTCTTGCATCCACATACGAGTTTCCTCCATACACCTCCTCCTTACCGTCCCTCTTTATGCGCTCTGCGCTTCCAGCACTTCTTTTTCTGCGTGCGTTGTCGGTTGTTGGCTTTGATTGTCTCCTCGGAATCAGTCTAGTCCAGTGGAGAGCTTTGTGGCCTTTGAGGTCGCGCTCTTCCTCGGGGAGCTGTCTGCCTGTCAACGCTCTCCGATGATCTCGGAGAAGGTGAGAACTCAACCCCCCAGAGTTCTCTCTCCGTCTAAGTCGTTATTGGGCTCATAGCCGAGCGTCTGTGTCCGTCCGTGGGGTTCGAGTGTCTCGGCATGCGTCGGTGTGGAACTCTCGGGAGGGTTGACCTGCCCCGGTCGCCAGCCCGACCACGGAGCCGTTGAACGTCGAGCTGCCCTGTCGTCCGATCGAGAGCTATCATGGTTTGCGCTTAGTGTTCGGTCGAGAGTTAGGAAGGCAGTCCGCGCCGTTTAAAATCGGAGACGGAGCTTCGGTCTACGTGTTCATGGTCGTTGGATGGAGGCGCCCACTTCCTGATTAACGGCCGCACGGGTCGGGTCGTAAGGGAAAGTCCTTTTCTTTTCTTTACCGGTTTGGGTTAAAGGTAACTCAGGGGGTGGTCCTGGTTAACCTGTCCTTCTTCTGTCTGTCTCTTCACTGTCCTTCCCCACATTTTGAAAAACCATCCGTAAACTGGTTAAAGTGTTGCCGGCCGTTGTGTACTTGTTCTTCCTTAAGCTCTTGGGGTTATAATCGGTTTTTGAAAACACTCTGTACTGAAGTTGGTGCCTATTTTATGTGAAATTTTTCTTTGCTGTGAATAAAGTGCATTCATTTGTGTGAACTTGTTCCCGATTTCGACAACTGCGTCCTGTATGTGTTTTAACATAATATGGCCTTCCATCGTTTGAATTGCTCTATCTTGCAATCACGGTAAGGGTTCGTCATGAGGGTTTAAAACGCCCTTGGAATATATTCAAGCTCCTTTGATAGTCATGGTAATGCGTACAAACCGTCCAATAGATTTTTATAGCTGACCAAAGACTGCCTGATTGGCTAACAACGACCCTCAGCTCAACGCTATCATGATAGATTTTACTGACATCGACACAGAGATATACCAAGCAATATACAAGTGGTTCTATTCACAAAAGCTGTAATGCGCACGAAATGCGGAACCGCTTACTGATGTGCGGTTCAGTCATCCGAATGTCCTTTGAACCACGTCTTGAATCCAATAGTCAGGCAAATTACCTCCCGGTGATACGTTTGTACAATGTCGATCACGCGGCCCCGGGGTTTTTTGTAATCAAAGCACTCGGTCTCGCAATTCAATATCGATTTTCAATTGACGATATGCCATTTTCACCACACAGTGCCGAATGTAAGATAGTAGTACTTAGCTTGCATTAAGGATATAGATAACATACAGAGAAACTTTGTAGGCAGTTCGTGAATGGCTATATACTAACCTATTCTCTAAAGCTAGCGCATGGTAGTTGCACGCAATCTAACTAATTTGTGAGAGTTTACACAGACGCGTAGTTAGAATGTCTGAATCGTTTTTGGGGTGTATGTCTGTGAATATGAAGCTACTAACATACTGGGGCGAATTGCATTTTTCGTGTCTCCCTTCGGACAAATATCAGCCGGATGTGATTCAATCAAGCACGCCAAAAACATCCGAGAGCACAATTATCTCGCGCCACTTTAATTCAACACATCTGTTTTCCAACTTTATAAATTTGAATTATTTGGCATAAGCGTTAAATCTGTTATCAGTGCTACGACGTCTTCTAACACTTGAGCGACGCAAGGTTAGTGAAAAAAAGTCGGTGGTTTTTTTCGTCTCTTCTTTGAGTTTCTACCACGTTTTTCGCATGAACCACTTGAAGCTCCTTATTTCAGGTATATGGATTCTTCACTATTGTAGTAATTATTGTTTGACACGTAAATTTGATAAAGTGTTGGTAGACACACCGTCTAGAATGGAATGCCGTTTTGAGTAGAAGAAGACTTTTTTCTCAGAAAGCCATTATCAAGTTTACCTTTGTCTCATCTAAAAGATTTTGTTATAATAACAGAATTCTGCGAAATATATCTGATTTCCTCACTTTTGGTATATTGCACTAAATTGTGCCTGTGTTGTTGCTTATCCACGTACTTAGCCTCCTTCTCCATGTACTCAGTCTAGGATCTAGAGCCAGACTGGTCGCCGGGCTGGACCGTTGCGTTTGAAACATAAGACCCTGCCAGAGTGGTGATAGATTTTCAACACAACGGATACAGAATGGTGATCTCCTATTTCGTTACTCTAGTGAGAGGGTGGGAATATTTGGTAAGACTGGAACCTACTCCTATGAGAGTTCTCCCTCCAAAGTATGCTTCATCACAGTACGAGCGCTCAGCCATTCGATTAGCGACCCCAGCGGTTGCTCTAACAGTACTCCGCTTCAGCTCATTTGACTGATTTCTTCTTTCCAACAGCATTCTTTCCTATAAGTTACTCGGCGTGGCTGGAGCGACCCTGCAATTTTACCGCAGCAACGCTGGTAGTCATAGGAAACGAAGATTCTCTCCCATTAACCCAACAAAATATCACAATATTTAAGGGGGGACAACCCCTCCAATGAGCCCCTTGATAACACCCCAGATTTTAGAATTCAGGGTACGAAGACTGCACACACAATACAAATATTGCTGTGATATACGTCGCGATACACCATCACAGAGCAAGGATTCGTAAGTTTCAATTTTCACAAATTGGTCGTGTGGTTACAGAGAAAAGACATAATATTTGGAGGAGTAACCCGTACAATCCCTTAAACCCGGACACCGAGACTGCAATAGCCACGAAATAAACTCGGTGCATATGGGGATGAAGGTTGGTCAATTTCATATAGGGAATTGTGTGTATTGAGACAAGAAAGAAACCTCTTGGGGGGCAACCCAACTGTAAACCCCTTCAGGGCCCGCATTTTATCCCCCAACCCCAATAGTTGGCTTGGGGATATAGAACACCTTCGCTCGCTCCCCCCGTGCATCAAAGCTTTCGTTTCCGACTTACACTACAAATCCCTCAGCACTATAATTTACAAATTCTGCTACACACCCCTATACAACATTAACGTGGTGCCTTTGTGATAAATTTGGCAGCCATGTTGGAATTCGAAGAAAGCAATATTAAATAAGTTCCTCGGAATCACGTAACCCTCAGCAGAAGCAAATGTGCGAACTATCAGACTCCATCATGCCTGCATGCCTAGTAACAATCATGACGTCACAATACCTTTGTTGGTGCAATCTCTGATAGAGAAAACGCACCATTCACCAGAGAGCATGAGAGGAGGCAGAATGAAATTTATGATGTATAGGTCAGAGGCAGCCATTGCTTGGAATTGAAAATAGAGAGAGAGAGAGAGAGTCTATCTCCAAACGCTGGAACAATTGAGTGCAAAAACATACTCACGTTCCGCCATATACATCCTTTCTAGAATTGTTAATTTCTAATCTGATAGGTCAACATTGGTAGGCGGCCATATTATCATTGAAATTACCTGAAAACCTTCAACACAATCTTCCTTCTCCAGAACGGGCTGGTCATCAAGGGGGAAACTTCACATACATATGACACCTTACGAATATATTTGTTAATCCTCATTTACTATGGGGGAATCGAAGACTTGTCTTCCAACGATGGCATATTTTATATTCATCGATTATTTTTAATTAAACTTGGTACATACCGGCTATTAAGGTTCGTGTTAAAGGTTAATCAAAATCGTATTGTAGTTTTCAGAGAAGAAGTTCAAGTATATGGGACGGACGGATGAGCGCACCCATCCCATACAGCTCCTGGAACTGCGTTCCAAGTGAGGCTAAAAAGCAGAGAACCACTCACCATCTCTCACCTGGAAAGGAGGAAAACCAATTGCGTCTCACTCCTAACAATTAACCTAGATTCTAGTTATAATAAAATAAATTTGACTCCTATCTGTCAATAAATTACTCAGCTGAGAGAAAGCTGGAAAGCAAAGGGCTTACCTTGTGCTAGACCTTACTCCAGTTGTGACCCTTGTTCCTGTCATCATTCTGCTGACAAATCTCCGCATTTTATTTGTCGATGCCGTTCTCAATATTATTAAACATTCTATCAAACATTCCTCATAATAACCTCTTCTAATGAATCGTTTAGGACCAGGTTCGAGTCTACTCCACAGGGGAAACCACAAATTCTCCCGAACTCAGTCACATCCACCATCGGCCTCGCACTTGATAATTATCCACGAGACGCGTGGTACCTGCCAAGCAGTGTGAACTCACGACTTCGCATGTATCCATTTCCTTGATACAAGTATCAAAGGGCTCATGCCCTCCATGCGTACTGTCTTATTTACCTCTCCTTGCTATGCAAGCACTTCTGCGTGTGAGCTGCGGTGCTATAATTTGTTGGGGCAGATCTATGCTACTAATGCGTGCCCTATACATACCCGACTCCTTTCGTAACCTCGAAGTGACATGCGAGTCACCTTCACCTGGTTTATTCAGCAGCCAACAGGGCTCAAACTCAGGACCTAAGATCCCAAGCGAGCCATGCCAACCACTAAGCCAACCCAGGCTTTTATCTACCTGATCAGACACAGCTGAAAGCGGAGCTGCCAAGTATTTTCACCGGTAATGGAAGCCTAACCGGTGGGGAGAAACTCCCTGCTTAACACGACGTGACATACCCAACCAATCGGAGGAAAAGACGCTACAACTGGGAACCATTACAATAATATAAATCGCAGAAAAAGGGCGAGAAAGTATGTCGGACAACAACAATGTTTTTTTTCAAGGAAGAAACGTACATTCACCAGGGAAAGCAACGATATTGGTTTGTGTGCAAAGAAAAACAACAGTTTTCATAAAAAAGAAAACGGTGCATAGCTATATCTTTCACATAACTTCCATCAATCTTATTTACGCTACATACGGGTACCGCAATCATTCCGAAACATTATATGCAAGAAATTTGAGGAAAGTACGAGTATTATGACCTGTCGATTACCAGTGGGGCCACGAATCCCTCCTACCAGTCACTGAGGAGATGGAGAGGAGGAAACACGAGGTGTCTAAGTGTGCTGGTCAAAGGGTGCAGTAGGGGTCTGGATGTGCAATAGTGAGAGAAAATGAGGGCCAGAGAGAAACGTAAAAGTGTGTTCGTGAGGCCGGCCGAAGGACAACGTTCGACTGCTTGGTTAATCGCAGAGCTCTTTTATGAATGTGCATTCACAGCAACAAATGGAACCATGAAAGAAGATGCTTATTAACATGTGAGGAAGTCTGTAAGCGTTTCAATCTACTGCTTGGCCTATGACTCTCTGAGATCTGGCATCAATCTCTCACTCGCCAGCATTCTGCTTGTAATCTGTCTGCTTGCTGTGACCCGTGCATCTGGCGTTCCAACTCCGTTCACAAGAACAATATGAATCAGCCATGAACTCCAAAAGCCTGTTGAATAGCTGAACTCACTGTCTCAACTCTGTGAGTTTTAATAATCCTTGCGAGGGCGGATTTAATAACAGAGCAAACAGTCGGTAGGCATTTTTTGAGCACCCCTACTGTGTATGCATGTCACGCCCAGCACCGGTTCCTCCCACGCCACATACGTCAGAGAAGATGGGCCCCATTGGTTTGGCCTTCTCAACATCCATACACTACTAAACATGGCGCGGGTTTCCTGTCGCCTTTCGACGCAAACTGCGCTGGACACCACATGGCTGTAATTGAGCGGAACACTCAGGCTATCCTGACGATGTTGTAATGGCGTTTAGCACACACTTGTGCTCCGAGTTAAGATGCCTGAACATCCAGAGTCCAAGTGTCTGTAAGGTATTGGTCTCATTGCTCCCGTTACTTCCAAACAGCATGATGGGTGCCTGCAGTGGTTGTGGTTGAGCTGATCGTAGTTGTAGCGTGAGTTGTAGTGTGGTTACGGTGGTTGTGGTTTGTGTGTGGTGGGCCTGCAATGCAATTGTAAACGAGCTGTTAATGGTTTCAAAGGTGTGGGATTATAATCATGTTTGTGAGGTTGTCAATTGTTGTGTGTTGGTGAGAGTACATTGAAAGTGTGAGGTGATATTGTTATGAATCGGACAACCAATCCGCACACAACAGCCAAGTCCCCTAGCTCCAGATTTGTTAATTATATTGAAGTAGAATCCATCCCTGTGCTCAATGGAATAATGTACATGCGCACAAAAATTATTTATACATAGGATTTTTACATCATCCAACAACTCTCGATAACAAGCACCGCGTCCATGCCCACGGCATTTCTGACCTACGTACGCGGCGAGAATTTTTCATCGCCTCAGCTCCGACTCCACCCCTTGTCCATTCACCACAAGGCGCTTTCCCACGACATCCTCAGCCAATGGGTCGACTATTGGTGATCTTCAGTTCCGCTAAGGATCCCGGACCTTTTCAGATTATACTGAAAGGTACACCCTTAAATTCCGGTGTTCGTGGAGGCTGACTCTACTGCTCCTCTCGCGTCGTGCTCGCTACTGAACCCGCCGCACAACAATAGTACCGTTAATAATGGCATGCAATTCAAAGCCGCATTGGCACCATATACTATGACTGCGTGTATGCACGGCAATTAAGGAGAGGGTGCAAAGTTTGTAGAGACCGTCCAACGACTCAGCTGTAATGCTGTCAAAGGTGGTTCCACCCAATACAGGGGCTGAACACTTTCCATCAACGAACATCGGTGTTTCTGAAGGCCGTCTTATTAAAATAAACAAGAAAAATAAATTACCAGCGGAAAAGAATGTCCACTTTATTTCCACGAACAACTAATAGAAAAACAAATTCCTACAAATATTCAGAAAAATTGGATTAATATATCCAAAAAAATTATCTTATTCTTGTTTTTTTTTATGATTCTGAGTTTGTATGTTTAATCAATTTCCTGAAAATTTGTAGAATTTGTTTCACTTGAATTTGGTTAACGAGTGTAAATAAAGGTGGAAAAGTCGATTTAACGCAATTATTTCCAGGCGTAAGCAACATAGTGAAAATTTGAAAGGGAGGTTGTGACTTTCCATAGGCACTGGCAGTCCTGCGTTCCTGCAGCCCGCTCCTTATAGCTTCGTCTCGCTGGACCATAATCAATTCTAGTCTAATGCTTGAACACACTGTCATCAGCTCTAAGTCCTCCTCAGATATCGTGAACCCAAACTTCGTACAATTGTGAGAGAGTGTCTTCACTTTAAATTGTAAACTGATTAATACTGTCAGTGCTTGTTATTTCAGTAAAGCAAATTTATAAAAAAATAGAAGAAACCGATGTCACACCTTATAACTAAGGTTATTGATGGACTGCAAAGTAAACGAGTACAGAATTAGATTTGCAAAAAATTTCAAAAGGAAAAGAAACATTACTTTGACTAACTGACCTGGTTAAAGTTATCTAATTCTGTTCTTTTAGGCCAAATAAAGGGAAGATGGAAGAACTAATTGTGGTGTTGCTGTTCATTCAAAAGGCATTTTCTGCACAGTCATGAACACAGAACAGTCAAATGTCCCTGCCGCCTTCACCCTGTGTGTTTTTTAGTCATTCTCTAACGAGACTGAGTTAATAATCAGTCTCGAATGTACGTCCCCATTTTTTTCGATTTCTTGTATATTTGGTAGTGTGGGTAGAGTCATGAGGGATGCACGATCGTATGACCTTTTGACCGTATTGAATCAAGGTCCAAGGTCACATCAAATTGCAAAAAGTCCATTTTGCAACAAATCTATGCTCTCTCGCTGTTTATGATGCCGATCTCGAAATTCCTTTGATTGATAATATTGGAACAAATCTATAATTTGGTCGGACCGTTTTCTTGATAATTGCCCGCTGGTTATTTTGAGTCTACGTGTCCTTCAAAAGCTGAAATCGTCTAATGTGATTAAGTCAAAAAAAAATTCGCCCGACTTAAGTGAACTTGTAACGAAGAGGGTCGAAGTGATGCACGATGGTGTGCATTTGACATGATGAAGGTCAAGGTCAAGCCACTCCAAATTGCGAAATCGTCATTTTCAAAATCTATCTCTCGCACGTTTGTGATCCATCTCGAAATTTCTTCGGATTCTGATAATGAACAAAACTAAATTAAGGTCAGGCCGGTTTTAAAATTCTCACTAGTTATCGAGTCACGTTCCTCAATGTTGGAAAAAATCGTGATGTGTAATACGGCAGAAAATTTCGCCCTGATCTTGATGCACAACTTGGTAGTAGTAGGGCAGAGTGATACACGACGGTAATGACTTTAGACCGATTGAAAGTCAAGTCAAGGTCACCGATGCGTAAAATCTGCTGAAATCATCCATTGCCAAAATATCATCTCACCATTTATGACTCAGAAATGTCCGTTTTGATTCTGAGGTCCGTTTCTACCTTTTGAAGACATATATCATAAATGTCCAAATCAACATTTTCAAAAATCTTATCTTCCGATAACTCAGAAAATTGTATTTTGATTCTGAGTTTCTATCCTTTTGCTCCCGGCTTTGCGTCGTACTTACCAAAGCAGACGACATCGAAGCCATCTAAGCAACAGAGATCCCACATCTAACAACTTCATGAGATACCGTCACCCAATCCGCGGGTAATTTTTTTTATACTATGAGGGAAAAATTATTACTTTTCTCTTGGTCCTTGTTCCATTCGATCGTTTATTTATTCAAATGTATTTCTGTATAGTACTAAGCACCATTTCGGCCCATCTCTTTGTTCAGCATGTGATTAAGACTCTACAGAGAAAAGCATTGCTTATGAAGCTCCCTGCATCGATTTTCCTGCTCAAAGAATGACGTTCAGAATAATGTATCGGCTGTTTTCCACAGTTTCTTTGTCAACAAGTGCAAGCATACTGCAACTGCCAAACTGAGCACCAACAGTGGCAAGTTCAGAGCGCGGAGGAGAACTCTCCAATGTGGAGCCTAAAGTTTGCACCCCAGATAAATGGGCAATTCTAGAGTCCACCAATTGGTGGAGTTCCCTCCCCCATACTCTTTTGCTCAAAACTTGTCATCCATTATAATATTACAAATTTGACCGATCAAGGTTGATTCAATCTCCACCTGTTGACTTCCTTTTTTGGAGGGGGGATCGTTCACTTTGAGTTTTAAAAGGTTATGATAATTTTAGCTTTTTTTCTTACTTTTAGCATATCCACACATTTAAGGAATTCATATATTTTCTTTTTTATTCATCGTCACTCACTGTCTGGATAAAAAAAACATGAAATAATATTTTGTTATTTGCTGCTATATTATAAAATGATCATGTTTTCAGTAGAAGGAAGACTGAACTTATTGGAAGGTCGTGTCAATTCTGCTTAGCAGAAAGACGTATAACAATGGTGGAATCAACCAGAAAGATGATCAAAGCACTAGAGAAATAACAATATGTATGGGAAGCAAGGAAAAGCTGAAACATCTTCATGTGTTCCATCCTTGAGAGTAAGAGCGGTGCAAATCCTTCAATGTGACTTTGTTCAAGGCATCTTCATGCCGTCATTAATATTCTTGCTCTGATGAGGGTTAATGCGAAATTTACTTCACCTGCTCCGACAGCATGGCATACTTTGTATCAAAATTCCATTGATTCTATCACTTTACCGTCATATAACGTTTTTTTACATGCTGTTTTTTATTATTCTCTGTGTCTATAATTTGAGCTCTGCGCACTGCACATTATGTTCCATATGCACAATTAAACTTTCAAAGAATTATTAAGTCCCTAATGTAGTAGGGAAAACTAAGAACTCATGAGCTATTTGCATATACACACAACAACCGGCGCAGATGAGGAATCGACAGCCTGCGCGGGGCTTTGACGCTGCTGAAGATCGAGCTTCACACTTATCATTCGACAAAGAGCAAACTTCAACCACAGCTCAAAACTGTGCGTATGACTTTCTGTTTGCAAACACATCTATTGATTTGTTTTAGTCTTTAGTCCATTGAAATATAATATATAATATTAATATAGTATATATCTATATAATATATTAATATTATATATCAGTAATATCATTCATGCCCACTCTAGACGACGGGGTTAGCGTGCTGAGAAAACGCTCGTTAAGCGACTTCGTGCGTGTGCAACATATTTTTTTTTCGTTTTCGTTTTCGAACCATTCCGTACTTTACCACAAAATTTATAACACAGCCTAGGCTATTATGGTGTAAAGCCTATGTGCTCCTCGTATACAAACCTGTACAGCATGAACTGTACTGAATACTGTGGTCAATGTACACACACATCCAAGAGAGACAGAAAGACACGTTATCTTACCTTATGCTGTCATCCGATGCCATCGGTATTGTTAGCAGCACTTACATCCCGCTCTCGCAATCGATTATCATGAAAATGCAGAAACTTAGCGTTTGGATTTAAATACGTAACATGCATCGACTGCGTTATAGGGATGCTTTTATAATGAAAAACGATTCTCCTGGTCATTGTGGTAACTATTTCGGACACAGTGGCGCATCTGTCTATAACAACATAAAGAGCTTTCGCAACACACAATGGAAATTGTGTTTTAAATATTAACCTAGAAAAAACCCCGATTATTCGTCGCCTAATTCGTCAACTATAAACAGGTAATTTCTTCAAGGTAACGCCAAACATTGGTTCAGTTTGAAAGCCGATTCTCCTTAAGCTCGATTTAGCATCTGACCACCGTCTAATCGCGATGATCATTTCAACTAAATGGAGCCACAATCGTAACATTTTTTTTCTGCATTACTACAGCTGCCTCCTGGGATCATTTCATCTATCATATCATGAATATTATGTACTGTACAGCGTCATAATTGTAATGTGCTATTTGTAGACGACTGGCTAACGCTACGCGGATAACTCCACCGCGATAGAATTTTCAGCTACATTTTTTATTTAATTTTTTTTTCCAAAGCGCAGAATCGTCTATGACTGCATCTCGTGCCCGCGAAACGCTCGTTAAGCGGCGCAGATTGTAAGGAAGTTTATATTCGACTAATATATTCAATATATATATCAATAGCCTAGAAAGCCTATTCTGAGAACACAATAGAAATTAAGTAGTCATAGTCAATCCGGTATGGGTAGTTACACTCTATTTAATAAGTATGAACCATTGCTTATAGATGTCTGTTTAAATGGCACTATATGGGGTATGGTGCACGTAATAAATATGTAGCGGTTAAGTGAATCCAGACGATTTGTAACATACAACACTCTTATAATGTCCCTGGTGAAGCCGCGTTAACGGAACCTTGCATAATTATCCAAGAAAAGAAGATGAGGGCCTTGAAAGGGGCATGTTGTCCAGAGAGTGATGGAGGAGTTGCGTCGCCCCAAAGGAGGAGTTGCGCCGCCCCAGAGGGGAGGATTTGCCCGCCCAGAGGAGGAAGTCGCCGCCCCCAGGCGAAGATTGCCCGCCCCCAAGGGAATTTTGATGGCTTTCTGGGTTCTGCGGACTAACGAGAGTTGTTCGCGCCGTGAATGAGAGGGGGGTTTGCCCAACACGTGTATGGAGTTGCCTTGCCTTCATGAGAAGGTCCGTGCCGTCTCCTCGCTTGCCGCCACGCTTATCTGCTTGTTCATGCACTTTTCCCTGTTCCTGCCTTCACCTGTCCTGCTCGTCGTTTGCTGTATGCCTGTTCATCGTACTGCATGTGTTTCGCACTGCTCATCCTGGCCTCTCTCTGCCCGTGACTGTGCTTCACCTTGCTCGTCCCCCCAAGCAGCTGAGCCTACTTGTTTCTCAATCTGCGCCATCGACTGTCTCTGATGCTTTGATCTCGTTAAGTGACGCGCATATCGATTAGATGCCGGTCTGTTGATGGAGCTAATTTGTTTTATCTGTATTATTTGTGGGTTCCCCTTCCTACCACCACACACCCCCCCCCTTTAATCTGCCAGCCTCACAGTCGTGCATTAACCATCCCCTGGTTATTATTTGTCAGGTAAATAACCCTCTTCTTATAATCACGCTCAATTTTAGTGTGCGTCTCAAGTCCCGCCACACAAACTGGCCCAATTGAATTAGTGTCAGCATACAGCCAGTCGGTCCACCATCCAGCGTCGGTGTCACGACTTGAACATATGACACTAGTATTATTTGTGTATAGTGTATTGTTAATTATGTATGTGTGTATTTATTAGTTACTATTATATATATTATTTATTAGCTAAATATAATTTTGTTCTTGCATGGTACCAGTGCATTCGGAGCGCGTTTAATCCCCGTTTGGCTCGAAGAGCGGACCTGGACCGACGCTCACAATTAACTTCGTGATACGTGGTCTTTTGGGGAATTAGAACCATGAACCCATCAGTTCACCAGAGTTCCATGTCAAATCGTCTAATTTTGACGTTAACTAGAGGTCACGTGGCTCCTGAAGATGGGGAAGCGTGCCCTCGGCAAAGCACCAATCTTATCTGATTCAATCTTAATTAGGCGCCGATGTTTAACCCGCGGTGCTGCCGACTATGACAGTCAATTAGTTTGCTAATTACCGTCCCAGCTCTATTTGGTTCGCAATCTGATCAATGGAAGGATAAGACACGCACGACAGGTTGAACGCAAAAAAGGATTTAATTAATAATTAAAAAATAATAACACTTTTATTTCCTTGGTAAAAATGTATTCAAATCAATCACAAATAATCGCAAGCACAATAAAGAAAGAATAGGCATGATAGAAAAAGAGAACAAGAGCATGCTTATCTACTTTGCTACTTAGCAATAAGCACGAGACGGGTACCTCAGCAGACATTCCAGGAGAAGAGAAATCTCAGTCTCGCTCACCAATAGAAGTCGCGTACCATCAATAAAATGTCGAAATGGTGACGGCCTTGTACTTGCCAGCTCCCCCCTAGTTGCTGCACCCACTCGCAACAGCTGAACGCCAATCAACGCCACTCCCAAATTGCAGGTACCCAAGAGCAGTCTCCGAGCAGAAACAGCATTAACATCGAGCGTCACCCACCGTCGGTAGCCAACCCAGGACCACAACCAACGGAAGCTTTCGAACTGTGAGAACTGAGGGCACGGGAGAAACTGAAAGCTGGAAGCCCGTCAACCAACTGTCGCCAGCTCACCAACCGTCGACTGGAACTGACGATACGACCGTCTGACTGGAACTGCGAAATGACCTCTGACTGAACTGCCGAAACGACCCGGTCGACTGGACCCCGAAACTACCGTCGATGAACGCCGAACGACCGTCTACTGGAAACTGCTCGAAACGACCGTTCTGACTGGAACTCCGAACGACCTCTACTGGAACTGCCGAATACGACCGTCTACGGACTCGCGAAACGAACCGTCTGATGGAACTGCCGAAACGACCGGTGCTGACTGGAACGCGAAACGACCGTCGACTGAACCCGAAACGACGCTGACTGGAACTGCCGAAAACCCCCTCTGACTGAACTGCGAAACTACCGCTAATTGGAACTGACGAAACGA
>CM068953.1:36142105-36160682 GCA_035128595.1 Eptatretus atami | reverse complement strand
CATGCAACCACCCACACAAGCCCACCATGCACAACCCACCATAAACCCCCACCCTCACAAGCCACATCTACACAAGCCCCCAGGCCGATAACTACTAGGCCTGTGAGCCCGGGCCTTGGCCTACGAAAAATATTGGCCTACAAATTTGCGACGAGGTTTTTTTTTTCATCTTAATTATTGACTGACATGTGAGGGACTCTACACACCTGAGCAAACGGTCACGCTGCCGACAGTGATCGTCGACATCGAGCTGGACCATGTATCACATCACATCAGCCAATCACAGCATCGCCGCTATCGTCTGGCTGAATGGTGAGTAAACGGTTGCGCTGAGTATGAACATACTGGCACCCTCTTACTTTCCTGTGAGTTATCGAGCATCCTGATGCTTGCGATCTTCGTTGCTCTTATTTGTCGTTTTTTATTCTGACTATGCGACGGATATATTCGGCACCACGAAAGTGTACTTGCGACAAAAAGAGCAGATGAAACAGAAACAAAAAGACTGTATGATCCATCTTGAAATTTTTTCACCTCACCAAGTCGAGATGAGCAACGGAATGTGCGCATGCAGAGTCTTCTGATGTCAATGTCGGGATCAGTAACTCGCACTGCATCACATTTCGAAAGTGATGATATCAATACCGTCGCATCAAGCAATGAGAGAAATTGAACAACTGCAGCCAGTGCTGCGCTCTGTATTTCAATCCTGATCCTGCTGAATGGACTCTTTCTGCAAATCGTGTGAATTTCATCCAGAATCCTCCCTGCCAAGATAGGAACGCAGATTTTCGTATACGGCCCGAGTGTATCCAGATAAAACACGGTATTTTCGGCCGAACACTTTCAGCGGAACTCACAACGGGGAAACGGTGAACAGGGACTGGATGCTTTTCTCTCATCAAACGGTAAACTTTACTACTACGTGTGCAAACTCCTATGCCGACGGCGATGATCACGAAAGCCATCACAGTAATTTTCGATCGGATTCAATGATTGGAAGAATGCCTCTGCACGTCCAGCATCCACGAGCGTGGGACTGCCCATATTCTCGCAATCAAAAAGTTGCGTCAAATGAAGTGACAACAGGATTCACACATCATTTAAACAGCAGTACCTGCACGAGGAACTATTGGATTAATGTCTGAAGCGAATTGTCGCTTAATACTTCCTAGCCGAAAGAGGGCTTCCGTTCGGGGCACGATGAGCAGCTTTTGTGCTAACAATGGAAACTATCTTGTTGTCTGAACTAGTCTCAAAATTCGATCCATTTCTCGCCCAGCATCTTAAGTATGGGAACAAGAAAGGGAATGATGTACACGTTCATCAACAATATGCGACGAGTTTATCCTACTACTGGCCGAAAAGTGAAATCTACCATCGTGCGAGAAAAAGATGATGCTAAATATTTGTGGTTTCCATTGATCGACGCCAGACGTTTCGCATATCATCATTTGACGGTAATATTTCGATATGTGATGCAAATGGTAGCGCCGTCGAAAGGTTTCTACAGTACGTCTTCATTGAAGCTCACGATGGTGATATCTGTTTGGAATATTGCAAGGGTACTGGAAGCCAATGGTTATTCTCATGTATTGTCAGGGCAGTCATATGACAATGCAAGGAACAGTTCCTGTTTTATGCGTACAAGCAAGAGTCTGTAAAATAATCCATTGGCTCAGTGGTACCATGTGCTGCCACAGTTTGAATCTGGTAGGAGTCACTCGCGCAGAGAGTGCTTGGACGTCAAATACTTGGACTTATTCAAGCCGTGATAACTTTATGTCAGCATCTCCCAAAGATGGGCCATTTTAAATAAGTCACTCGATGAACTGCCATCAAACTCAAATGTTTGTCGAGTCTGATACGAGTGGTCAGCGCGGACGCTTGTAAAGGTTTTTCCCAAGCTACAAGGACATAAAGAAGCGCTAATGAAGATAGCGAGCGCCTAAAGACACTCCGTCAGTGAGACTGAACCAAAGCATTGGCTGAGAAGATGGAACTGACCGAAACAGCAATCATGTGCGCTGTCTGGTCTGACTCTACTTGGCAATCATTGATCGAGTAACAATGTCTCCAACAACCTGGAATAGATGTCGGAGCGGTAAGCAGCATATATATGCCTCTATGAAATCATAGCGTCGCTTCAAATGATGAAAGATTTGATCGATTTCAGGACGCGCAAAAAAAAAGAGGTTGAGTCCATCATTACGCTGATGATAATCGTCGGTCAGAGGCGAAAGAAACCTTCGATGAAAATGACGAGGAAGAAGAAACCCCAAAATCTGGCAGGGAGAAATTCAGAGTTGAGACTACTTTCCATACTCGATCGCCTTCTGACAGAAATCCATAGGAGAAGAGAAGCTATCAGAAAATCACGGATCTTTGGATTCATCCCACGCCACAGCCTCGACCATGATCACTCTCTGCAGAGCAGAGAAACTGTTTCAGCGTACCCTGCTGACGTTGAAATGGACATAGTTCAGGAAATAGAACTTTGCTCGAAATACTCCAAGTTCATCGATGCATCGGACATGCTCAAGTACATTCACAACAATTTGACACAGATATTCCCCAATATTTTGTTGCCTTTCGATATTCACGGGAGCTGCGAGGTGAACCTCCTTCGCACACTAAAGCGCGTGAAAATGTTCTTCGGTCGACCTGGGGCAGGTGCGCGTGTCCACGCTCGCTCTGCTTTGTTGAATCTGAGCTATGAGAAAATCGATTCCGAAGTGATCGCGTCGTTTGCCAACCAAAAGGCACGAAAGAAGTGTTTCACAAGGTGGAAATTGAATATACATACATTCTCCGAATTGTTCTGTATCGTTTGTTTCTCAATTTCGAAGCCGAATTGATTTCACAGGCACTTATATATTGAAGTCGGACAAATCGCCATTTATCGCAGTCTGTTCCGATAATTTCATGTCAAAATCGTCGTTTTGGTCACTCTTGAATTTGGCCTACGAAATCTCAAGGGCCTTGCCTACGAAGACCTTAATCCGGCCCTGCCGCCCACCCACACATCTCCACCCACATAAGCCACATCCACATCCATCATATCCCATAATTATGGATTAGTTAATTAGTTCCCCACACACAACATGTTTATTTAATTAAAAAAATTGCTCACCCACACAAACCACATCCACACAACCCATACACACAAGCCCACCCATCCACACAAGCTCACCCATGCAAACCACTCACCCAAGCCACACAAACAACCCACCCACACAAGCTCACTACCACACAGCTCCACCCACCCACACAAGCCACACCCCCTGTGCGCCCCACCTGTTCCCACCACCCCCCTCATCCCTCACCCTTCCCCACAACACACGGGGAGGGAGGGTGGATGAGGGGTGGTGGTTGTTGGGGAGGCACCTACCTACCCCCCCTACCTTACCCCCCTCCCTTCCTTCCTTTCTTTTCTTGTAATTCAAAATGATAATTATAAGAAAGCATTATATTAAAACAAAGATAACATTAACAATCTTCTTGCGCAGCAGTCTCATGGTTTGTTTTGTTTGGAACTCGATCAACATATTCTGTCAAAACAAAGAGAACAATTAGGTATAAAAAGATGAATATATTATTAATAATAGTGAATGCACCCGGCGTGCCCGTTCTTTTGAATGAATTTAATTTCTTTACATATCTCTGACGCGAGCACAGTATCAGTTCCCTATTGGGCCATGTAGTCATAGGCTAAGGTTAGGTGGGAAACACACCCCTCCCCCCCCCCGGCCGAGGGCTTGCCACATACCTATAACCTCCCGGGGCCATCCCGACATTTTTTGTTTCAGTGTTAGCTCCTATCTTCACCTTTCAGAGATTAGCGCAGCAGACACAAACAAACAAATAAATTCATGTTAATATATGTTAGTATATGGCGTTGGCCCATGTCAATCGCTATTGAAGTTAACGTTGTTACGAAATCAGTACATCATATTCGGAAACGGAAGTCAGAGTACATTATTTTACATCGGACACTGACATGTTCTGTCAGCATGTGAGTTTGGTGAGGATCAGTCCATACTTTCGCGTGCATAAGTCACAGAGAAACACACAGACACACTTTCAACTTTATAAATATAGATAATAAAATAATAAATATAACTACCTCCAGAAGACAGTGTCATGTCAATTCCTCCAGAAGATTAATGTGTGTTTGGTTCATCCAGACAGTGTTTAAACTGAAAAAAAGAGTGAAGACAGAGACAAACAGAGGAGACAGATAGAGAGACAGAGAGACAGATAGAGAGACAGAGACAGAGAGAGATACATAGAGAGACAGAGACAGAAGACATACGATAGCGAGACAGAGACAAACAGAGACGAGACGACAGAAGACAGAAGAGACAGAGACAACAGAAGACAAAGAACAGATAGAGAGACAGAGAGACAGAAGAAGAGATAAAAACAAACAGAGAGACAATAGAAAAACAGAGAGAGACAGATATAGATACAGAGACAATCAGAGAGAGTAGACAGAAAGACATACAGATAGAGAGACAGAGACAAACAGAGAAGACAATGGAGAGCAGAGACAGACACAAACAGAGAGACAGATAGAAACAAACAGAGAGAGAGAGAGAGAGACAGATACTAAGACAGACAGACAGACAGAACGACAGACAGACAGAACAGACAGAACAGACACACACACACACACACTTAATTCCTCACCTTGGAATCGTCATTCAAGATAAAGGACGTGAGAGAACTTCTTTCCAACCAACAATAATATCATTCATTTCTTCCGAAACGAATAAATGTCTTTAAAAAGTTGTTCATTTATCCACTGTCGTGTAATTCAGATAACTCATTTTAACATCAGTTATCAACGATTTTTATGGGGACAACCTGTTAGAAAAAACAAACAATAATTATTGGTCGTATAGTGATTTAATTCTTTTAAAAACACAATAATGAATTGGTTAGAAATCACCTGTCATCTTGTGAAAACGATATCTGCAATGGTTAGTAATATCTGAACGCTCCATTTTCGAAATAAAACATGCTGACACACAATTGTTTAAATAAGCAACTTGATGACGTAATGGGAGATTTCACAACAATGGTTTTTTCAGGTGTGCCTCACATCGGAAATGACTTCGAATTTTTGGCTTGGTTCGGGCGAGGCAGCTGACTTCAAACTGACTCATTTTAACACGAAAATGAACATCTGCTTTGAATGATTTGATAAACCTACGTCTAAAGCTGTTTTAGCTAAACTTTTTCTGTTAGTGTTCTGGTGATTTAAGATATAACCATGAGAGACATGGGCACAGAATACTTCCTCATTTTCACGCACGACTGTGCTCTTAAAAGCACTTCTCCATTTTACAAAACCAAAGGAGGATAACCTTTCTTTCGTGCTTGAAGAGATAAAGTGAATATACTCATGGAATGAATGTAATAGGAATAATTAATTAATTAAGAACATATGGACAAATATTCATTGGTTCGCTCTTTGAGTGAATGAAAATATGAAAGGAAGAAGTGTTTTAACCAGTAGTCTCAATTTTACATTTGCTTGTATGGGAGGGGAGGAAATCAGTCTCCTATTTTGGGCTTTTGGAGCTTGAGTCAGAAAGTTTTTCCCTTTTCCCCATTCATGAATGGTTGCCTCAGAAACCCACTTATCCTCTACTTATGTTGGCCTTAAAATATGGTGGTTAAATTCAGTAAGCTGATATAAATCCTTTTCAAATTCTAGTTAATGGATGAAAATTGAGGATTTTAGACATTTGTTGACCTTTGTCTGATGATGCTTTTGACCTCAAAAAGAATAGGCTTCTTGCTGTGACAATTCTACAATGTGGTGAAGTTTTGTGAAGATCGGTTAAACTTGTGATGTGCATGTGATAAACCTAAAAAAAACAGACAAACAGAATAATGCACGCAACTAACAAATTACTATAAAAATCCCGATTTTCACAAGTAACAAACAGACAAACAGGGTGAACATAATCTCCTTCCACCTTCAGTGTGGAGGTAATCAATAAATGAAGTATACTGTCATTAATTTAACTTACAATGGACAAGTTGTACTACTGATTGGCTTCTGATATTATTTTCAACTTGGAAGGAGATTACATGAAAGATATAAAATGGATGTTTACCTCGTCGATGCATCATACTAAAATATGCAATTTGGTGTCCGTCTGTCTGTATTTTTGACCACAATAACATTCAGTCTCACTTATCCAATCTCAACCAAACTTGACAGGAGGACTATGGGTCACATGATGGAGTTGTGTCGACTTCATTTCCCCTTCCCCAAGGGGGTTTTCCGCTTAGGTGAAATCCGTGTTTAGGTGTATATCCATTTAAATAGCTAATCGTGGCCAAGGCCGCATCTAATAACAAAGTAATCACAACATTAATGATAATAGCATAATATTAATGCTATTACAAAACATAAATACTAATAGTATCCTCTGCTCAATATTAATAAGAATAGTAATACAATATTAATAGTATCTCTGCTCCAACGGGTTTTTTCGTGCCAAACGCGTTTAAGTGTTATAAATAGCTTATTTGGCGTTTCGTGTGGTACCCTCCAGAAGTAAAAATATCATAAACCACAAACACGTATGATTAACTTTTTAAACAGTCGTTGCTGCTGTTAACACGAAACTGAAATGAGGAAACCCAACGTTCTTGAGGCATTATATGCTTATCCATCCGAGCCTAATCTGCTGTAATCTATCATCGACCCCACAGAGATAATAATATGAACTTCCTGGCCTCCAGTAGGTGGGGTATAGTGTGAATAAAATGAATCATGCATAAACATGACCCTAATATCTAACTCATGAACCTAATAATAGGGAGAGGCGCAGAGCTAGTTTGTTGAAACCAATGGTTCTTATGATACATCCTAATTTGGATGACTTCCTCACATATTATCAGCTTATTCTTCTTCTTTAATATGCAGCTCAAGGCTGCAGCGAAGCATCATTAGCTGAGGGCGTGGCTGTCTGACATGCCCTCTGTAGTTCTGGCAGGAATTTGTAATTTGTTCATGTCGCGAAGCTCACGTATTCTTTGTAACGACACCGTTGCGATCTTTAACACCACAACAATTCCAGAGAAGGGATGCCCATTTTAACATCCATCCGAGGGATGCACACATATTGATGAATCCCGCCTGTGAAGTCCGGGTGACAGTTTATAGCTTGTTGAGATTCAAACCCAGGTAGACAATTAGAGGCAAGCTGCGTACTCTTGGCCATCCTGCCAGCCCAATTTAGCACCTGTACATGTGTAAAATCAAAATGTGGATTGCATTTTTGCAGTAATTTGAAATGCTAAGTTTTCAATATTTAAGGATTTAAAGCATTCCAGACTTCTGCAGCATGAAGAAACAATTATCCTGTATTTATGTATGATTATTCCATAGCTTTAAGCTCCGTGGAGACACAAGTGCTTATATTGAGTGATTTCACCATAGGCAGTTAGTTACCTTTTTTTGCAGGCAAGGGATTTCTGCTTGGTAGTCTTGAAATACTTCTTCAGTTGACTTATGGGTCTTTGAGCACACTCAGTTTTCTCTTCACACTCCTTGGCTTTCTTGAGTGGTATGAATGTCGAGTAAATATTTGAATGCATCAGGAGATTCAGGATTATTGGAAGGGGTGGTAGGATCAGTAGAGGTATCTCCACAAGTTGGGGTTGATTAATGACGCCTCCTTTTGGTAGTTTTCTCGGGATGTTGACTCTGAAAGAACAGAAGAAGAGAAGAAAGATTTAGCCTTTAATTCAAAACCCATTTATATAAAATAGATGCAAATGATTTGTGCAAACACGATCCCCTTAACTATAGACCATTTAGCTTACTTCCAATTATAATCAGCAACGTCATGGAATCCATCATTGACAATTGACAAAATCATTCATTTCTCCGCTGACCTCACCTCAGATCACCAATTCGGATTCAACGAGGTCACTTTACTTGATATGCTGCTTCTACTCTCCCAACAATGGATGGAGGCCTTCAATATCAGACTATGATCAGGGCCATCTCTTTCGACACATCTCAAGCTTTTAGTACAGTCTGCATCCTGCTTTGCTCTCCAACTGTCTGCCTATGGGATACAAGGCAACTCCCTACGTAGCTTGCTGGCTTTCTTGACTATCGTAGCCAATGTGGCTCTCAACAAATCCTGTCATCTCTCCTTAGTAAAGTAGTGTTCTAAGCCCGATCCTATTCCTGATATTCATCAACGATCTGGGGGCTGACACTTGCGAATAAGAATCCTCCTTATCTCTTTCCTGATGATCTCCACCCTCGACAGCCGTGATACCGCTATTGTTTCAATAGGCAGATTGCCTTTTCCTCTCTTCAGACCTTGACAAATATCACAATCGTGATCAAACCTTGTATGTGCTAATCATAGAATCCGCACATTCTCATGTCTACTGTACCTGGTGTTGGTTCAGTGTTAGGGTGGGCTTGGAGTCCGGGGTCCTGAGTTCAAGCCCTAGCTGGCGAATTATACACCGGGGGTTGTCGCTGTCATCCTTCCAAGGTTCGAAAATGATACCAGTCCAGTGTGTACTGTGGAGGGGCACTGCATCAGCGACAGTCACGCTTCAATAAATGATAGCGACCCTGGCAGCTAAGCTGCCATACGACCACACCACCACCTGTCTATGCAAGGACTGAACGGAAACCACTCCACTACTTTCTTAACAATCTCTCTCAAATGAGTTCAGTCTATCAAATCTTGGGTTTCACTTCAGCCATTATCTTTATTTTGCAAATCACATTTCAAAGCTGGCCTTCAAAGCATCCTAGACTGGGCATCCTCCATCTTGCCAAGTCCTTCCATGGCACACGTAAACTCCTATCCACCTACAAGGCTTTCATCTGCAGCTCAATGGAGTACGCTCTCCCCTAGGTGGTGCCCCTGCCTCATATCTTCTCAGCTTATACAGTGGAACAAGTCTTCAATATAATTGAATCTCCCACGATGAAACTGAGTCTAGTGGGCTGATCACTTTGTCATAGGTAAAAGTCACTGTCTCTCTGTCTTCTTCTGCCTCCTTTCTGGTCTGCACTCTGCCCTCACCATGCTTTGTCCCCCCCCCCCCCGCTGTTCTGCAAGGCACACATGGCCACCAGCAACCCCCTTGTAGTGAAATCATAAAATCCAGAATCACTGCTCACCTCTACTCATTATTCTATTTTTACTCTGCCTGGCAACCAACTTCCACATATCTCTTCAATCTCATTTTCCCTCCAGTCTTTAAGACAGCTGTTCGCCACCATCTAGATCATCCCCCATCCAAAACCATGATCTTTTTGGCACTCTTCAACGTCGTGACATCAACCAATATGCTCCTCCCACATCATTTCATCATTATAATACTTAAACCAGGTTTGATTTAAATCCCTTGAGCTTTCTCAAGTATCACAGTGACCTGATCTGACCTCTGACCTTTGACCTCTTGATGCCAAAATCTCATCAGTTCATCTTTTCATTACAATGTGATGTTTTTTGAAGACTCCAGGGAGACACATACAACACACATGAATAATCCCGAGGTATTATTTCCGTAGTATATTGTGGAGCTCAATTCCCTCTCCCCTGTATCAGTGGAAAGGAATATGTTGTGTTTGTGTAGAAGACTCAATCCCCCTTTGTGACTCTTCTCTTTTCCATCTAAATTCTCTGTCTTTCTCTCTCTCCACACTCTGCATGCTCCATACACACTTTGCAACATTCAACATTACAACAGCTGATCCACAAAGAGCATCATAAAGTACTGTGGACCCACGGGGGGGGGGGGCTCTAACAATAGCCTCAACAAACGATGCCCATTGAGTTGACAGCAGTACTGCAGGAGCTGGCGCGACACATGAACGGCCGAGAGACACGACGAGCCCATAGGAAACAAACTTTGTCCGCCTCAGAAGAGAAATTGTGGACGTGCATAATTTGCAGTGATTTACAATAGTCTAGTGGTTTTACCTTTTTCGCAGTCGACGGAATTCCTGCTGTGGTAGTCTTGAGACGCTTCTTCCAGGTCATTTATTCTGTCTTCGAGCACACTGAGCTTTCTCCTCACATACCATGGACTTTCTTGTATGACGTAAGAATGGTCGCGAGTAAACGTTGATGCATCAAGGAAGTATCAGGATTATTGGAAGGGTGGCACAGATCAGTGTGGCATTCCTCAAGTGGCTCGGACTGACTTGTGACTCTCTCCCTTGTAGCTTCTTGAGGCATTTGATTCTGAGAAGAAACATAAGAAGATAAGAAAAGATGCCTTCAAATCATACACATTATATAAATTGATGAAAGTACACTGTTCATTAATTTAACTTACAAGGACAATTATACCACCGAGAGAGTTCTGAAATTAATTTATCTACTGGAAGAGACCAAATAAAATATTGTTTAAAAATTGAATGCTTTTGCGGTTTATGCGTGCGAACAAAAACGGATCATGTATAAACCCTAACAATCAGACTCAGCAAGGGAAAAGGAGCCAATTTGTTCAAGCACATTGTTTCTGCTATACTCCTAATTTGATAGACTTCCTTTTCATATTAGCAGCAGCTTCTTTCTTCTTTTCAGATGCACAGCAAGGCTGCGGACATCATTGGCTGAGACATATGTGCCGCTGATGCAATCCCCCTGCTGGTTCGGGCATAATTTGTAATTTGTTCAGCTGGTGCTGGTGATAGCGCCTACTCTTCACGAAGACAACATGGTATGTTTACATCAGCAACTAATGTGGCAAGCTGGTGTTGGCTTAGTGAGTTAAAGGTGGTTGCTTCGACCTAAATCTGAGTTGAGCCCCTGGCTAACGTTGATTAACACCGAGTGGTTGACTCAGCCTGTCATCCTTCCGAGGTCGGCAAAGAGTACCAGTATACTGGGTAATAACCATTCGAGGTAACCTGTGTCGGTATGCGACCCGTCGAGGACTTACTCGTCAATGAAACTGCTCGGCAGTCCGATGCGCCTTGACGGCAGAAAAGGATATGGTAGTATTATTATTATTATAACTAGGCCGGCAGATGAATGCCCGTTAACGTCATCCGAGGACGGCACACATATTGATGAATCTACCCTGCCTGTGAAACACCCGGGATGATAGTTTATAGCTGTGTGCAAAGATCAAAATCCAGTTAGAGGCAAGTGTGCGCACCTCTCGGCTGTCCGCCAGTCAATATTGGCAAATGTACAATGTGTAAAATTTAACACTAGTATTGCATTTCTGCAGTAATTTGAAATGCAAGTTTTATCGATTTTAAAGATTTAAAGGATTTCCAAACGTCTGCATCGCTGAAAGGGAAAAATTATCCTGTATTATAGTACGTTTTGCAAATTCATCGTTTTCAGCTCCCTTTTGGACACGATTGCTTATTTTTGAGTGAATCCACAATCGGCTCGTGATGTCACTTTTTCCCAGACGACAGCAATTTCTTGCTGAGTAGTCTTGAGCACCATTCTTCAGTTCACTTATTGTGTCTTTGAGCACATTCAGCTTTTTCTTCACATTCCTTGCCTTTCTTGAGCGAGGATGAATCAGTCTGTTGAAGCCTTTATTCAGAAATTCAAGATTATTGGAAGGGTGGTTAGAATCAGTAAGAGTGTCTCCACAAGTGGCTCGGGCTGATTCATGACGCTCTCTCTTTGTAGTTTTCTTGGATTGACTCTGAAAAGAACATAAGAAGATAAAGAAAATTTCGCCTTTATTCAAACACATTTATATAAAGAGATGAAGTACACTGTTTGTTAAATTTAACTTGCATGGACAATAAAATGAAGACCAAATAATGTGTTGTTGTCACAAGAATCAGCGAGCAAAGAGCAAATATGGAGTTATCAGGAGGAACCTGGATAGAGAGAGAAACAGTTATACTTGTTGTGGCCGGTCGTGGCGAGACACGACCCTAGACGGAGCAGTAGGCGTCCTCCGCACAAACACACCCGACATCGAAGGTCGTCACCCGATAACTCCGGAGTTGAACGGTTTCTCTAAAGACCGTGGTCACCAATATTTCGACCGCTGAGGTAGGGTCCACTTGTCTTTCGATTACCTAAGTACTCACACGCATCTAACTACCGGAAGCCACAACCTCGGCCGGCTTTGTCGAACGCGTAGTGGGCGTACGCGAAATACCAGTGGCCCCCCGGTCAAATGACAATTTTACGCATAAACACCCTCACTATTTTCAAGCCCGCACCTGCTGCGGGTCAATGATAGAACACAAGCAACGAGTGGTACATTTAACAGGGGTTTATTTATATCCGGAGGGAGAACACGAGCAGATTTATCACAAATATGCGCGAATGGACAATATAGACAATCACACTTTATACAATTTCCTAGTTATAGACAGGACGCCACCACAGACACACACACACAACACACACACACACACAAAGAAAATGGACCCGCATTATCTTTATTTCAACCCTCGCATCAAGGATAGACAGGCTGGAGGTCAGAGTTTGTGGTACCTGCGCCTCGTGCAGTTTGCCTGCACTGCAGGTGTAAACTTGGGTCATCGAGCGACCAGACACAATATAGCGGGGTACAGGCGGAGCGTCATCCTCACAGAGGGCAGCGGAGTTCCCGGCTCGGGACTCCGGGTAGGATGGCCTCAACAAAATGACTGGTCACTCTTGAATTTGGCCTACGAAATCTCAAGGGCCTTGGCCTACGAAGACCTTAATCCGGCCCTGCGCCCCACCCACACAAGCTCCACCCACATAAGCCACATCCACATCCATCATATCCACATAATTAGTGAAATTAGTTAATTTTAGTTCCCCACACACAACATGTTTTATTTAATTAAAAAAATTGCTCCACCCACACAAACCACATCCACACAACCCATACACACAGCCCACCCATCCACACAAGCTCCACCATGCAAACCCCACTCACCCAAGCCACATCCAAACAAACCCACCCACACAAGCTCCACTCACCCACACAAGCTCCACCACCCACACAAGCCACACCCCCTGTGCGCCCCACCTTTGCCCACCACCCCCTCATCCACCCTCCACCCTTCCCCACACACACACGGGGAGGTGAGGGGTGGATGAGGGGTGGTGGTTGTTGGGAGCGCACCTACCTACCCCCCCCCCCTTCCCTTTACATCTCCTTTATCTTTTCTTGTAATTCAAAATTCAGATAATTATAAGGAAAGCATTTATAATTAAACAAAAGTAATAACATTGAACAAAATCTTCTTGCGCAGCAGTCTCATGGTTTGTTTTGGTTTTGGAACTCGATCAACATATTCTGTTCAAAACAAAGAGTGAAGAACAATTAGGGTATAAAAAGATGATTATATTATAATACTAGGTGAATGCACCCGGCGCTGCCCGGGTTCTTTTTGAATGAATTTAATCTTCTATACATATCTCTGACGCGAGCACAGTATCAGTTCCCTATTGGGCCATGGTAGTCATAGGCTAAGGGGGTTGCTATGATGAGTGGGGCGAAAACACACCCCCTCCCCCCCCCCCCGGCCGAGGGCCTTGCCACATAGCCTATAACCTTCCCGGGGCCCATCCCGACATTTTGTTTCAGTGGTTAGCTCCTATCTTTCACCTTTCAGGAGATTAGCGCATGCAGACAAACAAACAAAAAATTAAAATCATATGTTAGATATATTGTATATGGCGTTGGCCCCATGTCAATCGGCTGAAGTTGAAAAATTAACGTTACGAAATCAGGTGATGACGTCATAATTCGGAAACCGGAAGTCGGAAGTACAATTATTTTACATCGGGACACTTGTACATGTTCTGTCAGCATGTGAAGTTTGGTGAGGATCAGTCCAGTACTTTTCGCGTGCATAGGTCACAGAGAAACACACAGACACACTTTCAACTTTATAAATATAGATTAATAAAATAATAAATATAACATTTACCTCCAGAAGACAGTGTCATGTCAGATTCCTCCAGAAGATTAAGTTGTGTGTTTGGTTCATCCAGACAGGTGTTTAAACTGAAAAAAAAAGAGTCGAAGACAGAGACAAACAGAGGGAGACAGATAGAGAGACAGAGAGACAGATAGAGAGACAGAGACAGAGAGAGATACATAGAGAGACAGAGACAGAAAGACATACAGATAGCGAGACAGAGACAAACAGAGAGAGACAGATAGAGAGACAGAGAGACAGAGACAAACAGAGAGAGACAGATAGAGAGACAGATAGAGAGACAGAGAGACAGAAAGAGAGAGATAGAAACAAACAGAGAGACAGATAGAAACAAACAGAGAGAGACAGATATAGATACAGAGACAATCAGAGAGATAGATAGAGACAGAGAGACAGAAAGACATACAGATAGAGAGACAGAGACAAACAGAGAGAGACAGATGGAGAGACAGAGAGACAGACACAAACAGAGAGAGACAGATAGAAACAAACAGAGAGAGAGAGAGAGAAACAGAAAAATAGAGACAGATAGAGAGAGACAGACAGACAGACAGACAGACAGACAGACAGACAGACAGACAGACAGACAGACACACACACACACACAGTGATAATTCCTCACCTTGGAATCGGGTCATTCAAGATTAAAGGACGTGAGAGAACTTCTTTCCAACCAACAATAATATCATTCATTTCTTTCCGAAACGAATAAATGTCTTTAAGAAAGTTGTTCATTTTTATCCACTTGTCGTGTAATTCAGATAACTCATTTTAACATCAGTTATCAACGATGTTCTTATTGGGGACAACCTGTTAGAAAAAACAAAACAATAATTATTGGTCGTATAGTGATTTAATTCTGTTTTAAACAACAAATAATGAATTGGGTTGAGAATCTCACCTGTCATCTTGTGAAAACGATTGATCTGCAAGGTTGTAGTAATATTCTGAACGCTCCATTTTCGAAATAAAACATGCTGGACACACAAGTTGGTTTAAATAAGCAACTTGATGACGTAATGGGAGATTTCACAACAATGGTTTTTTCAGGGTGTGCCTCACATCGGAAATGACTTCGGAATTTTTGGCTTGGTTCGGGCGAGGCAGCTGACTTCAAACTGACTCATTTTAACACGAAAATGAAACATCTTGCTTTGAATGATTTTGATAAAACCTACGTCTAAAAGCTGTTTTTAGCTAAACTTTGTTCTGTTAGTGTTCTGGTGATTTAAGATATAACCATGAGAGACATGGGCACAGAATACTTCCTCATTTTCACGGCACGACTGTGCTCTTAAAAGCACTTCTCCATTTTACAAAACCAAAGGAGGATAACCCTTTCTTTCGTGCTTGAAGAGATAAAGTGAATATACTCGATGGAAATGAATGTAATAGGAAAATTAAGTTATTCCCTAAAGTAGAACATGGACAAATATTCATTGGTTCGCTCTTTGAGTGGAATGAAAATATGAAAGGGAAGAAGTGTTTTAACCAGTAAGTCTCAATTTTACATTTGCTTGTATGGGAGGGGGAGGAAATCAGTCTCCTATTTTGGGCTTTTGGAGCTTGAGTCAGAAAGTTTTTCCCTTTTCCCCCATTCATTTGAATGGTTGCCTCAGAAACCCCACTTATCCTCTACTTATGTTGGCCTTAAAAATAATTGGTGGTTAAATTCAGTAAGCTGATATGAAAATCCTTTTCAAATTTCGAGTTAATTGGATGAAAATTGAGGATTTTAGACATTTGTTGACCTTTGTCTGATGATGGCCTTTTGACCTCAAAAAGAATAGGCTTCTTGCTGATGACAAATTCTACCATGTGGTGAAGTTTTGTGAAGATCGGTTTAAACTTGTGATGTGCATGTGATAAACCTAAAAAAAACAGACAAACAGAATAATGCACGCAACTAACCAATATACTATAAAAATCCCGATTTTCACAAGTAACAAACAGACAAACAGGGGTGAACATAATCTCCTTCCACCTTCAGTGGTGGAGGTAATCAATAAATGAAGTATACTGTTCATTAATTTAACTTACAATGGACAAGTTGTACTACTGATTGGCTTCTGATATTATTTTTCAACTTGGAAGGAGATTACATGAAAGATATAAAAATGGAATGTTTACCTCGTCGATGCATCATACTAAAATATGCAATTTGGTGTCCGTCTGTCTGTATTTTTGACCACAATACATTCAGTCGTCACTTATCCAATCTCAACCAAACTTGACAGGAGGACTATGGGTCACATGATGGAGGTTGTGTCGACTTCATTTGCCCCCTTCCCCAAGGGGGTTTTCCGGCTTAGGTGAAATCCGTGTTTAGGTGTATATCCATGTTAAGATAGCTAATCGTGGCGTTTTTCCAAGGCCGCATCTAATAACAAAAGTAATCACAACATTAATGATAATAGCATAATATTAATGCTATTACAAAACAATATTAATACTAATAGTATCCTCTGCTCAATATTAATAAGAATAGTAATACAATATTAATAGTATCCTCTGCTCCAACGGGTTTTTCGTGACAAACGTCGTGTTAAGGTGTATAAATAGCTTATTGTGGCGTTTCGTGTGGTACCCCTCCCAGAAGTAAAAAATATCATAAACCACAAACACGTATGATTAACTTTTTAAACAGTCGTTGCTGCTGTTTAACACGAAACTGAAATGGAGGAAACCCAACGTTCTTGAGGCATTATATGCTTATCCGATCCGAGCCTAAATCTGCTGTAATCTATCATCGACCCCACAGAGGATAATAATATGAACGTTCCTGGCGCTCCAGTAGGGAGTGGGTGTACTAGTGTGAATAAAAATGTAATCATGCATAAAACATGAACCCTAATAATCATACTCATGAACCCTAATAATAGGGGAGAGGCGCAGAGCTAGTTTTGTTGAAACCATTTGGTTCTTATGATACATCCTAATTTGGATGACTTCCTCACATATTATCAGCTTATTCTTCTTCTTTAATATGCAGCTCAAGGCTGCAGCGAAGCATCATTAGCTGAGGGCGTGGCTGTGCTGCTGATGCATTGCCCTCTGTAGGTTCTGGCAGGAATTTGTAATTTTGTTCATGGTGCCGGCGATAGCTCACGTATTCTTTGTAAACGACACCGTTGCGATCTTTAACATCCACCAACGAATTCCAGGAGAAGGGATGCCCAGTTTAACATCCATCCGAGGGATGGCACACATATTGATGAATCGCCCCGCCTGTGAAGCTCCGGGGTGACAGTTTATAGCTTGTTTGAGATTCAAACCCAGGGTAGACAACTTAGAGGCAAGCGTGCGTACTTCTTGGCCATCCTGCCAGCCCAATTTTAGCACCTGTACCATGTGTAAAATCAAAAATGTGGATTGCATTTTTGCAGTAATTTGAAATGCTAAGTTTTCAATATTTTAAGGATTTTAAAGCATTTCCAGGACTTCTGCAGAGCTGAAGAAACAAATTATCCTGTATTTATGTATGATTTCAATTCCATAGCTTTAAGCTCCGTTTGGAGACACAAGTTGCTTATATTGGAGTGATTTCACCATAGCGCAGTTATGTTACTTTTTTTTGCAGGCAACGGGATTTCTGCTTGGTAGTCTTGAAATACTTCTTCAGTTGACTTATTGGGTCTTTGAGCACACTCAGTTTTCTCTTCACACTCCTTGGGCTTTCTTGAGTGAGGTATGAATGGTCCGAGTAAATATTTGATGCATCAGGAGATTCAGGATTATTGGAAGGGGTGGTAGGATCAGTAGAGGGTATCTCCACAAGTGGTTTGGGTTGATTAATGACGCCCTCCTTTGGTAGTTTTCTCGGGGGATGTTGACTCTGAAAAGAACATAAGAAGATGAAGAAAGATTTAGCCTTTAATTCAAACCCATTTATAATAAATAGATGCAAAAACTGATTTGGTGCAAACACCGATCCCCTTAACTATAGACCATTTAGCTTACTTCCAATTATAATCAGCAACGTCATGGAATCCATCATTGACAATTGACAAAATCATTCCATTTCTCCGCTGACCTCACCTCAGATCACCAATTCGGATTCAGACGAGGTCACTTTACTTGGATATGCTGCTTCTACTCTCCCAACAATGGATGGAGGCCTTCAATATCAGACGTGAGATCAGGGCCATCTCTTTCGACACATCTCAAGCTTTTAGTACAGTCTGGCATCCTGCTTTGCTCTCCAAACTGTCTGCCTATGGGATACAAGGCCAACTCCCTACGTAGCTTGCTGGCTTTCTTGACTATCGTAGCCAATGTGTGGCTCTCAACCAAATCCTGTCATCTCTCCTTGTAAAGCTAGTGTTCTAAGCCCCATCCTATTCCTGATATTCATCAACGATCTGTCTGACACTGGAAAAATCCTCCTTATCTCTTTCCTGATGACTCCACCCTCTGACAGCCGTGATATCCGCTATTGTTCAGATAGGCAGATTGCCTTTTCCCTCTCTTCAGACCTTGACAAATATCACAATCTGGTCAAACACTTGGAATATGTCTTAATCATAAGAATCCCACATTCTCACTGTCTACGTGTAGCCTGGTGTTGGTTCAGTGGTTAGGGTGGTGGCTTGGGATCCTAGGGTCCTGAGTTCAAGCCCTGTCAGCTGCTGAATTAAT
>CM068953.1:36121431-36134161 GCA_035128595.1 Eptatretus atami | reverse complement strand
ACACACACACACACACACACACACACACACACACACACTTAGTGCACGTTGGGTAGCTTTCACCCTTGTTTTGGGGGAATTTCCATAAACAAATTATAAAAACAACGTTGTATTATCGACGTTTCAGGGAGATGTGCATAAACATAAATCTTTATAAGCAGTTGCCAATCGTCATCTAACGGGTGGAAAATATTTTGGCTCTGTAATTTAGAAAACACGTTAACACGGCAAATGGCTCGGAAATCGGGTATTATCAAATGTATTTTGCTTTGAAACTCACAAAGAGAAACCATATAACCTTTGTAAATAATATACCTCTATCTTGTAGCAACGGTCAACTGTAAATCCCGATCGGGACATGAACTGTACCGCTATCGACTGGAGGGCGCTCGGTAAGTGGCTTAAGCACTCAAGCAAGCACTCCCATTAAAGGGTTGATAATGAACGGTTGGCCAGGCTGTGGTTGCATAGCATATAGGATCCTTTTAACTTTAGAGCCTATCTTCAGCTTGCCCACAGCAGTTAAGGCCCTGTCACACCTTGACGATTTAGCCAACGTATGCCTGACGTATGCAAAATTGGGCTATAAAACGCTGAGCAAACGTCGAATACGTTATGGGTAAGTTTGTATACGGTTAAGAGCACGCTGGCATACGTCATAGTACGTTGGCATACGTCGTTAGTACGCTGGCTACGTCGTAGTACGCTGGCATTACGCGTAAGGTTCGACGAGCTGTTAGACAAAATTTTCCATGCTTGAAATTTCCCGACGTTATGCCAGCGTATGACTCACACGTTCCGCATAACGCTTGGGCATAAGTTGTAGGCAAGTTACGTGAGATCGTTGACACACGTCGACACACGACTTGTAAGTTACTCATAAGTCGAAACACGTCAAGTAATGATTAGCGTCAGTGTTCCAGGACTCCCTGCGTTTTTTTTTTAATTATTTTTTTCTTCGGTATGACGGTGATGTTGACACTTCGATATCTAGTGCGTTATAATATAATATAATATAATTAAAAAGCTGCCGCTCAACAATTAACATCATAACCGCAACTAGAAATCGAAAGTGTCATGTCAACATCACCGTCATACCGAAGAAGAAAAATATAAATAAAAAAAAAACAAAAAAACAAAACGGAGTCTGGAACACTGACGCTAACATTACGCTGAGTGTTCGACTTATGGAGTAACGTACAGTAACGTTTGTTTTGTCGACGCCGTGTTGTCACGATCGCGTGCGGTGCCTTTACAACCTTATGCCAAGCATATGCGGAATGTGTTCCATACGTCGAGTACGTCGAGAAATTATTTTTTCAAACATGCCTGCAAAAATTCCGATTGTACTCGGCCCGTATTACAATGACGTATGCCAGCATACTACACATATGCCAGCGTACTTACGACGTATGGCCAGCGGCCTCCAACGTATACAAAACTTTACCCATTAACGTATTCGACGTGCTGTGCCAGCTTGGTCGGGCAATATTTTATACGTCGGATACGCTGGCTAAAACGTCAAGGTGTGACAGCGCTTCAACACTCGATGTTAGTGCGGTTATGAATTTGAATCGTCGGATCCCCACCCAAAGCCGCAGCATGAATAGCCTACACCACGTGATCGGCGATACGCATGCCGCGCGCTATGCATAAGTTAGACTATCGTTGGGCATAGGTTGTGAACGCCCCAACACGCTCAGCATCATTGGTATTATAAGTTATCTATATGTGATTTTAAAACGTTCTGTGTACGTTACTAATACGTATGCATACGTCCAACGTTATATATTGCCCCAAAACTTTAAAAAAACATCAATAGTTCAGCGTACGCCAGCGTTTAATACATTTTTTGAGGACTTGCCACGCGGCTAAAACGTCAAGGTTGTGACAAGCCCCTTTAAAGAAATGAAATGAATTCTTCACATATTGACTTTGATCCACAAGAAGTACTGCCCTTACGTTTTAGAACGACCGAAGACATCGCAAAGCTAATGGCCCGTGATATAAAACATGCAGAAGATTAATTTCACCATGCTGCCTGCTCTCTGTGGATGCGTACATCGGTCTGTCCACGCAAACGTTACATACGTCTTTTTAAAAACATCCGTTTTTCACCAGATTACTTGATTCCCTGTAAGGCACTCGCGAAACCTCCAAAATAAAACACAGATCTGGCAGATGTAGGAATAAGGCAGTACCTGGGGGGGACCAAGTGTTGAGGTCAGCAGTGATGCATTCAATCATATAGGCTCAGAGCTGGGGTAATTAGCACGTTCTCAATCTTTGTTCACTCAACATAATTCTGCAATGACAAAAAGACAAGGTAAGTGCTTGAATTCACTTTTTTGGGTAATTATACGGAGAGAAGGAGGGACCATAGGCCTGCTCTAAAGTAATAGGCATATCAGCTAGTATAGACTCGTTTATTTCTGTAAATTATCGGGATTTCAACAACAGATTTTACATTCTTTAGTCTGGACAATATCCATCCCTGAAACCCCCGAATTTAATTTTGGATAATCTACTTTAATTCTGCTCCGCGGAGAGTTAGATTTGTGGAAAAATCGTATCATATTAATGCATGGAAATCCTCCAAGCTCCTAATTTGAAAACATAGCACTTACAAAAGCGATGTTTACAGCGATTCGTACACGATGAACAGGCATCGATGATATGAGTAAGAAAGTGAAAAAAAACTATCGTAAGAAATCGTTGTTGCCTTTCCATCGAAGGCATAGCATGAGCAGGCCAAAAAAACATGTGCTTCAGACCCCAGTGAGGTAAACCAAGGATACGCTTAGACCCAGTGATGTAGCAAAGGGTGGCAATTTTTTTTTTTTTTTTTTTTTATGTTGAACCTGGCGAGGGAAGTACCTGGAATGAAGAAATTATAAAATAAGGACGTAAAATATCTTCAAAGGGTGCTTTAATTAACCCCAAACACCCAATTTTCACTCTTGCACTTCCTTGTGAAAGTTATCTTAGTATGCATGCGTTTATCAGGCTGCTAGGTTATGGTTGTGAGTTATGAGGATGCACGTGTGCACACACACACACAACACACACACACACCACACACCAACACACACACACACCACACACACACACACACACACTATTCGTAATAGATACTGTAGTAGGATTCAAGTACTTTTGCAATCTTCGAAGCGGACCAAATTATGTATCATGTAGGTTTTCATATCCAAGCTTTCAGCCCTCACAAATACAAATATATAAAGATTTAGCACCTTCCGCAATTTGTTGCCTGCAAGTTGAAGATGGTGGGACTGCATCTGTTCTCAGCCGATTGTCTGCACCACTTCTGTCAAAGCATGCAATCGAAAATGGTGGCGAGCACAGGAACAGCTTTTTGCTGGGAGAGCCACTTGTCCCTTCTTTCAATGTTTGCAGCATCCATTGTTGCCAGCCAAACTGGAACCGAGAATCTCTCATGCTTTCCATGGTGAAGTATTGCCTTGTTGGCCCACGCGACCAACACAATTAAACAAACGCCCTCTGACGGACATGGTGGCTTCCGGTGCAAAAACCCATGGGGCAAAACTATTACTGATTCGCTCTCACTAATGTGCTCTGGGTGTTGTTCATGGGCGCACACCAGGAGCTATGGGGAAACCTTAACAGGCGAGGGCCCGAGAAAAAAAAAGAGAAAATTGATTGAACACTACTCGGTAAATAATAGATTGTGCCCCCGGAAAATGACTCCCTCTGATCGGGAAGACTATTAGTCAGTTAAGATGCTTCACCACTAATATGCATAGCATAGTTATTCCTGCACTTAAGAAAGTGAAAGTTTAGCATAAGCATATGAGGATTAGCATAGGGCCTTTCTCAGTTTAATGTGATATTGTACCGTTGACCACCAATGAGACAAGACCTGATTTCCTAATACCCTTTCCCTCTGCTCTTTTCCTCGCTCTAATGTATGTACTTCCCGTTGTGCCTAATACTAAAAAGAAATTACACAATCCTGTGATTCCAAATTCATATGCTTACGGGGCCCGGTTCTCACCCTTCTGGAAATCTGTGTATATATAAATTGGTGTGTCCTTTTGTTTGCTACATTTCTGATATGTGCCTGTGTGCGTTGCCGAGTGACACTTGAGTGAAAAAGACGAAAACCGCTAGAAAGGCAAAATTTTTGGCACCAAATAGCAACTTCGAGACATAGGCCATTGATTAGATCCGGTACAGAAAGTCGCAGTCTCTATCCATATTGTTAGGATGAGGCGTGCCTGCCTTGTTATGTATATTGACAATGTGTCGTGCAGAGACAAATTCTACTTTATCTGAACAGCGGTCCATTGGCATTTTTTCCATACAATGTAATCGAAACCAAAAACCCTTAAAACCGCGACACATAATTAAATTTGAGAGAAAAATTACACTGCCGTTCCATCCTTTTCATATTGGTGAAGAACAACAGATGAAAAAATGTAGAGTCCATCCTTATGGCAACCGACTACTGTGAAATACATTGTGATACTAGATCGTCACTATTTTACTTAGGTTGGTCTCGATGGCGGCATCCCTAAATAAGATCATCCAGTACGTGGCGGCCCTATCGTGATAACGGCTGTAAACAGTTTGATTTGAAATGGAGGTAGCCACACTTTTTTCAAATAATTGTACCATATGATAGAGGAAATATTAATAGAAGCCCCGCACTATATATTATCGTCAATACTTTGATGGATATAATCAGAATTGGGGTAGTTGGGAAGTCTAGAAAAACGCCCCGATAATCCAACCCAGATGTATGATCTTGCACCAAAACACTTTTTATGGTTACGTTATAAACCCACCTTCGCTGTGTTGCTTTTGACATGACTCTCCCCCCTGCCCTCCAACAAGATTTTGCTAAGACCCACAAGTGACTGGGCAAACAGGAACGAAGGTAGCACCTGGACCTGGATTAAGCTGAAGTACACTTTGTAATGTATAATGCCTGTAGTAGAATTTTAATGAAACCACAATTTGTTAAATACCCATCATTTACTTAACCTGGGTGATAACGAGAATATCATATAGTCTGGTGCGTAAATAACTTTGTTGATCAGTCTAAATATAAAGAAAACTAGCGGTCTTCACTATTCATGCACCCCACTTTCTCGCCTTTGTATACAGTCAACCAAAAAAAACAACCTTTTTCTGTTTAAAGGGGTGTTTGTGAGACCGATATTTTTCCGGTTAAATTCTTTAGGTGCAGGGTCCACCTAACCACAATACATATCCTTTGATAAGTCTGTAGTATTTTAGAAAGGGATACTCAGGGACACTGAAATCACTTAAAACAAATCTATAATCAAAATGGAGCTGTTAGCAAAGTAGAAGATTATCCTAGTCTATAGAGCTGACAATTTTGAAACCTTTCTTTTATTTAATAAATTGTACAATTTTCTAAACCATATGTGTTGTTTTGTTCACCTTTGTTCATAGGGTATGGGTTATAAGACGGTGGACAATAAATCTTTCATGTACTGATCCTGTGATGTATAATCGCTGTAAATACATTGATAAAACCAAAATGTGAAATAAAGTGAGTGAATAACTTTCTGAAGGGTATGTATTGTCAAAGATGGGAGTTGTAGCCTGGTAGTGTGTGTGATGAGTAGTGTGAGCGTGAATGGTCGCTTTTATTTAGTGTGTGTGTAGTCCGTGGAGTTATGGTGAATGATGTTTGGTTGTGCTTATTCTTCCAATGATCCCCCGTGTTTGCGCCTAGTTGGTAGCTCTCCTCCATCTCTCTTCCATTTGATCCTTTTTGATGAGGTCTATATACGGGGTATCTCATATCAAAACTTTCAAGAAAGATTCAATCGGAGTGTTGGGATAACTGACCATAGGAAATGTAATAAGGACAAAGAATTAATTTGTATATAAGTTTTCGTTTTTTGAGGTTTGAGAGGATTATATTTGTATTTAGTTTTCCATAGGTTCAGAAAGCATTATGCTCTCAGTGCGTGTGAACACCTTGTGAGCTCTCACTGGTGAAGGTAATATTAACATGCATCCTGACCTTCATTCTCATGGGTTTCAGTGGTGGGGGATGTGATGGGATGTATTTGAGCGAGTCCAAAAAAAAAAGTTGAGTAATATCTCATTTTGATTTCCATTCACAAAAAAGATGTAACATGCGAAAGGTGAGGTAGCATAGGAAACGGAGCCCCACCCTCCCCTCTTGTCTGGGATGAAACTCCGCCGCGTCACGATACTACTGCTGGTAATCAGATTGCCGGGTTCTCCACCTAATTTCACCAGCAACCAGGGGTGATCCCGTTTCATGTGCAGGCGACCTCGAGAAAAACTGAGAAGAAATAATTATAGTTCTAGGAGACCCGGAGGCCTGGAGAGCTATTTCTTCCCTCTTGGCTCTGAAAACATAGGTTGTGCTGCATTAAATCGACCCCCACCCCCGCCCACATCCCAAACCAAGGTTATGAAAGGATGGTTGGTCCTGGTGTAGTCGATCATTGTCGGAAAAATACAAAAAAAAGGTTTAATTTTTGCTTGAGAATTTTGTTACCTTACTCTCCTCTTGTATTTTATATCAGTATTTAAATGGCCCTGATTTACACCCAGTTAATACTTGAAATAGATGGCAGAAGTATTATACTTCGATTGTAAAACTTGTCGTTGGTATTTAGGTTCCCAATACCAATGACCTTTAGACCTATAGTTGTGCAAATAAGAGAACCGTTTGCTATGTTGATTTCACCCACCCGTTGCCCTCAGCCCAAGGGCACTCTGGCCAAAAAATCTTTTCTGACCAAAATCCCCACCTTATAATTAACCACTTTTATTTTTTCTGCCGACCAAACTTCTAAAAATATCTGTGCAGACCGCATCTTCCTCCTTTTACCTGAGCGTACATGATACGGGCACGACAACCATCAGCCTACACCTCTGTCAAAAATCCGTGTCCAAACTAGTCCTTCCGGCCTCCCTAAGATTGATAATACAAACTATCCGTCGGGAAATGAAGATAGGTTCTAATTAACAATTGAATCCGCCAGGCCGTGGATACAAAAACAATAAAAAAAGAATATACGAAAGATATTAGGCCCAGAGGTTCGAGTATAAACTCCTTCCCAGAGACCTGATTGAGTCATCAAATACAAATGAAACTGGCCGATTTTGGGCGAATATAGGTAGGGTTTCATTTTGTCACGTTCTACTGCCCTACCTGGACGTATATGGATGAGAAGGGATGAAAAAAAAAACGTAGTCTGTGCGACCTTAATGGACCCCATACAGTGTTTGGTGCTCTAGCAACTGCCGAAAAAAACCTAAGCTAAATGTTGTGTGGTGTGGTGGGTAGATTTAACGAAAAAAAACAATCTGCAAGCATAACCTTGAAAGCTAGAATCATGAATTTTTTGTGCTTAATCCTCAGGTCATTCCCATCGAACGGGCCACAAATCGCGAGTCAGGTTCTATGGTAGTCGATACCCATGGTCCGAAGTACCAAGAAAGCGCTAGCCGGAACAGCAACAGTAAAGCCTGAATCTAGTTATCGCCCTCAGTGTTCTTGGGTGATGCAGGATAGTCGGTTCAACTAAAGTTGTTGGTTGACTTGGAATCGGAAGAATGATTATTTGCCCTTGGGCAGGTTGGATGTTGTGTGTGACGAAGGGACAGAAACCGATTTTAGTATTAATGTTTGTGATTCAAGATTGCTCGCCTATCTGTTGATTCTCCTATGCTATGGCAAATGGAATTCTCTTTGTGAAACGTATGATTCTACGTTTTTTCTATATGGGCCAATATATTAAGATAGGGCGTGGTAACTTGTTAATTTCTAGTTGAGTATTATCACTGATATCGTACAAAAATGTGGATTGGGATTCAGAACGAAAAATTTCCAGGTGGAATATCTATCGATTGGGATGTGGTGTGTGAAAAAGGGAAGAAATTGATCAAGTTTTGGTGAAGATTGAATCCAGGATCTGAAATACAATAAATTATTTTAGTTTTTTAAAAGTGATTCATGTGTATCACCGAGAGTGTGGCAGAGACTACGGTGGCCATAACGAATCGGTGATACGCATTAGGTTTCAACTAGGAAGGGCTACTTTCTTCAAGAGCGGAGTTTGCATTATCGTCTGCCGCACGTGATAATGCCTGGTCCATCGAGATGTGTTGAACATATTGGCCCCATTACATTTTTGAAATATCAGGCTTACTTTGTTACGAACTCTGGAACACCAGTCGCGACCAAGCTGCCAGGGTCCCTACAGAACCAGTTATATCGATAAGTCTGTGATTCTACTTCAGGTTGTCCATGTTCCCCTTTGTTTAATGGAGAGACGTGGAATATAGAATTTGTACGTGCGGGTGTGAATTATTTGATAGTTCTTAGACCGTATTAGTTCAACGAGTCAATGAGGTGACTACCACATCAACATACATCCTCTTCGTTTATCGGTCCCACCAAGGTCACACGTTCCATCAGGCACCATTAACAACCGTGCGTCTGTCTCAGCATCGTACATGGGTCGGACGTCTCCTTCGGCCCTCAGAAGGCTCCGAACTCTCTGCGGCTCTCCAGATGTAGATGTGATATAATTTCCCCGCCCCCCTGCGGAGCCGAGGTTTATTGGAGATGGCGGGAGACGTCTACAAGACACCGACTTTCCTCACGAACCCCGCGGACCAAATGAGGAGGAGGACATCTCAGGCACGCCGCGCAAACTCTTACCCGGGCACTCTAGGATCCTCATTCAATCTCAATGGAAGACGGTGAGCAACGTTCTTTACGACCCACCAATTCTTTCCCAGAACCCGGGACCAAATGGAGGCGAGGACGTTCTAGGGACTTGGCGGAACTTTCCACTAGGCTCTGACCACCATCGAGAGCGCGAGACGTCCTCTACAAGACCGAGCGGATCCTTTCCCACGACACCGCGGCAGCCGCGCAGAAGAAATAGCGAATATAAGGAAACGGCCAGGGCCTTGGGTGAGACATGAGTTAGGGTTTGCGATCAAATGGCGATCGGTTCGAGGTGCCGGAGATCGACTCGTTCTTGGTGCTGGCGGTTTGGCCAGTTGCTCGGGTCGTCTTCTCGTCTCGTCCACCTGGCGTCCGAGCTCGCTTTCCTCCAGTTCCCGCCAATGGTTGCTTGGCCCACAGAGGGCATCATTTGCTGCAGGTTCGAGTTCCACCGAGCAGATCGTCGAAGACCACACGGGTGGACAGGTCCAAGCGCAGGCTCTGATCTCTAGCTCACCTGTCCTCGAGCTGGAGGCCTTCAATAAATGACCATTGTGTACCTAATGTGGGATCTGCCTGTTAGGGCCCGTCTGTTTAAGTGAGAAATTGTTAAGCTGTTGCTCTTGTAACATATGACATGACTATATTTGGGGTTAATTCTGCTCTGTGTCTCCCCTTTCCCTTGTAAATAAATCCATCTAAATGTATCAGACTCAGTCTTTATGTGTGTTTTCAATTTGGTTTAACACGGTGCATGTTGGGGAATTTAAGAGCAGTTCATTGCCTGTAGTTCCCAGTGTGCATTCTTTGAGCCTCGACGCGGACCTCAAGGCATGGTAACCATTCCCCGCTCGGGTTCTGACGCATGGTGTCGGAGCACGGGAAATGACAGCTCGTTCCCCCAGTTACGAAACGTTCCGTTTAGAGTGGTGTTAATTATCTCCCATGGTAGTTCGGGCTCACGTGGGGGCCTTCTACCTTCGGCTATCTCTTGGAGAGGTTTGGCAAATAACCCTATGTTAGCCAACGTGGTTTGACTTTATTGACGATTGCGTCGGTCCTAGCAGGGACCGTTACCCTCAGGGAGTGTCGTCCGGAGAGGGTGACGATCTAGATTCCGCAGTGGGTCGGCTGTGCTCGGCTAGAGTTGACCCTATTGCTCCTATTGCCTAGCCGCGGTCTCGTCCTCGGGGTCCGCCGACGCCCGGGCACCACAACACCCAATTAAGTACTCTCCGTCTCCCGAGTTGTGCGAAAATTTACGCATCTACAGCCTATGAAATGAGTCCTATGTGTGATCATATATCGAGTTATAATGTTCAATGCTGAGTTAGCCCAAACCCGTTGATGTATAGAGTGGGAATAATATGTGATTTATCGGCTGCGATTCTTTGAGTTAGCCCCGTTGCTGTTCTATCGGTTATTTTGGACCGTCCGAAGAACTGATCAAGGGCGAGGGAGGCCCCCTAGTGTAGTAAAGGCCTACAACGGCTCGCGGATGTTTTCCCGCCTTTTTGTGCTCATCAGGTGGGGCACAGGCACCTGGCGCCCGTTGGGTTCGACGGGTACGAGGTATACGGCACGAGCTCCGCTGAGCATTGATTGGATATGGTGCTGTCTGGTGTGAGGCGCCAGCCCTGTTTGTGGCCATGCCAGTTTGGAGGGAAGACGCCCCCTTTTCGAGGAAGCTTCCGAAAGGGCTAGAAGGATGAGGGCGGAGCCCAAAACGGAGGGGAGGATCAAGGGTAAGCGAACTGGCTGGGATGCCTCCGCCGCTGACAAAGGGGCGGAATACGCCGTCCGCTCCATAAAGTACGGAACACGGGCGAGGGCTGCGCCCTCTTTCTTCTTGCGTCTGGAGCTGAGTCTCGTCGATTTGTCTGGCTACGGTTACATACGTCGCTTGTTTCTTTGTTTCTTTGTGTGGTCTGGTTCTTCTGTCTTTTTTTATTGTTGCGGTGTTTTCAGTGTGCAACAGCGTCTTCTAGTCGGTAAAGTCTTGCGGGTTCCCGAGACCCGTGGCGGGACGTTAGCTCCTGGTTGTCTTGCCGACTCGGTCCCCCTCTCCCGAACCGAGAGATACATCAACCGGTCCCCCCCTTTATCCATCGCTGATGATAGTGTCCTGGGGAAACCCGCGTGTCCGTATTGACGTTACTTCGAGATGCGCTGCCAAACACGTTTGGGGACTGCCGTGAAGCACAGATGATCTCATCGACCACGCCTGGGAAGGGGTGGGAGCTGAGGTCAGCACGGAGGATTGACTCCGCCAGGCCGCGCAGGCGGGAGGTTACTACTTTTTCTGGTTTCTTTGCTTTGTGGTAAATGTGCTGTTGGAACTGTCGGCGGTCAAGCAAGCCTAGAACTGTGTAAGTCGTTGCTCCTAGTAAATCACTATTCGGTTGTAGTTCTTGCTTTTAGTTCTTGCCATTGTTCTTCCTTTGATGTTGCTGACTGTGGAGGACCTACGCGCCCCACCCCACTTAGAATGTGCATTATGTGTGTGTGAACTTGTTTCTCAAGTGTCTCCGCTATCATTTTCCTATGTATTGAAATCTCCCATCTTGACATCACGTTAAAGAGGATTGATTAAGTGGGGTTTTATTTAAAACGCCCTTGACCCCCAGTCTCGGTAAATTAATTCCTAACCGTCGGTGGTTAAGCTCTGGGAACAGGTCGGATCGTAACTGACAACACGCCGGTGTTATCATCTGCAGCACCGACTTTCGAGATTCCGCGTTAAAGCGGTTCGGTGGCCGAAGTCGACCTGCGGCGAGATGCACGATCGGCATGGGTCCCCCAGTTCGATTCCGCCGACTCTGTTCACCCCGCGCATGGTCTTTAGTGTAGGTCGCCAACCATTTGATGCGAAAGCAACCGCGGCCTTATCCTCCGCAGGACAGGACCTTTCTGCAGTGGGGGCAAAATTGGCACATTTACAGATCGTAGGTGAGGTTAAACCCCCCACCCGAATTGCTAAACTGTGACTGGGCTCCGGGCAAGGTCAGTCCCGGTTGAAGGGTCCAACGATGGCTGAATTTGATCCGTCTGCCCAGCTTGTCGGTGGGGCGAGGCAGGCCGCTGTTTGTGGCTAGCACATGGCATTTATCTGGACTCAAGATCGCACGCCGGGCGCGCGAATTCGCAACCAATATCGTATATTTGGCACCTGATCTCTCAATAGGGTGAAGACTCAGCTGTTGAAAGACTGTTTAAATGAATTGATGTTCGTATCCAGCATCCCGGATTCGGGATAATCTTCAACAAGCTTGAATCAATGTTGCCGCTCAGCGGGTAACACACAGCACTCAAAGCCTGATCCACCAGGTTTCATACCGAATCATGATCAATTCACCGTACTTTTTTGAGTGTTGTGCCTCTATTACTTATTGATTGTAGCCTAATCCTCTCAAGTTGAGGATCATGAAAGATTCTCGTGTCCCCAAGTGCATCCGGATCCGGATCCGGAATCGATTCCACAAATTCATCAAAAGGGCAAATCAGTTCAGCCTTGTCTAACACACCAACGGGCCCAAGCAGACTGCAATTTCATGCCGTCCGGATCCTGGTTCCACAAGCTTTCTTGAGATATCCCCTGCACACAGACAAAAAAGAACATGGGAGACACAACACCAGCAGCTCGTTGTTGAGGCATCTCCAGGTACATTGAAATCGCGTCACTTGACCTCCATGACCCTCAGCTCGGTTTACTATATAAAAAAGACTTGGTCTCTGAGTAATTGCCCGCGGTCAGGCGACCTTGCAAAATCCAGAAGTTTCTCGACTTGATCTTCTGTACCAAACCTCCTCATTAAAACATCGATTTTTACCAGAAATTCTGTACAACCGGGGCTACGTAGTGTTAAGCATACTTAACCGTGGCTTATATAAGTGAAGAACAGGATTGAAATTGACCCTTTTATAAACACGAGCGAGGTGGATTGTGTGAAATTGGCCGTGTCCTCTCTTGTTTTACAATCATCTCTCTTCTTTTTT
>CM068953.1:36057253-36090061 GCA_035128595.1 Eptatretus atami | reverse complement strand
AGGAGGGGTGGGGGAAGGGAAGGCAACGTGAAGGGAGGGCAAGGGAAGGCAGTGTGATGGGAAGGCAGTGTGACGGTAGGGTCCATCCAGAAATACCCACCGTCCAGACATATATGGAGATAACCACCATCTGGACATAACCACCGTCCAGATACTTGCAGAGATAGCCACTATTCTTATTAGGTCATTTCTCCAAAATAAGTTCATAGAATGGGTCTCGTCCATCCGTCCGTCCATTAAAATTTGACTAAAACATTTTTTCACAAACCACCTCAACCAATATGGACCAAATTTGGTATGATTCATCAGAACAGCAATGTCTCATGCGGTTGTGCTCCCAATCCGGATGCGCACCCTAAAAAGGGGTGAAAGGGTGGGTTTTGTCCTAGAAATTGATATTTTATTCAAAAATCTTCTTCTGAGAAACCGCCAGCTAGATCCAGACCAAACTCACCACTAGTCATTGGGACCTTGCCCCTAACCTTAAGTTGTATTCCTCATGGCCGTATCTCCCCTGGAAAGGGGGCCACGGGCCCCCTCCCCGAATCTCTCATTTTCACTGAAACATCTTCTCCCCCACCTACCTGAGTGATTTGGACTAAATCTGGTACATTGCATCAGGACAATAAGGTCTCATGGCATTGTGCTCCCATCTGGATACGCTCATTTAAAGGGGGTGAAAGGAAGATTTTGCCCTAAATATTGGTATTTCATTGAAAAATCTTCATATCAGAAACCGACAACCGGATCCAGACTGAACTGGTCATCTGGCATCGTGACCATGCCCTAACCCTAAGTTGTGCTCCCCATGGCCGTATCTCCCCTGGAAAGGGGGCTACAGCCTCCCTCCCCTAATCCCTCATATTCACTAAAACATATTTTCTTCACAAACTCCATGACCGATTGTGAACCAACTTTGGTACATTGCATCAGAACAGTAAGGTCTCATGGTGTTATGCCCCCAATCTGGATCTGCCCCTATAAGATGTTGAAAAGGGGGATTTCACCTCAAATTCAGGTAATTTACTTAAAAATATTTTCAGAAACCAATAGTTAGATGCAGACCAAACTCTTCATGAAACATAAGGACCATGCCGTTAGCTTAAGTTGTGCTCCCCATTATCGTATCACTTCTGGAAGGGAGGCCATAGCCCCTTCCTCCTAACCCCTCATCGTCACTCCGCCTGTTGGGGGGGGGGGGGGGGGGGGGAAACCCCGTCAGTCCCCCACGGGGAATTTTTTTAGAATGACTGTTTGACCACCCTCAACTAGAATTGGACATTTGGCTCAAAAGAAAATGTTTCAATTACCGGTAATTCACTTATGCCTCACTAAGTAGTAATAATAATGATAATAATTAGAGGCCAATATTCTTCACAGAGTGGCATGTTATTGGCTAATGGAGAAACGTTTTAAAGTCAGGACCAGTCGTGGACGGGTCACTATTCCGACATCGGAAACTCGACTGAAGGTGATTTGAATAATAATTTGTAATTTGTTCAGAGTATACCTCGCTTACTCTTTGCAAAGACACCTACTCAAAAGAGATCTTGAACTTTGGGCCGAGATTCAAACCCAGGCTAGACATCTCAGATGTGAGTGTGCTCATCTCTCGGTTATCCTGCCACCTGCCTGACCAAGTGCTATTCATTATATTTTGCTCTTTTGTGCTATTCTGTTGGAGCTGGAATTTAAAGTTAGGAAAACCTTGGCATTTAGATGATTTTATAACCTCAACTGAGTACAGTATTTACCCAGTATTTTGTTCTCAGGTGGGAGTACCTTTTGGTTTATGACTTTGCACGTGTCATAAGAGAGGAGGATGAAACGGAGCAAGGAATTTGTTACTTCACTTGCACAAAGGTTTGCCTAAATGTATATTGTCTCCGTTTGCCATAATCCTTCATTGCCTTGCTCTTTTAATACAATTGTAAGCTTGTAATATTGTAAACATGTCAAAGTAAGCTTGTAATATTGACCGCACATGCACATGCAAACAAGCACAAACACAAGGTGATATTGTAAGCACATCAAGGTAAGCTTGTAATATTATAAGCACGCAAAGGTAATCTTGTAAAATTGTAAGCACGCAAAGGTAATCTTGTAAAATTGTAAGCACGCAAAGGTAATATTGTAAAATTGTAAGCACGTCAAGGTAAGCTTGTAATATTGTAAGCACACCAAGGTAAGCTTGTAATATTGTAAGCACGCAAAGGTAATCTTGTAAAATTGTAAGCACGTCAATGTAAGCTTGTAATATAAGCACGCCAAGGTAAGCTTGTAATATTGTAAGCACGCAAAGGTAATCTTGTAAAATTGTAAGCATGTCAAGGTAAGCTTGTAATATTGTAAGCACGCCAAGGTAAGCTTGTAAAATTGTAAGCACGTCAAGGTAAGCTTATAAGCACGCCAAGGTAAGCTTGCAAAATTTTAAGCATGCCAAGGTAAGCTTGTAAAAGTGTAAGCACATCAAGTTAAGCTTGTAATATTGAAAGCACGCAAAGGTAAGCTTGTAATATTATAAGCACGCCAAGGTAATCTTGTAATATTGTAAGCACGCAAAGGTAATCTTGTAAAATTGTAAGCATGCCAAGGTAAGCTTGTAATATTATAAGCACGCCAAGGTAAGCTTGTAATATTGTAAGCACGCAAAGGTAATCTTGTAAAATTGTAAGCATGCCAAGGTAAGCTTGTAAAATTGTAAGCACGCCAAGGTAAGCTTGTAAAATTGTAAGCAAGTCAAGGTAAGCTTGTAATATTGTAAGCACGTAATGGGTATATAGGGTCTATAGGGCTTTATAGGGTCATAAGTGGTCTAAAGGTCTGTGGGGGTCTAAAGGGTATGTTCCAAAAGTAGTTAGGGTCTATCAGGTCTCAAAAGGCTTTAAAGGGATCTAAGGTATGTAAATGTCTCAACAGTCTTAAAAGGTCTAAACTAAAGGGTCAAGGGTTCTAAGCAGTTTAATGGGTCAAGAGGGTCCAAGGTGTTGAAGGGTTCTAAAGTGTCTAAAGAGGTCTTGATGCTCTTAAGGGGTCTAATCTAAAGGGTCTAAATATCCAAAAGGTACATTCCAATGGTAGTTTGGGTCTTAATGGGTCTATAGTGTATGAAGGAGTCTAAAGGGTTTAAATTGTCAAAAGGGTCTTAAAAGGACTAAAATGGGAAAAATGGACCCTCCCCATTTCTTTCCCCTTCTTTAAGGCCCTGTCACACCTTGACGATTTAGCCAGCGTATGCCTGACATATGCAAAATTTGGCTAAAACGCTCTGGTCACATTTTTTTGTTTTTTGGCATAACCGTCAAGGAATACGTTATGGGTAAGTTGTATACGTTAAGAGCACGCTGGCATACATCGTAGTACGCTGGCTTTTTTCGTAGTACGCTGGCATACGTCTTTGTACGCCGAGGTGTGTGACAAATTTCCACGCTTGAAATTTTCGACGTATGCCAGCGTATGTCTCACACATTCCGCATAATGTTGGCATAAGTGTAGGCACTTACGCGATCGTTGACACACGTCGACACACGTTACTTGTAAGTTACTCATAAGTCGAAACATGTCGAGGTAATGTTTAGCGTACCCGAAACTTATTTTAACCTATGAGTAACGTGTTGTGGCACGTTACGCGATCGTTGACACACGTCCACACACGTTACTTGTAAGTTACTCATAAGTGAAAACACGTCAAGGTAATGGTTAGCGTCAGTGTTCCAGACTCCCTGTTTTTTTTTTGTTTTTTTTTTCGTCGGTATGACGGTGATGTTGACACTTTCTGATCTAGTGTGGTTATATATATAATATAATTAATAGGGGCTGCCGCTCAACCGATTTAAATCATAACCGCACTAGAAATCGAAGTGTAACATCACCGTCATACCGAAGAAAAAACAAACCAAACAAAAAAAACCAGGGAGTCTGGAACACTGACGCTAACCATCTACCTCGACGTGTTTCGACTTATGAGTAACTGTAACAAGTAACGTGTGTCGAGTGTGTCAACGATCCGCGTCACGTGCCTAAACTTTTATGCAGCGTAGTGTCGGTAATTGTGTCTCGTCGAGTAACGTTCGAGAAATTTCACAATGCTGTAGAAATTCTATCGAGACGTACTCGGCGTATGGACGACGTATTGCCAGAAAACTACGACGTACTGCCAGCGTGCCTCTTAACTGTATACTAAACTTACCCATAACGTATTCGAGCGTGTGGCCAGCTTGGTTCTGGACAAATATTTTTCATACGTCGGCATACGCTGGCTAAAAACATCAAGGTGTGACAGCGGCTTCAACACTTTGATGTCTAGTGCGGTTATGTTTTGAATTCGTCGAGCCGTAGCCTATGAAATAGCCTACGCTACGTGATCGTCGGCCGATAACGCTGCTGCGCGTTAATGCATAGAGTTAGACATACAGTTGGGCATAGGTTGTGAACGCCGACAAACAACGGCTCAGCATTCGTTGGCATAGTTATCTATATGATTAAAAACGTCTGTGTACGTTAACTAATACGTTAGCATACCTAGTCAACACGTTATTATACGCCCAAAACTTTAAAAAAACATCAATAGTTCAGTGTAAACGCCAAGCGTTTTAAAAACATACATTTTGAGACCTTGCCATACGCTGGCTAAAACGTCAAGGTGTGACAGCCCCTTTAAGGCGAGATGGTATAAATCACATTAAGAGGTTTAAATTTAGTTAAGAGGTTAAATATAATTATGATTAAGATCAAACTGCTCCACTGTACTTGCACTTCCTCTTTCTGCCCTTTTCAACTTATCATTTGCCCTCGGTCATCTTCCATCTGCTTGGAAATCAGCCAACATCACAGAATGAAGTTTTTTTTTGTTTTTTTTTGAAAAGGTGCAAAAATGGATCCCCTTAACCACTGACTAATTAGCTTACTTTCAATCATCAGCAAGGTCATGGAATCCATCATTGCAGTTGACATAAAAACATTCCTTTTCTCCAGCAGCCTCATCTCAGATCATCAATTTGGATTCAGACTGGGTCACTCTACTTTGGACATGTTGCTTCAACTCTCCCAACAATGGGACTATTATGAGACATGAGATCAGGGCCACATCTCTGGACATATCTCGAGCTTTCGATACAGTCTGGCATCCCACCTTGTTCTCCAAACTCTTTGCCTGTGGAATCCAAAGCCAACTCCATAGTTCCACACACAACATCAAATCCAAGTTCAAGTCCAACTCCACGTCGATGATGGACTTCCTCCACTCTCATAGCCAACGTGTGGCTCTCAATGGAATCCTTTCTTCTCTCCCTGTCAAGGCTGGAGTACCACAAGGCAGTGTTCTAGGACCCACCAGTGTCTTCACCGATGATCTCTCTGACTCTCGATAAAATACTACTTGCTGATGACCCGTGACATCCCTCATCTTTCAGACAGGCAGGCTGCAGCCCCTTTCCTCTCTTCAGACGTTGGGAAAAAAATCACAAGCTGTTCAAACACTTGGAATATGTCTTTTAACCCTGAGATATCCCACATACTCACACTCTCTCCGAAAGGACTGCACTGCAATTTTTCCTATCTACTCTCAAAACAACCCTCTCAAAGGTTGTTCATTCACTCAAACTCTTGGATCTCACTCTCAGCCATGATCTCCCTTGGGCAAGCCACATTTCAAAGTTGGTCTCTGAAGTCGGATGCTGACTAGGCATCCAACATTGTGCAAAGTCCATCCTTGGCAAACCTGAACTTCTATCCACCGACAAGGTTTTCATCCGCAGCTTGATGGAGTACAGCTCTCCCCTCTGGGATGACGCCCCTGCCTCACACCTTTCTCAGCTTAACGACTTGGAAACCAAGGCTTTCAAGATCATTGGAATCTCTCGTGATGAATCTATGGGCCAATCGTTTTGCCATCGCCGACAGGTCGTGTTCTCTGTCTCCTTTCACCTCTTTTCTTGTCTTGCACCTATCTGCCCTTTCCTTGCTTTCCCACTCCCAACACCCTTCCTAGGTATCTGTAGGATGGATGCGGTCCACCAGCAACCCCCTCCTCATGAAACTGCCCAAATCCAGAACCACTGCTCACCTACTCTCATTTGTTCCTCTTTTTTCCCCCACTTACACATTCTCTTCAATCTCATTCTTCCCTCCAGGTCTTCAAGACAGCTGCCCACCAGCATCTCAAATCATCCCCCATCCAAAACCATGTTCTTTTCTAAAATCACCAATTATATATCTCACGTCTGTGTTTTTGTTAGCTCATCGACGACAAAGTCGATATGAGCTGTTAAAGCCATAACAATGTCCTACAGTCAGTCTGTCCTTCCTTTGTTCTGTCAGTCAGGCAGTCAGGCAATGGGTCCATTAACATTTTTTTCGTTTTTGTCCCTACTCCTCTGAGGCAGCTCAACGGATTGTTTTGAAACTCGGTATGATGATTCATGACGTCGATGTGCAAAACCTAATGCAGCCCTTTATAATTTCCATCTCGGTGGTGATATAATTAGCTAACTAACTCCAAATGTAATCTATGTTCATATGTCCATCGCATTTTATGAGATTCTGTCATCGATGTTTCCTCGTTATTTAATTTTTACCTCTTAATTTAATTTGATATTAGTCCTCATTTAACTGAACGTCTTAATTAAATTTTCACCTCTTAATGCCATGAATGCCCTCTTGCTTTGAAGAACAGGAAAGAAAGGGTTGAGGTGTGGGTCAGGGGGGCAGAGATGGAAAGGTCCTTTTCTTCCTTTTTTATTTAAATCTATTTAAGACCTTTTCGACCCTCGGACCCCTTTGTACTCCGTAAGACCCTTCAGAACGGTGATCTTCACTATTTTTTTTAGAAGGGGCCACTTTTGCCGATAAATCAGTGTGAGATCCACCACACTGCCTGCAGGACTCCAAAATGGCGGCTATTAGGCCCCGACTCCATGTGCTATTTTTTTTTCGTTGTGGTTACTGCGCTGTTAGCATAATTGTTTGCATACTGCCATCCACTGATGTAGTGATGTTACTTTTATGCTTCACATTGGAACACTCATTTGAAACCATGGTTCAATTTGATGGCATTTATGGCGGATGATGATGGGGTTTTTTCACATTGTGTATTATTGGCCGCATGTCAGGTGCCGCCAGTGGCTCGCGGGCCGCATAATGAAGAACAGGGCTTTAGAACCCATAAGGCCCTTAAGAACCCATAAGATCCTTGAGATCCTCGAAGACCCTTGAGGCCTCAAAGACCCTTTATATCCTCTTCATCACCAAATGCAGCCTGATTACGACTGCCCTCCATCGGGAGATGAGCGTCTGTCCCACTTGGGCTTATTCATTCATATTTTTGTCAGAACTTCGGATTCCCTAAAAGCCAAATGTTTGGTTTTCATATGAACACAAACAACAACTTTTCATTTTGTTTCGGTTGTATGCTCTCACAAATCTTAAAGTGATCTCGCTTGTTTCTAATTCTACATCTCCCTCTCGCAATACTGTATTATTTATATTGCTGTGTTTATCTTCATGTATTCTCCATGTCTTCCACTCATACAACCCCATCCCTGCTCCTTTCCCCCATATTCTCAACACATTCCTCTCACACGCTGATATCCTCCAGCAGTCCTGCAATCGTGACCTGATCTGCAGTCAGATACCTGGTGTACTTCGAGCTGCCTCGGAATTGGCTGCTGGCTCGTACTCTTGTTAAGCTGTGGAACACTACTCTAGCTGTGCAGCACCATGGATCGATTCTTCTGGTACATACCCTACTTAATTCATCTACTTGCCCTCTACCCCCCCCCTCCTCCCCCACAACCCCTGCCACCATTTTCACTCATTCCTTTTCATCTCCATTATGTTTGCCTTGTCCCTGCCTCCATCCATCCATCCATCCATGATTATACAGTACTTTGCTTTCACTTACAACGCATTGGCAGTTTCTATGGCTGAGAACAAACCCTGGACAGGTCACTATTCTGTCATCGGATGCTGTTGCTTAGGGCAGGAATTTGGCATTTGACCAAGTTACTGACACACAATTGCCTGCTCTTTTCAAAAGGCATCTTGTGATCATATGCTCACGAAAGGACATTCTCCCTCCATTCCAACCTCCTTAACTCATCCCATGTCCAAGATGTTTTGCCGCTCGCTCTACTCTCATCCACTCCTCCAACCCATTGTGCTTGCCCTCCTCCAACCCATTGTGCTTGCCCTCCTCCCCCACCTTAACCATCATCTTCATATATTCTGTTTTCATTTCAGATGAGTCATTGTTCATTTGAAAGCCTCTTTTGTCATAGTTTATCGATACAGTAATCATATTTAATCTCTTCCATCAATTGTGACTTTTCTTTTGCAATTTGTAAAATCACCAGGCTCTCGCTTGCCACGCATTTCTTCCACCACAATGCTGCATTGCCTTATTGGAGCAGCTGGTGTATCTCTTCACAATGTTTCATGGTCCACTTGAGCACGTCTATAAGGTAATGCTTGTTAATTTCGCTCAGTTCTGATATAAACCCATGATTAACAAAGTTAAAGGTGAATGGTTATCCAGCAGATACTGGCTTGATGCGATTCCAAATTCTCTCTTTCAGCAGCAAGGCAACGATTCTCCATCATGGACTGTCTTCCTGTCCTGCTTGCGCTCCCCTCCCCTCTCTCTTGTTCTTTTCCGCTCTCTTCCCCATCCTTTGCTATCCGAGGTAAGAGATTCTTTGTCACACCGTGTACTTGCTCACTCCACCTTTCTACATCATTCCCCACTTCTTGTGCACTCCTTATAAATGCTCCATATTATGCTTCCTTCTGACCCTAGGTTGACCCCTTGCTACTGGATGAATCTGCTGGTTTTTTGGTCTCACTACACAAGTGGAGCAATGTGTTGGGAGGAGCAATTTATCACCAAACCATGTAATATAGATTGTCCATTGACGACATTTTAATATTCTGAATCCTGTATTACACTTACTCCTTCTCTCAGAGCATTTATATATATATATATATTTGGTATGTCCATCGTTAAAAATACGAGCATGAAATGAACACCTGTTTTTGCTTAATATTTTCCTTTTAGGGTGTTGTCCACCTCCTTCTCTTCTCTCCTCACGACGGCTTTCCCATTTGTCGTGAATCTCTGCGTTGATCTACCGGTACATTCCCCGATATTGTACAGCTTTGTATAATCTTCACCCCCAGTACTTCATCCTTCATCACCAACAGAGCACAACCCCTCGACTCACCCCTTAGCCTAAAATCGTGTTCATTATCCTTACTCAATACGTGCATCTCATCATGGACCTGTGTTCTCCTTCCTCACCCGCTGGCTCTACTGCTCTTCCCCTTTACCCACTCGTCTCCTCTCTTCCTTTACCACTCGTCCCTCTCTTCCCTTACCCACTCGTCTCCTCGCTTCCCTTTACCACTCGTCTCTTTCTTCCCTTTACCACTTCTTTCTTTCCCTTTACCCTTTCTCTTCTTTCCCTTTAACTCTCTCTTCCCTTTACCATTCATCCTCTCTCTTCCCCTTTACCCACTTCTCTCTACTTCCCCTTTCACTCTTCTCCTCTCCTCCTTTTTACCTCATCTTCTTCTCTTTATCCCACTCATCTCCTCTCTTCCTCTTTACCCACTGTCTCTCTTCTCTTTACCCGTCTCTCTCTCTCTTCCCTTTACCCATCGCCTCCTTTCTTCATCTTTCCCACACGTCTCCTCTCTTCCCTTTACCACTCGTCTCCTCTCTTCCTTTACCACTCACTCTCTCTTCGCTTTAACTCACTCTCCTTCTTCCTTTCCCTCATCTCCTCTCTTCCCTTTACCCATCGTCTCCTCTCTTCCCTTTACCCACTCATCTTTTTCCCTTTACCCCTCATTCCTCTCTTCCCTTTACCACTCATCTCCTCTCTTCCCTTTACCCATCTCTCTCTCTTCCCTTATCACTCGTTCCTCTCTTCCTTTACCACTCGCTCCTCTTTCCCTTTACCACTTGTTCTCTCTCTCCTTTCATCAGTCTCGCTCTTTCCTTGCCACTTGTCTCTTCTTCCTTTATCATCGTCTCCCTCTTTCCTTTACTTCGTCTCCTCTCTTCTCTTTACGCCATTCTCTCTCCTCTTCTCTTTACCCACAAGTTCTCTCTTCTCCCTTTACCCACTCGTCTCTCTCTCCCCTTTACCACTCATCTCCTTCTTCCTCTTTACCACATCTCCTCTTCCCCTTTCCACTCGTCTCTCTCTTCCCTTTTACTCATCTCTCCTCTTCCTTTATCATCGTCTCTCTCTTCCCCTTACCTCTCGTTCCTCTCTTCTCTTTACCCATCGTCGTCTCTCTTCCTTACCAGTCTCTCTCTTCCCTTTACCCACGTCTCCTCTCTTCCCTTTCCCACTCGTCTCTCTTCCCTTTACCCACTCTTCCTCTCTTCTCTTTACCCAACTCTCTCTTTCCTTTAACTACAAGTTCCTCTCTTACCTTTCCAACTCTTCCTCTCTTCCCTTTACCCCTCGTCTCCTCTTTTCTTACCCACTTCGTCTCCTCTTTCTCTTTACCCACATCTCCTCCTTCCCCTTTACCCTCTCTCTCTCTCTCCTTTCCCCCTCGTCCTCCTCTATTCCTTACCCACTCATCTCCTCTCTTCCCCTTTACCACTCATCTCCTCTCTTCCCTATTATCCCACTCGTCTCCTCTCTTCCCTTTACCCTCGTTCCTCTCCCCTTTAATCATTGTCTCCTCTCTTCCCCTTTACCCACTCGTCTCCTCTCTTCCCTTTTACCCACTCGTTTCTTCTCTTCCCCTATACCCACTCGTCTTTTCTCTTCACATTTACCCACTCATCTCTTCTCTACAGCTTTACCTGCTCATATTCTGTCTTCAGCTTTACCCAAACATCTCCTTTCTTCCCCTTTGCCTGCTTGTCCCCCTTCCCCAATAACGACCTGTTTTTATTGGCTGAGAGGGAAAGAGGGAAATTTAAGGGTGAAATCTTACAAGCCTGTCTTCTTTTCTTTTCAGGAAGAATCGCATTCACTCAAGGGTAAGCTCACAAAGCATAAAGCTGAACTCTCGTTCATTATTGTGACATTCTGAAGTAGATATCACTAGACTTTGATCACTAATCTGGTCCATCAGCTAGCACCTGCATTTGAACCTTGGGTTTAGCAAATGCATCTCTAGCTGTACCTGAAACCTGTATTATATCTTGTTTTCCAGGTTGTGTTAAAAAATTAGAAAATGGAATTTTTCTTAAGGACATCTACCTGACACCAGAAGAATTCTCAAATCTTACTCAGGACTATGGACGCCTACCAAATGGGTACATTACTTATAAGGTTATATAACTTTAATCAATCGTGGTTATTGTGTTGTTGGAGAGCCAATTGAGTTTCTCCTCAAAATGACAGACAGCTGCAAATTTGGATGCTTTGCACTTAAGATCGATTTATTGGTATACGTTACACCAAGCATCCATGTGTGTCGGTGTGTTCTGCCACATTTCTACCTGCGCATTGTGTGACAAGCGGGTCCATGTGCAATCTGTGTTGGTAGACACCAGGAAGTCATTTTTGGGGAAACTTTGAAGGATGCTTATTTAATTTTGTTTGCGTATATGCTTGCACCAAATTTGGTAACATGCCTTCCTGTTTACATGAAACATATGAGATTTGGACCACAGCCAGTGAAGTATTTGGAATCATTGGATGACTCGAATTGCTTTACCAAACAAAGCTGTTCACAGTGAAGATAAAGCATGAGAAATGGATGTTTCATCGTGTTTGTAAAAAAAAAAATTCATGCTGGTATCTCGCATGTAGGACAATGGCATCAGTGCCGTCCCTCAGATGAACATTAAACTGGTGTCCCATCTGCTTGCATAATTGGTTGGAGTTAAAGATCCCACGGTGCCCTTTGCAAAGTGTGGGCAAGCTATCGCCTTCATCCTGGCCAAATTCCAAATTGCTGTCCTAACCTACAGGGGGCACTGCATCAGCGGCACAGTCGCGTCTCCCAGCAATGATGCAAACCAGCAGCCACGTGCTGCACACGAGACAAAATGAAATTAATCTTGTTTTTAATCTAAAATTGTTTTGTTCCTTCTGTATTCTATGACACAAAGGGCTTACATAGTTCTCCGCTCATAGAAGTGTGTGCGTGTCGGTGCGGGTCTTCATGATAATCCGATACATGATGATGATCTTTCTTTCCACTTGGTAGGAAAAGAAAAGCGGGTGGAGACAAGAGAAAAGTGCAGCTCTCCAGAACACTGTCAGATACTTCAGGATCAGAGAGTGACTCTTCCGAGCACATTCCGGTGTTCCATGCCCCTGCCACGGATAATTTTAATCCCAGAAGTATTTCTTCTGCAGAAGAAGCAATAGAAAACGGAAACGACATGGAGAGAAATCAGTCCCCACTTTTACGGAGCAGCCCAGTCTTCACTGAAACATGTAAAAATGGTGTGCACCATATTGAAGAGGAGAATAATGTGGAGGGGGAGGTGGAGGGAGTAAGGGACAATGAGTGTGCAGGCCAGAAAACGTGGGAGGTTGGAATGGAAATTGGAGGTTTAAAACCTCGACCTATGGCGGATTGGGAGGAAAACAGTTTTGACACTATAGCTGTTAGTGAAATGACCCATCACGAAAATATGAAGGAGGGAGTTAGAAGCCCTGAAGAAGAAATAGATGAGCAAGAATGGAAGGCGGAAGACGAAGAAAGCATGCAAGGAATTGTGGAAGATTTAAGCGGGGAGATGCTTTGTGGAACCTTATTGGTCCTTTCTTTCCCTCCATTCTCCATTGTTGTGCTGGGGAGACAAAATCTTCGCAAGGATGTCCACACCTTGTCTTCACTGGTCAGTTTTCTATCATTACCCCGTGCGTGTGTGAATTGAAAAGCGGGGTTAAGGGTTTTGTTCACTTTGTCTGTCTGTCTCCACAAATGTCAGTTTATATTCAAAGAACAACTTCATTTAAATTGAACGCTTTATTTTAAACACGAATTGGAACATGAATCAGAAAACGAACCATTAGTTTAGCAGTACTTTGGGTCTGTATTTGTCCCAATCGCACATGAGCAGAGGAGTGAGATAATACATTTTGTGTCGCTGTCTGCCTGGCAACCAAACAAAATTGAAAATCATTCCAAACAGGAAACTTATTGTTTTTAAGGATGTCATAAAGGACACAAACAACAAGCACGAAGAACTCATGTGTAACGTCTTAAACAAGGTGATGTAAAAGACATTGCATCAACTGCGGTAAACTTCCGAAAGTTTTTTTGTTTTTTTGTACAACTTTTAAAATCTTTATTTTATTTCAATTAATTATACAATTGAATATTACAGAACACAAATCGACTTTTGTTTTACACTTCCAAAAGTCTTCCATTTAGCAGTACTTGGACAAAATATTACGGAATTTTACGTATCACGACCAATCAAAATTGTCGCTCGCAGACCCCGCCCATGTCGTCGTTTCTCAAGACCTCGTAGAGTAAGGTGTTCTATGAACTGTCTACTTTTAAGTGTTATCCCTCTGTGTTTGTCCTAAGCCTTGCACTTCAAGCTGATTTTGTCTTGCTGATGAAACTTGGAGGGAGAAATGTGCATCTGAGACTGAAGCTTTACATTCTAGTTGCATAATTACCGCACTTTGTTGTTTTTGTTGCTTCTGAGGGGATTTTTTTTTCACATCTTCCTATTCTCATACATCGATCTGACAAACCTTTTGATCAAAAATTCACCGTCGCTGTATCTTATTCCACAGAAAGAAGCCGCTGTTTCGACCATAAATTCCTTGGTGCCCAGGTTGCCATTTACGAGGTCTCCAGCTCACAATGTCCCGGCTTCCAGTTCCCTGCACCGGTATCATAGATACCAAGCTCGTGCGTCTTCAGCTCGTGGCCCCAATGAAGAAACAAGGAAAGACAGTAAAGTGGACGGCAGAGATCGATATTTGTACTTCAAGAATGACTATAATCACAGCATTGTACATGGTAAGTTTTTGTTTGAGTTAATTTTCATTTAATGAATTTTTTTTTTATACATGATGCTATGATGTAATTATTAAACTTTAGTTTTTTGTAGAATATGACATCTGTGATGTATAGCAATTTATAAAAGAAAGTAATGTTTGCGAATTAGCTTTGAGGCCTGGTGCGTCAATTTTCTTTCATCCACCTGGACATTGCAACGTTGCCCCTGCTCATGGAAGGTCAATCGTTGCAGCTTTAAAAACAAACGAACAAACAAACAAAAAAACCCATGCTCCTTTATGCAATTGCTAATTACAGCTTTGTGCTTTTTATTGTGTGGAGATGTGGGTTCTGTTTGCTAGTTTCCAAATTCATCATCGTTTTTCCTTACAAATGCTCAGCATTCCTCTTACTGTCATTTTTAGGTCATCTCTACCGAGATGACCGAATTTAAACGCCGTGAGCCAAAGTTCCGTTTCCGTACGTCCGTCAAACAATTTTTCTTTCCGATCTTGATGAAACTTAGTATGTGGGTAGAGGTCGATGAGTGTTGCACAACGATATAACTTTTGTCCGGGTTCAAGTCAGGGACGAGGTCACGAGGTCACGTAAGTTATAATCGCATTTTCAAACCTATCTAGTCTGCCATTCTACAAGATATTCGGCAACTGTTTATTGATTATGATAGTAAATATTATCTTGTATCTAACCGGACAGATTTTTGAATTTTTCCCGTTTGATGTCACGTGATCTGGAAGATGGCCAAAACGCCGATGCGATTCGCAAAGAAGGAAGGAAGGAAAAATGAAATATAATATAAAACACATTTTTAGCCTTTTATATTTATACATTTTCCGCCGAAGGTGCAAAAGTTTCAAAACCCGAAATGTAAACGTCGGCATTTATTTTCAAAATATAATTTCATGCGCGCGCGCCAAAATGCCGAGTCATCTTTAACCAAACTGCGCAGTTCGAGCTGCGCAGTAGAACTGCACAGTAGTCTTCGGTCTAACTGAACATTGAGAACTTGTGGTATTATAGAGATGACCGTCCCCACACGGGGGTAATTTTTCTCTTTGTTTTTCTACCACCGAAGGTGAAGGGGTTATGTGTTCACCCCTATCTGTTCTGTTCGTTATTGTAAAATCGAAGATTTTTCGAGTACATTGTTAGTCGATTTTGTTTGTCTGTCTGTCTGTTGTCTGTTATCGCCTACAGGTCACATTTAAACCGATCTTCACGAAACTTCACCACATGGTAGAGTTTGCCATAAGGAAGAAGCATGTTGTTTTTAAGGTCAAAAGGTATACAACTAAGGTGGTGTTTCTAAAATCCTCAATTTTCATCCCATTGACTTGAAATTTGAAGAGGATTTATATTTCAGGTCACTGAATTCAACCAGCCAATTATTTTTGAGGTCAACATGGACCAAAAGGTCAACATAGGCTAGGTCAACAACTGAGGTTGTATTTCTAAAATCCTCAATTTTATCCGATTGACTTGAAATTTGAAGAAGTCATTGCATATTTTGTCATTGAATTCAACCACCAATTATTTTTTGAGGTCAAATTTGTTTTACGGATTTTGCAAGTTTCATGCTCTGCACAACATCTTCTTCTTTGTTTGGCTGTCTGTCTGTCTCTGTGTCGGATATCTCAAAAAGCTGTGGACAGATCCGGATGAAATTTTGTTGACACGGGTGTGTGTCAAGGAAAAATTGATTCAATTTTGGTGAAGATCCGAATCCGGATCCGGATCTGATAATTTTTTATGTGATTCTTCACCATTGAGAGATAGGGCTAAACCAATATATAGCGCGATATCTCAAAAAGTTATGGACGGATTCGGATGAAACTTGGTGGACACGTTGGGTTTGTGACCACGACAAATTAATTCGATTTTGGTGAAGATCCGAATCCGGATCTGGATACAAGAATTATTTAATTTTTAAACTGATTCTTCACCATTGAGAGATCGGGCCAAAAACGATATGTAGCACGATATTTCTAAAATGTAATGGGCCCGATATGTTCTCGTGGATCGGGCATTACGTGGCAGAGGTATGCGCTCTACCGAGTGCCCTTCTAGTTATGTTTGTTGTGATCGACCTGGAACGTCCGACGTGTCCCGATTCTTGCATAAAGGAAGCTCTCGGCCGTTAATCCAACACATGCAGAGGTTTAAATCACTCTTTCTTTATTTTAAAACACTCCAAGTGTGATGGTAAAAGCCATGCCTTTTCCACATACAACCACACGTTCCACCAGACAACGAAGAGCTTCCCTCGCCCTCTCGCAGTGGAGATGACGCCACACATGGGCAGAGCATAAAACATGCATGAGGCAAGAAATGGGTGGAACATAAATATATATTTTACATTAAAACATGGTTACATCACAATGGTCATGAAAATTCAGTTAGCAGCAGTGTTTGGATGAGACATGTTCTGAAAAAAAAGAACGCAACGTATGAGTTCCCTTCCAAGGAACTTCAAGACAGCAGGCAATTAGGCCCATCATACATTTGCAATGGTTGCCGACCTATGGTTCTTTGTCCATGCTCTGTCCTATCTTTTATATGCTGTGTGTCAAGCAAGGAAGCAGCATGTACCATTTAAAAAAATCTTTGGTACGACTTGACCGGGGTTTGAGCCACCAATCTCCCAGACTCGGTGCAGACGCTCCAATCATTACACCACCGAGTCTGGTTATGACGTTGTTGTTTCTTCTCCACTCAGACGGTTGTGTGTATTTAGTGTTAATGGTGAAACTGAATCTGTGTTCATCTGGCACTTCCAGTTAAACCCATTATCTATGAGGCCAAGGGACCATTATGTTTAAAAATTTCCATAACCTCGTCCTCACAGTGGACACATATTGCCCACACACTCCTTATTTACAATCGATTATGACACTTTTATCCTGTTACCTGTTTTTTGTTGCATCCTTCATTTGTTTGAGTTGTCATTATGGCGCTTGCTAGATAGATTCTTATGAAAGTTATTGACATTGTGTGCCTTGCACCTTACCATTAATATCTGAGCATCAGGTCGTGTGACCGGTCACCTCAGCACTTGTACACCGGTCACCTCAGCACTTGTACTTGTGTGTATTTCATCTTTGCAGGTTCAAGTGAGATTCTAACACTCTCAACATGTGACATCTTCCCCAATGGTCTCACAGGAGGTAATTGCAGTAAAATTTCTTAAGATTTGCTGAAGAGAAAGCAATTGTTTATCAAGCTCCTGGAATTTCAGAGTTACCAAGCTTGTAATGAGCAAGGCTAATCGAGCCTGTCCACAGATCCAGCGAACCCTCGACCTGAGTTACCATTGCTTCAGGTAGCGTCGGTGCTTCAGTCTGGATCAACACCTCTCCTTCAGGGAATGAGAGAACTTACTCTGAGGTGAGGAACAATTTTGCTTTCCACATCCCATTTTTGTTTTAATCAATGCAATTCCTTCACTGCAGATTACTTCCATGTGTCCTACCCTTTCTTTCCCCTCTTTCCTTGCCTGTGTTGTTTCCAGAAAGGGAAAGGACTCGGTGTTTGCTGCTCGCTCTTTGGAGGCCACCATGACCTTTTACTCTCCTCCAACCCTGCCAAACTTCCCTTATGGTACTCCTACCTCCCGTGAGTCCATCGCTCAGCTACCGAGCTTAGCAAGAGCCCACCTTAATAAGCTTGACAAAGGCATTCTAAAGGACTTCTGACACAGTGTTCAACTACCATACTGCTAAGATATTAACTCGTGAGAACTTTACATTTTCTGTAAAATGAGTTAGGGGCGTGTGCAGAAGCCATGGCTGATTCTACGCAAATGGCACTGGAATAGCGGTGACAAATGGCTGCTTCTCCGCAAGTGATGGTGAACCCTCCCAAGCCACCTGACAGTGTGATGTCACCGTTATTCGAATCAGATTCCACAGAGAAATGAGTGTCGACTCGAAGCCAAAGAGATTATTTGGAGAAATTGGATTACGAGTCCAGCGTCGATGGTGGGAACACAACACTTCAGATTATAATACCGACATCTGTGAATGAGCTTTGTAAACAAAGCATTCAATTTACATCAATTTCCTTTTATTGTTTATGCAATATTGTCAAGGTAATGGATTTTTTATGCAAAGTCTAAAGCTAGTAATGGAGCTGCCACTTGCACACACAACACGCACACAACACACACACACACACACACACACACACACACACACACACACACACACACACACACACACACACACACACACACACACACACACACACACACACGGACTTACTGATGAGACAAACACAGCCACTGAGCTTGTGGGAAGTGCTCTGAGTACCAGCGACGTCGCAACAATGGTGCCACCTTTCTCTCCGCACTCAGTGGGGCACTTCCTCAGGGGCAATATTCCTCTTCCCTATGGATGCCAACCCTTGGGGAATGTCTGTGCTCTTCACCTTTTATATTCTGAATGTCAAGCGAGGAAGCAGCATGTACCATTTTTCCAGTCTTTGGTACGACTCGTCCGGGGTTTGAATCGCCGACCTCCCACACTCCGAGCGGATACTCCATTACAGCAACGAGTCTAGTCTTAGACTTTGTCTTAAACATTTTGTTGATTACATTATTTTCGCCAGAAGGGGTTCTGAATCAGTCGTGTATTTGGAAGCAAGTGAACATATTACAGCAGAAGTGAGCTAAAACCTGCTGGCCGTCTGGTCGGTGAAAGCATTTTTGCTTAACGATGACAAATATGCTCCAATAATTCAAAAGAATGGCATTTTTCTTTTGTCCATCCCTTTTATTATTATTCTTATTTGTATGAACAGTTGAGGCTCATGGAAGAGCTAGTTCATTCTGTATTTGCACGTTTGGTCGGCCTACTGTATACTTTAATTTCACATTTCCGCAGCTTAACATGACCCGATTTATTAAACATTTAGGTTTATCCCGTCTGTTAGAAATCTTAAAATTATTTACAACCACTTTGATATATTGTCAGGATCACCGATATCAGTCTTGATTCTTACTCGTATTTTCCTGTTAGCATTTTGCTTGGTCATAAAGTAAAAAAAGAAATGATATATTGTATTCTGCATAGGAATAGCGACCCGTCCAGGATTGCAACGCCAGATAGGAAACTGTTTCAGCAGAGCCGGCACTCTGTATTCTGCTTTCTTTACCTTTACATGGTGTACGAGTACTGACTGCATCGCATTGCCTGCTGTTTGTTGTGCAATTGCTTGCTCAATAAGGAAATTACGAGTACACACATCATTACATTATGAGAGGGACAAAATCATCCAGAACGAAATCTGTCACCACTTTGTTCTTGCTGCTATGACTATGCCACCATACACAGTAACATCCTGAGTGAGCGCATGAAGTTAAAAGATTGGGCACTATTTGAGCACTCACAAAAGCTTTCTGTCCAAAGTGCATTTGTTTCCAGCTCGTGGATTATGTTCCATCAGCCTTTTGGCTCTAATGGTTGGAATATGCCCTACTACTACTACTACTACTACTTCCTTAATGGCCCCAATTATTCCCTTCTTGTGGGGTCAGCTGGGGAATGTTTTTTGGCCCAAGCCGTTCATGAACCGGCTGGCCAGGCCCGCCGTTCAGCTGAAGGTGGCAGGAATTTGTAATATCTTTAAGGTGCTGGCAACAATTCTCCTTGTGAAAGACACCGTAGGACAAGCGATGCTGGCAAATGGGTTCTCCAATTTTACGTCTTTCAATTGACGGCGTACAGATTGATGCGTCATCCTGCCTGAGAAACACTGAGGTGACAGTTTATACCTGGACCCTGGATCGCTCAAAGGTGAATCACCATTATCTTTCCTGTGTCAGCCAGTATGCTTGATGAATAAAGTGTGTGTAATATATATATATATATACATATACACACACATCCATATATTGTGTGTGTGTGACCGCTATTCAATTCATTACTGTGGCAGGACTATGATGCTGATAAGCAAAACCAAGAAGTATATAAGGCAAAGTTGGTAGTTGCACTTTGATTAAAACATGTTTTGTTTTTTTCCAGTAAAAATATTTTTGCACCAACTAATCCAACACATGTGCCTTCCCATTTAACACTATCTGAAATAAAACAAAACAATCATGGACTCCCTTTATTATTACGAGTTTTCTCCTCGTACTCATCTTCCACCCCGATCAGCACTCCTTTTGCTTTATAACCGAACGAGTAGAGTACCCTACCCTCCAGTTTGGTGGAGTTTGTACATTACTTGCTGAAAAAGGTATCGTCGGTTTTTTGCAAGCAGACTTTACATGTTTGTGTGATGTGCGTATGAAGGCGTCGAACAGCTCAAGAGGGTATACATGTCTATGGGTCGAAAGGGTCTATGGAGGTCGAAAGGGTATAAAATGTCTGGGTATGTTCCATTAAAAGTTAGGATCTAAAGGTTTAAAAGATCTAAAGGGTATGTTCTAATAGTAGATAAGGTCTAAAGGGGGTACTAAATGGTATGTTCCAATAGTTGCTTGGATCTAAAGGGTCCACGTGGTCTAAAGGATCAAGGGGTCTCAGCACTCTAAATGGTGTTAAGGTTTATAATGTCAAGGGGTCTCAGCAGTTCCAATAGTATGTAATTAATAGACGTAGTCACTGTGCAACTGATGTTCAAAGAGTACGCAATTAAGAGACGGTCACATGGGTCGACCGAGGCTTTATTCACGGCCGGCTAGCTTCACCATATTCTTCGTTTTTATTCCATAGTCGAGCAAATACAACTCGTCGCTTCACTGAATGGAAAGATTAAGGGGGGGGAGGGAAGGAGACAAAGAGGGAGAGAGGAAGGAGGAGGGGGATGGGAGTGAGGAGGAATGGGAAGGGGTTTTGGAGGAGTAAGCGTGAGGGGAGGGGGTTCTGGACTTGAGTTTGTTAGGGGGACTTGATGGGGGGGGGGTTCTCGATTTGTGTTGGTTGTGGGACTTGTGGAGGAAGGGGGGGGTGTACAGGATTGAACTAAATGGGTACATTGAAAGAGCACGTTAATACAACATGCGGAGACCGCCCGGAGATGTCCATGGAGGGTGAAGAGAGTTTTGGAGGAAGTGTGAGGGAGGGAAAGTGGTGTGAGGCGAGGAGAAGGTGGCGTGAGGGGAGGGGAACGGAAGGCAGCGTGAGGGGAGATGAAGGAAGGCAGCTGAGGGGAGATGAAGGGAAGGCAGCGTGAGGGGAGATGAAGGGAAGCAGCGTGAGGGGAGATGAAGGAAGGGCGTTAAAACATGCCCAAACAGCAACATTTTTTTTTCACCGCCACGTTCTCTATAAAAACCAGGCAGGAGCATTTAAAGCCCACACTGTCGACCTGGCAAAGTTCTGCCTGCATGGATGCATGCTCGGACATGCAGCGACCTTTGCATCGCTCCGGTCGGTTCACTCCGAATATGATCTGTACATCTTACGCAACTGTGGAAGCCGTTTTAAATTCAAAACTAAATCAAGTCCCCTTAAACGAAAGGGAGAGAGGAAATGGGGAGTGGGGTGAATGGAGGGGAGGGGAGGGCGCATGAGGAGGGGTGGTGGAGATTCTGGCAGATGTGACGCCCAGTTTAACGTCCATCTGACTCGGCACACACATTAATGAATCACCCTGCCTGTGAAACCGGGATGACGGTTTATAGCTGCATTGGGATTCAAACCCAGACTCGACAGCTTAGAGCGAGCGTGTGTACCTCTCGGCGATCCTGCCATGATGTGGAGATTAATTGCTTTGTAAAAACTTTAAAATATCTTTAACTCATTGTAATTATCTAATTTATTTTGCTTTCCAAAGTCCAGAAATGTCCCCATGGAGAACCGAGCCACGGTATTGCCATGGAAGCTTGTGGAGATCGAAACTTGGGTGGCCAAGTGACTTCAGCACTCATGCAAGCACTGCAACAAAACAGTTGAAGAAACTTTTCAAAACGAAACATTAAATTTTTTTTGTATCTTTCTATGTTGAAGTGACAGGTCATATAATGAAAGATCATACAAAAAGAGGAAACGTCAAAATGAAATTGCACATTTACAGCAAGTGAGTCACCGCTTGAGGCAGCACCCACCAACACAGAGCCCACCAAAGGCAAGTGGGGCCTGAACTTTGTTCAAGTCAATCGATATATATTCAGTGATAAATACCTTTGCCGTGTATGGCCATGGCTTGGAAACAAACAACCAAGCAGGCTGTGGAGTGCTTGGCAAGTAGCTTAAGCACTCAAGCAAACACTCCAATGAAACCGTTAATTAGGAACGGCTGGCTTGGTAAGCAATTAGCGATTGGTCATATAAACACCATGCACCCAGAGATGCCCGAAATGTCAAGCAATGTATGAATTGGACAAATAAACGTTTTTTTTAGCAGTTGGAACTGTTGCTGAAGTCAATAATGAAGGTTACATTTTGAAATTCAGTTCAGATTAAAAGATTCGAGAGGTTATAGCTTGCGTGGAAATGAAATACAGCCACGAACGCTGGCGTTTTCAAGTGTCGCAATGTATCCAGAGATTCGTCGGTATGATGATCGATTGATCAGGCATTCAATGATTGGAGTGACGAAAGTGGGGGGAAAAAACTTTATCATCAAGAAACTGTTGTAGCCTGTTCCAAGTCGAGGCATGGTTGAGGAGGCCAAAAAAAGGGTGAATTAAGACTCCAGAAAGGTGACCAAGGATGAGCCGTGAGAAAGGATAATTAAATAAGGCCGTTAATTATCTTCAAAAAGGGGTGTTTTAATTAACTCAAACACCCAATTTTCAGTGATGCACTACCTTGGAGTTCCCTTAGTATGCATGCAAAGTTTGGGGCTACCCGGTTTCATGGCTTTGGACTTACGGAGTGGACAGACGGACACACTGACATTTATTTGAAAAGATAGATGCTGTCAAAACATACATGTGATTTCACTTTATTACAATGTGGATTGTTTCTATTAAATACCTCTTCCATTTTTCATTTCACTACAAAGCATTTTTAAATTTTGGAGCTTGTTTCGTGTAACAATTGCAAACGCATCTTCAGTCGGTGCAGACAAGAAAACCTTTATGGTGAAAGGTTAAGAAACTTCACCTGGCTTAAGGAGAAAGCCGGTGAGTTTAACCTTTGTGTTTATAATTATAATTATATAACCCTAACAGCTTGGATTATAATCCACATAATGATTTTTTTTTTTTTTACAAACAAGCAAATTATCTACTTTGGGTCATTGTTTCTTACAGATAGTTACGCTAGTTTCACAAAAACGATGCAACTTGTTAAAAAAAACACCAAAAAACCTGGCAGAATCAATTTTTCACCAACAATGCTGCTTGATACAAACAAAAATAGTACTTCCAGGACACCCCAGGGAAAACTAGCAGTGGAATCTAGAACTGTAGCTGTTTGTTTGTAGTGATACAACCTGGAATGATTTCCAAGTAAGCATTTTATCATTCCTGTAGCTCTATCACTGGTATAATTCAATCCAACATGCCTGCCAGACCATGTGACCTATGATGTTTCAATTTTCAAACGATATTCCCCATAGCTGGTCGATCATATATATGGAGTTTCGCATCGATAGATTAAGCGGTTCGAGAGTATTTTTTTCGGTTTGCGTTAAATCCAATATGGCTGCCAAAGAACATGACCAATGATGTTTTAGTTATCACCCTTGTATCTCCATGCGTTGTCAATATACTTCAGATGCATTGGTCCAGCAGTTTGAGAGGAGACATTTTTGCAAGGTTTTTTTTAATCTCAAATGCAACATGGCTGCCAGACCCTGTGTCCAATGACATTGAAATTTTCAAAATATATTCCCCAAAAACTACTTGTTTTTTTCTGCCCAGACGCAGGCTCGGTGCTGCCAAATAAGCTCAGCAGTGGGTGGTTTTAATAATAGTAGTTCACCTTTTACACTGGGGCCAAGGATTACACTGGGAAGTTCACCTTTTCCATTCCAGCAGTAGGTGGTTTTCTGTTACCTACCCAGTGGTAGCCAGAGCAGGAATTTTTAATTTGTTCCAGGGTGCCAGTGATAACTCACCTACTCTTCATGAAAGACACAGTGGGATCCTTAATGTCAACCAACTAATGCTAGCAGACAGGATACCAAGCTTGGCATGTATACGAGGGACGGCACACTTTGTGATGCAACTGACTGTCTGCGAAGCACAAATCCCACCATACTAGTACAGCACAAAATCTGATGATATAGTGCTCTCTCTGTATCATCCTATTGGATTTCATTCACAATTTTGATTTTTATGTGCCATCCTGTTTTCAGAGCGTTGGTGCTGATGAAGCAGTTTCTTAGCAAGGGTTATACTGGGTGGTTTTCCATTGCCTTCCCACCGTTGTTTATTCGTGCTGTATCCTTTTAAACGCCAAGTCAAACAAGGAAGCAGCACTTAATCTTATGCTCAAACCTCAATGGGAATTTTTTGATAAAAAATAAAATCTTCAGTATGACTCAGAAGGGGACGCTCTAACCACTACACCACCGAGTCTGGTTGACAACATCACTATTCACCTATTTACACATAAATGAGTAAGTGACCTCTCACGTGAGGGGAAACATGTATGGCGCTTTACATGACTACAGTAGCACTTCTACAGCAGGACCGGTTCCATCTGGAAAAGCGCTTAATCTTATGTTCAAACCAATGTGGAATTTTCTCAGTGGTCCGACGTGAATGTTACTTCCCTCACCTCAGGTACAACTACCAGAAAGTTAACATTCATACTGCTTATAGAACAACCATTAAAACATACATGCTATCTGACTTCATATTCCCCATCCAAATGATTGTGCTTTATTTTGAAGGCAACTGTTGCTGGCACTGCACCGATTCCATCCCCCGCACACTCAGCTGCCTTAGGCTGAACAACTAGAAAACAAGAAGTATAATTTTAGTGTTTTATTTCCTGAATTTTCCATTTGCAAAAAAAATATTTATGAAAGCATGGACAGATAACTTATAGTCTACGTTCAGGGCTGTCTCAATCAGAAGTAAAGATTTTAGGTGTGATGTGCGCAAGGCCTTTTGCGCCGACAAAAATATATTGCAATATGTGACGAGGGTTGTTGCTTCACTCCCAGAGAGGGAAAGTGGTTGGCTCGAGAAAGTCAGATACGGCCTGCACAAAGGCTTGTGGTTGATCAGCATGTAGCCAATGTCCAGCTCCAGGGATGTGAGAGATAGAAGCTTTGGGGAAATGTTGGAATATGTCAGGAAAGTTGCAGGGGCTGTTTGGAAAAGGGGGAAGGGGAGAGCAGAGAAAGAGAGAGGGAGAGGGAGAAAGAAAATAAATAAATAAATACAAAGAAATAAAAACAAACAAAGAGTTGACATTGTAAACTAGAACGGGCACTCAGTAGAGCGCATACCTTCGCCAACGCTAAACAATTTTGCCCCCCCCCCCCGCAGAAACCGTTGATTGTGAGGGTATTTAATCCCATACCACATCTGCCATCTCATATGTGTTATGATGGCTTAAAAACATTAAATTTCCTGCTGTTTGACACTGATTCACGTACATTGTACAATTTCTGTATGAACTCCCTGACCTTTTTGGGTGTCGGTGTCAAGTCAACCTGATGACAACTGGTCACATTATAAGAAATCAAATATTACACATCACAGGATAGGGAATTGAATTCTAAACATTTTGAATCTACTTACATGCAAATTGTATAAGAATTGACCGCGTTATGATAATAAAGGTCGTTGACCCCCCTGACCTTTGACCCAAACCGCTAACAAAGTAATGACGTCATTGTGTCATATCGTATATCACAAGATTGGGCATTGAATTCACAACATTTTGGCATTGGTTGCATGCAAATTGGATAAAAATCGACCGCACTATGGCAAAATGACGATTTTGACCTTTTCATGACCTCGACCTTGACCTTTGTACTCTTAATTTTGTAATTGGTATTAGAGGTGTGGGAACAGAACAGTCAACATTTTGGTGTTGGTTTCATGCAAATCGGATAAGAATTGACCGTGTTATGACTAAAACCGCACATTTTGCAATGTCGTGACCCCCCCTGACCTTTGACTCCCAACCGCTAATAAGGGTTATTACGTCATTGTGTCATGTCACATATCACAAGATGGGGCATTGAATTCTGAACATTTTGGCATTAGTTGCATGCAAATTGGATACAAATTGACCGCGCTATGGTAAAAAGACGATTTTGACCTTTTCATGACCTTGACCTTGACCTTTGACCCGATCGCTCCCAAAATCTAATCAAATGGTCCTCGGATAATAACCAATCATCCCACCAAATTTGCTGCGATTCAGTTCAATACTTTTGGAGTTATGCGAATAACAAACAAACAAACACACGTATTCACAAATAAATAAATAAATAAATACACAGCGATCAAAACATAACCTTCGCAACAAAGTTTGCGAAGGTAACTATGCCATTACCTTTGTTAATAAGCAAGCAAACACCACAGAGAGAATCCTCCCAAGATCAGTAATGTCCATTGCATTATTGCCGAGAGACCGATTTTCATCAAAAAGGAAAGCTGCAGGTGGTGCGCTAGCCACATCAAGCAAACGGATGACATATGTTTTCCACTTTGAAGCGAGACATTATTTGTGGTTCTTCTTTCGTATGCAGCACAAGGCTGCATCACTGGCGAGGGAGTGCGGCTGTGCCACGAATGCAATGCTCCCTGTACGTTAGGGTAGGAATTTGTAATTTGTTCATGGTGTCGGCGATAGCTCGCCTACTATGAACGAAGGACACCGTGGGATTTTGAACATCCACCAACGACCGTCGACAGACAGGAGTATCGGTGCTTACAGTGGAGCCGTTTACATGAAACGTGGAAGAAGTTGTCTGGCCCTGAAGGGCTCATCATCATAAAACGGACAAAACCTTTGTGATTCCCATGTAGAGAATCTGATTCATCAGCCTCATGGTTTATTTATTTATTTATTCATTTGTTTTCGACAAATATTCAAGAGCAGTATGTGCTAGATCAGCTAGAACATTGTAATCACCTCCAAATATGTACACTTCATGACATGGGAACATTCATGCCCACTCATTGCTCTGTATTATGGTTTACTGAATCAAGGGTTCGAAACATGCTGAATGCTCCCTCATAATAATGGTCGTCTTCAGAACAGTTTCTGTGCCAAGAGTTAATCAATGCAATTTCTGTAACTGAAGTCAATGACGACTTCCCCCTCCCTCATAAATCCCCACAATTCCCAACACCTCATATCCCGCAATCCAACCTGATGTAAGAGGATTGGCTGCCGCCAAGGAATAGGGTGGGACTCTCATACGTCTCGGATAAATATGGGAAACCGAGAAGGTCGTTCAGGTGCGCGGAGATGACCGGAAGGTTGACGCGCAGTTGGATACGTCCATCCCGCTCGATCAAGTTGGTTAGCAGGAAGTTGCGGAGAGCAGCGTTCTGCAAAAAGACATTTTTTTTTTAATTTTTAAAGCAGGAGAGAATCAACAACAAGGAGGATTAAATTATCTCAAGCTGGAATGAAAAACTAAATGGACACCCAGTCAAAAATATACAATAACCATGTGGTGCAAAGAACAGTATCGGAATTGCTCGAATAAGACAAAGGCAGCTTTAAAGTACAATCATTTTATTTTTCAGAATCCTCGTTTGCACTGCGTTTCATAATGTGTTCCAAGGGACATAACGATGATTGGGATGGCGAGGGTAGGGGGGGGGGGAAGGGGGGTAATGTAATTAAGTAATTTACATAAGCACAATGAGTGAAAACCACTAAGGACAGCACCGAGTTCTTCATCACATCAGCAGATTTTTGGGGATCCCCTGGTTTTCCAATTATGGCCCCTCATTTACTTGCAAGCACATTTTTACCTTCGATATTGTTGTGGTCGTCAGACTCGTCCCAGTTGCATAGCTTAAATCCAACTAACCGCATCAAAGCAGTCACACGACCAACCGATTCGGGTGCTCCGAGAAAGTTCCCGGGCCTGTTTGCCACGTTACCGTGCTCCAATAGAATGCCCGAGCGAATCAGGCGATGCGCTAATAGGTACTGTACACCTGATTAGACCAATTAGTGGATCTAAGTGGAAATTGCCGGACACAGGCAAGGTCGTATACTGGGCGCGACTTGCCCAAACTCAATCCATCCTTTAACGGACATTGATAACTCCTATAGTGATCAATACCGCTCACTGCACCTCGATAGGACTCAGCTTAGTCCCAGGTGGAGACATGGCCTTGCGGGGGAAACAGTTTGTTCCGTAGAAACAGAGCCGGTAGGAGGGGTAGGTAGGTGAGGCCTGTAATTGGGGAGGGAGGGGGGTGTAAGTTGGGAGACTCAAGCAGGCAAATGCGTCGAGCCAAGGAGAAAACCCCTTTTGTTCACGTTCAGGCTCCGGAGCAAGGTCGCTGGACTTCTCGTACACTGTAGGTTTGCACCACACCCTTTATAGTCTCTGCCCCCACCCGCAGCTGTGATGACACTAGCCCCTCCCTGCTCAGCTGCCATTGGCTAGGAGCTCAGTTTATGGGTGGGCAATCCACCCTGACCTTTCACCAGGATGGTGCCAGCAATGTTAAAGAGGTGCAGGTCAGCTTTTCTGACCTAAACTTATGAACATGTAGTCGATCGGGCTCTTTAAAGTAACATAAAAGACAGATTGCGAAGGGATATAACATTAAAAAGGTTTCAGGGAAAGCTGTTTAAGACACACACACGTGGGGAGGGAAAGACAGCAGCTTTCGACGCTATATAACGACGAATATCCGACATCACAATTAAATTACCTTGAGACGCTTATTCTAAACATGCAATAAGCAAAATAACTATCATTATATGATGCAAAGTTACCCCCGGAAGGCATCCCCACAACAATATTTCATACTAATGTTGCTTCGTAGAATGATACACACCCTTGGATAACAGCTGCACTCATATGCAACCGATCATCTCCTTTTCATTGCTTAAACTTGATGTAAGTTGGGCCTGTATTCCTGCCCAAAGCATGAATAGCATTTTGATCTCGAAAGCCCCCCCCCCCCCCCCCCTTGTCTTCCTCAGGTGTTACAGCAAGCCGAGAGAATGATGACAGGGCTGGGAATATGATAACGTTACTGTTCCAAAAGGTCTGACATGATCGTGCAGATGTAGCGGACTCGCCATTGAAATGTCCAGCATGGGTTTCATTCCCGACCAGACCACACACTGAGATCGGTGCTTCACAAGCAGTGTGTTGTCAATGGGGTAGACATCAAGATGCGTGTCCCGCATGCTAGCATGAGCTGGTCGATGTTAAAGGTCTCATGGTGTATATAGCTGACACCCTGAACCAATTCCAAGTTCCCATTACCTTCAGTCACATTTCAGGTCTGGCCTACCAGTTTGTCAAATGTCTTTTCCGGCCGACCCCACAGTACAAGGTGGGAATAATTGGGGTCTTGAAAGAGTTAGTAGTGTTCTAACGAACTATTCCACCCACTGGAATGATATTGGGAACTAATCACTAGCCTGGGTGAAGGCAAGGCTCCCTTGCCAATGATGGGGTTTAGATGTAGAAGGTAGTGCATAAGCTGTTCCAAGACAGGACTAGTTTATGGTTTTAACAAGTGAAAAAACACATGAACTGAAATAAAGTACTGTATACAACACCAACAAAACAATGCTGTAGTATACAGACTTTCATTCTGTCCACTATCAAATTGCAACTCCTCATCAAAACTTCTGTCTGTACAGCAGCTTTGCAGACTTACGGCTTTAATCACGGTTAATGATGCACCCCAAATTGCGATTGGTGACGACAGCAGATCGAGTCTCATTTCTGCTCTCGCCGTCTTCTGCCCCACGAATCACAAGCAGGAGGCATCACCATGATTTTTAGTGGTCGGGAGTTCTATGAATGTGATTAATTATGTTAAGGGTGCATCATTAACCAGGATAAAACCGTAAGGCTGCAAAGTCTAGAGTGGATGGAACAGCGATGTGTTGTCCTGACGAGCCACAAAAAGGGCAAAACTAGTCGGTAGCTTCGCTTTTCATCTGCTTGGTGACACAGCATTTGATCTTGGCATCTTTGCTCTGCAAGAGGCCATTCTGGGGCTGCGTCTTAGTGATTGTATAGTCACGGGGTTCGTCCAGGACAGTTTAGGACCGACTGGCAGGAATCCAGGATGGCCTAGAGCCTACATGTACGCACACTCGACTCTATGCTGTCAAACCAAGGTTTGAATCCTGACCCAGCTATAAACTGTCATCTCCGTGTTTCACAGGAAGGGTGATTCATCACTGTGTGTGCGCCTTCCCTTGGATGGACGTTAATTTAGGCATCCCATCTGCCAGCATTAGTTAATGGACATTAAAAATCCCAGTATCCTTCGCGAAGAGTAGGCGAGCTATCATTGGCACCCCGAACAATTACAAATTCCTGCCCGAACTACTGTTGGGAAGGAGATGGCAAACTAGAGTATCACCCTTGCCAATAAATTGCTTCAGCAGCACTGACACTCTGTAACAAAGTATATTTTTATATATCTACATATATATATACAGTATATATAAATAAATATATGTTGCTGCAGACCTGGGGTCAGGAGCGAAGACCACGAGGGGTGAGCTACCTCGGGTTCCCAGCAGACTCTCCGGAATCGCAAGCCGTCGCTCACGAATAACTTCATGACGCGGCGGGTCGCTGATAGACCGTGAACACCAATAACTCAACCATGTGACTTAGGATCCTCCATCGAATGAATTCTGTTTACCTGAAGGTCGCGTGCTCTAATTACCGGGGGACACGCCCTCGGTACGCACTTGCTCAAACTGGATCACCTTACCAGATCAGATGCAGCCAAGCGGGACTGCCAAGCCTGTACCGGCTCGGAAACAGATCGGGGGATACGGTCCCGGCTAAACGAGGGTGCAAACCATGCTAGACCAATGATAGAAAATGAGCTGGGAACATTTCTATACAAAGCATTTATTTACAATGGCGAGGAAAAGTACGTGGCACATTGAACGGGGTTTATTTTTATGTACAGCAGGGGATAGCAAGGAATTTTGGGGTGCGGTAAAAGGCAACAACTTACAAAAGAATACACAGAGCAGAGTTATCCCGTTATATCTTCTACAATCTTAATTTATGCTAGGATAGGCACCATCACATGTACACACACAATGTTGACGGCGGAATGTTGACAGCACGGCAGGGAGTCTCGGCAGTCACCCCGTATCAGGCTCTCAAGAAGAAGTATGTCCTGGCAATTGCACACCAATTGTGAGACAGGGAGCAAAGCAACGAGGCGAGAGGTGAGCGAAGAGTCAGCGTGGAGCTGAGTAGAGAGCGAAGAGAACGAAGAGAGCTAACAGCTCCACGCTCACCCTTTGATGAGCCTCAGGCGAAGGGTGGGGTGATGACCGGAAAGTGACGCGCTGCGACTCAAATCCTGGTTCTTCATTGGGCCACTGCAGCCCGAGCCATGGCCTGCCAGGCTCCAGGACCGGAAACCATCTCAGTTGTCCACCTGCATTGGCATGGGTCGGAGTTCCTGACTCAACATAGGGCATGGTCCCCGAGTCGGTACCCCGGCCCTGAACATGCTCCGAGTGCAGTCTGAATGTCGAATAGCAACGGACTTTCCCCGCCACCCACGTGCCACCTCATGAGCCAAGATGCACACCCAGGCCCCTAACCAAACTCCCGCATCGCCCTTCTTGCGACCCCTCCTCGTTGCCCCTGGTCCCCCGTGGGTCTGGCGACTGGATGAGGGCTGTATCAATCCCGCATGCTCACCTGGGACGTCCCTGGTGAGATTCGTCAAGCTATTAACGTCTGTGGCGTGGTCAAGCATCGCGTGGTGTCGAGGACAATCCGAGTCGTGCGGGTGCTGAGGACAATCCGAGTCGTGAGGTGCCGAGGACAATCCGAGTCGTGAGGTGCCGAGGACAATCCCAGTCGTGCGGTACTACTCAACATAGAGTGGAGAATTGTGGTGATGTAGAGGGAGGGGGTGTGGGAATATTTTTTCCGTGTGCGGGAGGCATTTGTGGTTGAAGTGGTGAGGTTTGGTGAGCGAGGTGCGAAGTAAGGTGAGGTGCTGGTTGGAAATTGGCACGCAGATTTGAACAAAATGATGGTGCACGATGCGCGGGTGGTATAGTGTGTAGTGGAGTGGTGTGGTGGATCTGAGCCACGGGAGGCATCGTGGTGTGCTTATTAGCAATCGCAAATTGAATGAAGTGTGTGCTTGCTTGCTTGTTTTGTACTATAGCTAAAAGGAAGTTGGAGTAGGAATCAGAACATGAATTATAGATAGTTACGAGAACTAACTATGAGACCCACGCAACACACTTCCTCCCGTTAACCCACTAGACATGAGGGGAGGTATAACTACACAGAGTAATGAAATAACTGCCTGGGGATCACTGTATGTTGGGTGCCATTGCCTTAGAAGCATATGGATTTGCAGAACCACAAAAACACACACACACGAAAATCCAGAGAGTAATTGTTCAAACATGCAACAGTGATATCTACTCAATAGTTTGAGAAAATCCCAGAAACCTGCAGTATGTGAGCTTTGTTGAAACGGAGCATTCAAGGATAAATGTTTTGCAACCGAACAAATTGAGAAATGTACAGAACCTGTGTGCACTTTTACCGTTATGTCCTCCTGCAGTTTGATATCTGCTGCTTTCCGTGCTTGTGACAGCGACAATCCTGGAGACCAGGACAGTTTGGACAAGACTTGGATTATGCCCGGAAAATGAAGGCCATGTGCAGTAGAGGAGTAAGATGGAGATACGTCGGCTACAATTAAGGAAGAAATGAGTTCTGGCTTGGGGAGAACAAGGGGAACGGAAACACAGGGGGGGG
>CM068953.1:36017610-36036597 GCA_035128595.1 Eptatretus atami | reverse complement strand
ATTTGAGTCTCTCTCAGCAACCGCTCGTTGGACACAAAGTCTGACCAGCGATAGCCAAGGATTCTCCAAAAAGACCTGGTACCAAAGGAATTAAGACTCCGTTTCAGATCCCTGGTCAGAGTCCAAGTCTCACATCCGTAGAGCAAGACTGGAAGCACCAAGGACCTGAAGACTCGGACTTTTGTCCTACACAGATACCGACGATGTCCTTCGCAAAGTGTAGGGGAGCCATCGCCAGCACCATGGCCAAATTCCAAATTCCTGCCCGAACTCGTCGATTGTCAGGCCTGGCCAGCCGGTTCATGAAGACTCGGCCCAAGCTTCCCTGGCCGACCCAACAATGTGGGATAAGAGCACAGCTGTTAAAGAAGAAGAAGAAGAAGAAAAAAAATAAACAACAAAATGCATCAAACTACAACAAGCTTCAATTAAAGGAACATGCCAAGTCAAAAGTTGACAAATACAACCTCAATTGTGCTTTACCTAAGGTTACTGGAGTAAACTAATAATAGTACAGTACTAGCGGGCACTTCTCGGCCCACCTTCAGTGGGCAATGTGCTGCGGAACATTCTTGGAAATGCACTTTATAATTTTTGTCATCTTTGAAAGAAACGTTATTAATTACAACATATAATTTTGAGAAGGTTGCATTATACAGAGTCATTTGTGGAGGTCATTAATGTCTGACGCATCTATTTCTGTAATAAAACAAGACTGAACAATGTAAATCATGTTTTTAGTATGCAGTACAGGTATGGGAGATTGTGTGACATCATAGCAGTATACACAACCGAGCTCTACTTCTTAAGAATCGCATCTTTTAAATGCTGTCCATTACAATTGATGCACTACTTGCATTGAACCAGTACATTGTTCGTTGCTGCTTTCAAAATTATCAATGGCAGCGATGGCTTCAGCGATCCTCACCTTAAGTTCATCTACACACGTGGGAAGTGTCTTGTAAACCTGGCTGTTCAAAATTTCCCAGAGGAAGAAATCTGGGGATCGAGGAGGCCATGAAATGCTCGCTGAGTTGCAATAATAACAGAGTCTAATTTAATGGAGTTTCTACAATTTTAATCCGCGTTGGTACGTCATAATGCTCTATCATTCAAATCTTCAGGGCTTCACCTGTAACTTCACCTGGAAAAATAAATAAATGATTATTCAGATATTTCTTTCAAATGTGCGACACACTGTATTTTGAAGAAGATAAAGGATTGATGATTTGTCATACCGGCTACCACCAAAGGTGCTGCTATTTCTGCCACGTGTACTGTATGTTCAGTATATACAGTGTTTAGCCACATATGCATCTGCTCCATTATAGATAGATTCAAAAGTGACGTGTCAACATCTTTGCTTTTCAGCATCTGCACTTCCAGGGTAAATCCTGTTTATTCCACCAAGGTGTGAAACGCCTGTCGGACCAGGCAGATCTGCAGGGCTGCTGGGGCCTGAGCAGGGCTTGGGACATCGAGGATCTGGTGACTTTGGGACATAGAACCAAGGCTTGTCCATACTTTGCAGCTCGGGCGTTAGCAGCCCAAGCTAGTCTTATATTCTGTCCTTACAACTACCTCATCGACCCTCAGATACGACAAAACGTGAATACATAATCTCTCTTTGAACGTTCTTTTTCGTATTAATTATTTGCTTGTTTGAAAGCATGTTTTTATTTATTAATTTATTAATCAATTTATTTACTCATCTCTTCTCTCTTTTTTTTTGTGTTTTTTAACCATCAATTCATCGACATCAGATTGATATTCATCTACGAGGACAAATTGTTGTTCTTGACGAGGCTCACAACATCGAGGACTCTTCTCGGGAGGCCGCCTCTTTCTCCTTGTCTCTTCCCTCCATCTGTTCTGCCTCTACGGAACTTCAATCCTTTGCTAAGACTTCAGAAACCCGAGCTTCTGCCTATAATGCCCTTTATGCCCTTTGTTTCTCCATTTATGGGTCAGTCACTCAAATGATTGGTGTGTGTGTGTGCGCACGTGAGTTTGTGTAAAAATTGGATGAACTACATGGACAGTAATGAAAGAAACACTAGATTTATACATTAATGATCAGTTTTTAAGGTGGTTGGAATTATCCATTGTTCAGGAAAAGGCACAGCTGATCAACAATTCGTACTGAGCCAGCACGAATCCTGGCTCTAAGGTCAAAATACGCACGTATAAGAAACCCTTTTCCTCGATTGACAATTATTTTTAATTTTTTTTAATCTACCAAGTCGAGGCTCGTGTAAGAGCTAAGACACAGAAACATATAGCAAGGCAGGAGACAAGAGGGGTGGGAGAGGGAAGCACAAAATAGTGGGGAACAAAGACAAGAGGATATCTGTGGAAGGGCGAGGGATGGGGCGGGGTACACGTTGGTAAACAAGATGGTACTACAGGGACTTTCAGGAAGGAAAACGGATTTGAAGGAGGTGAGTTTGCGGTGATTAACTGGGGTAATAAATATCACGATTTTCGATGGGGGTGTTGGGGGGGGGGGGAGATATGAGATGTGGTGAACAGCTGTTTTGAAGGCCTGGAGGGAGGAATGGGATTGAAGAGAGTGTGGGAGTTTGTCCCAGAGGTGGGGAAAAAAGAGGAATGAAAGAGTGAATGTGAGCAGTGATTCTTGATTTTGGCGGTTTCACCAGAAGGGGATTTTGGCGGATCTTGAGCACCCTGAGGAAATATAGGGGGGACAGATCACAGACAGAGCGCGGGGGGGGGGGGGCAAGGCCGGCGAGGAGACGGTAGAAGACAGAAAGACCATCGACCTGCTTGCGGTGAGAGTGAGAGACCAAAGATGCAGCTTCATCACGGGGATACCAATCATCCTAAAAGCCTTTGTTTCCGCAGCGTGAAGTTGAGCTTGGTGTGAGGCAGGAGCACCACCCCAGAGGGGAAGCAATACTCCATCAGACTGCAGATGAAAGCTTTGTAAATGGTTGGAAGCTCAGGTGTGCCAAGAAGGACTTGGCACAACGTGGGATGCCCAGTCTGCGACTGGCTTTGTAGGCCAGCTTGGAGATGTAACGCCTTTTTGTATTTCAAAACAAAAAATCAACATTAAAACAAATCCAAGCACATGTTATTCGGCCCAAAGACAAAGTGCACGGTCATAAAAAGCATATCAAACAATTACACGTGTGTGTGTGTGTGTGTGTGTGTGTTGTGTGTGATGTGTGTGTGTGTGTGTGTGTGTGTGTGTGTGTGTACATTGGCCTTAAGGCCAAAATGCATGATCATACAAAAACGACTGTTCCTTGCTTTAGGCTTGACAGCAAGACGATAGTTTTAAAATGCAACGTTTTTTGGCTTAGGCCTGTAATACACTTGAACTACAAATTGAAAGAGGGGGTCATTGTACCAAATACTTGATTTGTATAACGAACATGCCGTCGGTGATCTGACATTGTAATGAGCAATCGATAAGAAGGATGAGAATCCAGTGTTCTGGGTTCTTGTGACAGGTGGATGGAGGAAGGAGAGAACGGACTCGCACAGCGTGATTTTGAGCTGTGGTGCCGAGAGTGGAGCGGGAAAGAGATGGTGGCTATCTTACACGGTTGGGGTATAACTCCACTAACTTACAAAGTCTTACAGGTCAGTTGATTCTCCTTTTTTTTTCTCTGTGCTCACCTTACTAAAAGTGAAATGAAATTACTCATGCTTTATCTCTACCAATACGATGTAAAATCGTACAATAGTACTGTGTATGTATACAGCCTGGTTTGTGTGTGTTTTCTGTCTGACTTGTATGAACTCTGAAATCGCTGGACGGAATGAGTTTAAATTTTGTAGTTGTACTTGGAGTGTGCTCAGGAACGTTTTAGGCATTAGAAAGAAATTGTATTCGGCGGGGTTAGGGGGACGTCAATTCTATGTGTAATGTGTGGTGCCGTTCCAGGTGAGAGAGTGCATTACAAATCCCATTGGTTTATAGTGCTGTATTATAATAGTATTTCTGAATGAAAACCTTGTTCTAATCGAAAACTACTTAGCCAATTTACATATGTGCAGTGTGGTTTATGCACTCCTGAACCACTGGATGAAATGAGTTGAAAAGTGCTTGCTGTACTCTTTGAGTGTACATGGGAACATTCTACTAAGTTGGCATGGTGATCTCAATTTAGGTTTTTAGCTCACCTGGAACGTAGTTCCGGGGAGCTTTTGGGATGGTGCATCGTCCGTCCGTCCACAAATACTTGCAACTTATTCTCTGAATTTACACCCGCAATTTTGATGAAACTTTACCACAACCTTCATCACCCATGATGTACCAAAGTTTGTTCATGACATTAAAAAAATTGTGGTCTAAGGGGGGGGGTTGCCCCCAGAATATGTATTTGCTTTGTTCTCCGAAACCACACACACAATTTTGATTAAACTTGACCACAACCTTCATCACTCGTGATGTACCAAAGTTTGTTCACACTGTTTAAAAAATTGGGGTTGAAGGGGATTTATGGAGGAGGGGGTTGGGGGGGTGGGTTTGCTTCCCAAAATAGGCATTGGTTATAACATTGGTACATTCTGCTGATTCTGTCCCACGTTGACTTCTCAGTATCATTATTCTACCAGGTGAGTGCCCAGGGGTATTGCCCTCATTTTTAGATTTATGTGAGAATAGAGAATTATTATAAGAATTGGGTGAATTATCATCCCTGCTAATACACTCCATCTGGACAGAATAATTTTAAAACTGGATGTCATCGCTAAAATATAAATCAAACTCCCGGAAGATGTACAAATAATTCTAAATGAGAAGGGCACTTGGTAGAGCGCATACCTCCACCACGTAATTCCTGATCCACGAGAACATGTCGGGCCCAATATATTTTTGAAATGTCATGCTATACAGGATGATATCATTTTTGGCCCTCTCTCTTAATGGTGAAGACTCACTCTAAAACTTAAATAATTCTCGTATCCGGATTTGGATATTCACCAAAATCAAATCAGTTAGTTCTTGCCAACCTATCCACCAAGTTTCATCTGAATACGTCCACACCTTTTTGAGATATCGTGCTATATATCGTTTTTGGCTCCATCTCTCAATGGTGAAGAATCGCTTTAAAATTCTAGTAGCCAGATCCGGATCTTCACCAAAATCTAATCGGTTGGTCCATGTCACATACTGAACCTATCCACAAAATTTCATCTGGATCCGTACACAACTTTTTGAGATACCCTGCACACAGACGAACAAACAAAGATGAAGCAGACATCATGCAGAGCACGATACTTGCAAAATTTATAAAACAAATTTGACCTCAAAAATAATTGGTCGTTGAATTCAATGACCTGAAATGTATATCTTCTTCAAATATCAAGTTAATAGGATGAAAATTGGGGATTTTAGAAACACCCCCTTAGTTGTTGACCTTGGGCCAATGTTGACCTTTTGGTCGATGTTGATCTCAAAAATAATTGGCTGGTTGAATTAATTGACCTGAAATATGAATCCTCTTCAAATTTCAAGTCAATCGGATGAAAATTGAGGATTTCAGAAATCTTACCTAAGATGTTGACCTTTTGACCTCAAAACAATAGGTTTCTTCCTTATGACAACTCTACCATGTGGTGAAGTTTGAGTAGATCAGTTTGATTTGTGACCTGCAGGTGATAGACAAACAGACAGACAGAATAACAACATCGTACTGAGGCAATATACTTGAAAAATCTTCGATTTTGCAACTAACAAGAAGACGACGTCGTGCAGAGCACGATACTTGCAAAATCCATGAAACAAATTTGTCCTCAAAAATAATTGGTGATTGAATTCAAGGACCAAATATGCAAATCCTCTTCAAATTTCAAGTGAATCGGATGAAAATTGACAATTTTAGAAAAAAATTCCTACGTTGACCTTTTGGCCTATGTGGACCTCTAAAATAATTGGTTGGTTTAATTCAGTGACCTGAAATGTAAACCCTCTTCAGATTTCAAGGCAATCGGATGAAAATTGAGGATTTCAGAAATCTCACCTAAGTTGTTGACCTTTGGCCTATGTTGACCTTTTGACTTCAAAAACAATAGTCTTCTTCCTAATGACAAACTCTACCATTCGGTGAAGCTTCGTGAAGATCGGTTTAAAATTGTGACCTGTAGTCGATAGACAGACGGACAGAATAACAATATCGACTAACCAATAGAGTTGAAGAAAAATCTTCGATTTTGCAAGTAACAAACAGACAGAAAGGGGTGAAAACATAATCTCCTTCACCTTCGGTGGCGGAGGTAAATATGCCAATTCTTTGTTATAGTATCATGAAAACTACAGTTGTCATAGATGAGGGGAAAATGTGTTGAAACGTATGTGTTTGTTGGATGAAATGCATTGAAACTTGGTGGTTGTACTCGGGCTGTGCATGGGAACGTTCCACGAAGTTGGGATAGCCACCTCCAATTTAAAGTTGCTGCTCCTGCAGGGAGCGGGTGTTTCTATTGGTTTTAAAATCAGCAGAATTGCACATCAGTCGATTTCAAGCCAAACCGAACACATAATCCCTGATTACCTCCGCCACCTAAGGTGGACGGAAGTTATATTTTCATCCCTGTCTCTTTGTTACTTGCGAAATCAAAGATTTTTCAAGTACAGTATCTTGGTCGGTCAACTTTGTTAATTCTCTCTTTTTGTCTGTCTGTCAACCGCCTACAGTTCACAATTTTAAATCGATCTCCAGGAAACTTCACCACCTCGTAGAGTTCGTCATAAGCAATTAGCCTATTGTTTTTGAGGTCAAAAGGTCAACATAGGCCAAAGGTCAGTCAATAACTTCGGTGAGATTTCTGAAATCCTCCATTTTCATCCGATTGACTTGATATTTGAAGATGAGGAAACACAAGTCCACCTCCATTTATTTTTATGGTCAAATTTGTTTTTGGGATTTTGCAAGTATTGTGCTCCACACATCATCTTTCTTGTTTGTTTGTCTGTGAGCAGGATTCCTCAAAAAGTTTTGGACGGATTCGGATGAAACTTGGTGGACCGGTTGGGTGTGTGACAAGGATTAATTGATTTGATTTTGGTGAAAATCTGGATTCGGATCCAATAATTTTTAGTGATTCTTCATCATTGAGTGATAGGGCTAAAAATGATATATAACACAATATCTCAAAATGTTATGGATGGATTTGGACAAAACTTGGTTGGCGGGTTGGGTGTGTGACAAGGACTAATTGATTTGATTTTGGTGAAGATCCTGATACGATGATTAAAATTTTTTTTTAAAATGTGATTCTTCACCATTGACAGATGGGGCCAAAACAATATATAGCATGATATTTCAAAATGTTGGGAATGAGTTATGATAAAACTAGGTGGATGAGTGTTCGGTGACGAGACCAAGCAGATTCGATTTTGGTTCAGGTCCAGATCCAGATCTGGCCTATCAGTGGGATACATAACGTAAATGGTTCAGTGTGGCGGAGGTACGCGCTTCACCGAGTGCCGTTCGAATTTGGGCTTGTGCTTATAGAAAACATGGAGGTTCATTCTCGCTCAAACTGCAAGGATGATTCAAATTTGATTTGGATTATTGTTTATGCTCATTCTGAATTTTGAATGTACAGTGCATTACAACATATGTCACATCGCAGTCAAAGCTTTCATGTGTCTTCAATGTGGAATTATTTAGGCCGTGAACATAACCAGTGTAGGACATCTTTGTTCATGACCAAGTTCATCAAAAACTTTTTGCTTTCATGGTCCTCTTTAATACTCTTGTCTTTTAACAGTCAGTCATCACCATACTATGCAGCCAGTCATCTAAACTTCAACAGATGTGATGTTTTCATTGATGATTATCAATTTCACAATTATTTGCTATTCGATCCTCTTTATTTCACTTGCCACCATGTTGACTTGCTGTGTGTGCATAAAAGTAGAAAACATGACTGTGGGGTTAGGTTATTAACGCTCTTGACCAATTCCCTCAAATTATTTAACGTGCAATACTCTGCCTTTTAGAAGCCAATGGTCAGGTCACATTTGTACCACCGGTAGTTCCGACCCGAACCATTTCACAAGTTGCTTGTGGAAACGTTTGTTATTCTTTGCCTCCGATGTTTGTTTTGTGCCTTTATTCATATTCTGCATTTGTCTTCACCATGGCGATTTCCCCTGTAGTTTTTATTTCATTTTCCAACCTGGCCCATCGAGAAACAATTTTTGCCGCTGCCTCGCGTGAAACCCTCAAACCTGTACATAAATGTAGCAAGTAACCAGAGTTGGTGTCAAAGCCACCCAATGCTCGCCTGTTTATACATTATTGTTTTTAAAAGACTCGTCTAATAATTAATATTTTTTATAATTATAAAGCATTGCAGTGAAGTTTGATCCAAATAATTTTAAAGCAATATATGTATTTGTATATTGTAATCAGAAACAAGAGCGCAAGTGAGCACAATATACACCCGAACAAGAAGGTATATACAGAATTGTGCTACTACATGGAAAACAGCATCCTGGTTGCCATGGCAACCACTTTAGATGACGAATGTATGTCGCGACACACCGTCTCCACAGTCTGTACCTATGTACCAAATATGAAACGTGAAAGTTGAAAACTTTGGGAGGTAGAGTGCGGACAGGAATGGATGGAAAACAGCATCCTGGTTGCCATGGCAACCACTTTAGATGACGAACGTATGTCACGACACACCGTCTCCACAGTCTGTACCTATGTCAAATATGAAACGTGAAAGTTGAAAACTGTGGGAGTTAGAGTGTGGACAGGAACGGACAGACGGACGGACGGATGACCGGTATCACATAATACGCCCTGATATATATATATATATATATATATATTATCGGGCGTATAAAAAAGTGTGGTAGATAAAAACATTAGAAAGGAAAAATAACTTGCACCAAAAACGTTAACATTTTCACGCTCACGCTGACGCTCACGCCGGGGGTATAGCTATAGCTCTCTGTTCTTCGAACAGGCGAGCTAAAAATGAATAAAAATATTGAAAAGGGAAATGCCATTTTTATGGAATTGCACACTTCCTATGTCCAATTTGGAAGTCAGATCTGCGTGTGAATGATGTTGGACAAGTTTGAGTCGAGCTCACAGGCCAATGTGTTTTGCGAACACGGGCAAAATGCATATAATCAACCAAGGAAATATATGCCTGGTTTTGGCTTAATGGTCCGGGTGGTGGGCTTGGAATCCTAGGATCCTGAGTTCAAATCCCACTCGGCTGTTGAATTAATACCAGGTGGGGTTGACTCTGCCTGTCATCCTTCCGAGGTCGGCTAAATGAGTGCCAGCATGCTGGTATCCTGTGTCGGAGTGGCGACACATCCAGGAGTGTTCAATAGCCAAGGAGACTGCGAACGCAGCACCGACGCTCTGCACAAAGTATGGTCCCGATGGATGGATGCATGGAAATGTGGCAAAATATTTTGCCAATAATAACCCATCTGAAGCCGTCACATCACTATTATGGTCATTATGATGTGCTACCGTGGAAGGCATATTAGATGTGTTTGAAGACCGGCATTGAACCCATTGTGTAGAATGGTGATTCGTATATTAGGGCATTTGTGATTTGATACCAATATTGGTAACGTGGGTCGAAAATCCCACAGGTTTTCATACTCGATACTGTATAGCATGCAGACATGTTCAAAGCACCTTTAGATTTTGCTTGTGGATATTGTAAAATGCTTGTAATAGTCTCCAAACTAATTATTCCGTTTAAATATAATTCACCTCCCAGGGAAACTTTGGCCATTTTTTGAATGCTCAGTTGCTTCATTGAGTTTCTTTTCGAGTTCAGTGCTGCCTCTGCATTTCCCATTTTCTGGACTGCCTTCGCCTTCCATTGTTTTTACTTTATTTGCATATTCACATTTCTTTTCCCTCCTCCCTGTGCTTTTAGCGCAATTTTAACTTGATCTTGGAGCGAGAGGAGGCGCAGAACATCCATGCAGGCAAGGGAAATTCAAAGAAGAACTTGTCCAAGAGGCAGGTGTTTTTGCCTACAATCTCTGCAGTGACTAAGGGAGTACTTCAGGGTCTCCTAATGGTGTTGGGATACCTTTTCAAAGAAGAATACAGGTGATGTTGATTTGAGAAAAGCAATGTTTGCTTTCAACTTGACCTGAGCAAAAGGGTCTACAATGCATATACAGCAGAGTATCGTAACAAATGGATGTGTTCTGTGAATTGGTTGCATAAAAAAATTTGTCCTACCAGAGCCACAACTCGTGGACTCGAGTCCCTGTACAGGAGAGTTGTGACATGACGTGTCTGGAATATTCTGATCATGTGGTCCGTGTACGCCATTTTGTTTCCATTTACCGTGAACTACAATATATATCGCTTGCATTATTTGTACATCAGACAACGCTGTATACTTCTCGAGAATCGTATGGTTATATTATATCTGACACAACGGCTCTAATTTGGAAGCGGTGGTATAAGGCGGAGGATGTGGAGGGTAAGGGGAGTGGGGTGGGCAAGAATAGACAGACGTACTGTCATGCCGGTGCTTCACAGGCAGGGTGAATCATCAGTGTGTGTGTGCCATCCATCAAATGGACGTCAAGCAGGGGGTCCCGTCTGCTATCATTAGTTGGTGTATGTAAAGACCCCACGGTGTCCTTCACCAAGAGTAGGCGAGCTATCACCCGGAATCCCGGTCAAATTACAAATTACTGCCATGACTAACTGCTGGGAAAGCAATGGCAAACCACCCAGTGTCACCTTTATCAAGCAGCCAAGTGCCTGTCTTCAGGCAGAGCACAATCCAATCAATCAGTCTTCTCAAGCTCTTTCTCTTTTTTTTTTCATTCACAATTGTTATCTTTTTCTAATTCTCAACTCTCTTGAAGATGTGCACATCCAGCTTTGATGGTGTGCCTCCATTTCTGTCTTTCAGTTTCCTTCTTCCACTGTTTTCAAATTTCTCCCTCCTGTCACTTCCTGTGTGTGTTTCTTCCACTCGCACATTCTGTACACCTCAAATTAGGCACTCATCTGTGTGAACCTTCAGTCACTCATTCCACTTCATTTTGCTGCAGTTTCTCTGATATGCTTTATATGGTTAAATCAATCCTGTCTGATTGTATGCTTATTTTGATATGTTGGAAGAACAAAAAAAAGTTATGCAATATAAACTCCCTGTTGGGCGCAGAGAAAGACGGCTTAATGAGAAAACAGACGCATTACGCCTCGCACGGAATGGGAATAGGTTCGGTACGCCATGCTCGATGGAAACAAAATGGCTTCCAATTACAAGTTGTCACTACTCTTCGTATATCGCGACTCTCGCCACAACCACCCCAACACCACCCTCCCCACCCCTCCAAAAGAGCACCCACTATCATTAATGACATTTAAGCCTGATGTATCGCTGTGGCATGACTAAAAAGTTTTTTTTTGTACATTTAATCGAATTGTATTATGTAGATGACATTTGTTCATGAAGACAGGATTATCCATCAAAAGCTTCCGTTCATTGTCATGAAATTGAAAATTCATTGCAAAATGTATAACCTAAATCAACTGTAATCCCCACAAAGCCTGTTTTATCAAGTACTTGTTTTCAAATTGCTCAGGATGTTTTCGCTCCGTAGTCATTCCATTCCTCACAGGTGGTAATCCTTATTCTCAGGTATGCTGAAGACTACCGAGTTGTGCTCGCGCGATCTATGGCTTCAAGTGCGCCCAAACCCGACCAGCCAGATGCCGAGGGCTTTTTCTCTCGCCAACCAGTTGGCAAACGAAATAGGTCCAGGATCATGTCTCCATTGCTCACACTCCACCTGTGGTGTCTTAACCCTGCCGTGGTGAGAATGACTGGAAAAATTATCGTTTCTTTAGGATTCCGTGATCTATCAAGGATTATGTAATCTTTGGGATAATGTTGTCTTTCTTGATGATGTGACCTATCAAGAAGCATTAATGGGGGCTTTTGATTGGTTACTCTAAAGAAAATGTGAAAATGGCAAATGATAAATGTAGTTGCTCGTCTTGTTTCCCTTTAACCAAGTAGGCAAATCGAGAAGAATGATGCTGATTTTTCTTTCTTTTTTTTTAATGCAGGCTTTCTCTGAGATTGCTGAGAGTGCACATTGCGTGGTCCTTTCCTCTGGTACACTGGCACCTCTTACTTCCTTTGCTTCAGAGCTGAACACTCCATTCCCGATTCAGCTGGAGGCCAGCCATGTGATCCCAGAGAACCAGGTATGCAGATTAACATCATCTTTGTCTCGGCTTTTGTGCACCCACAATGCTCAAGGATGTTGCACTCACTAATGTCCACCTGGTGTTGTGCATCGTCAACATCTGGCTGCCGAAATGCCTTCGACCCATTGATTTCAGATAATCATCAGATCAAAGATAATCAGACATTTTAGTCGAATCACAGCCACCCAGTCATCAGCACACACTCACGATGAAGTGTCCACCTTTTTCTCTCGCACCATCACAGCTGTGGGTTGGCTCGTTGGGGCAGGGTCCAAGTGGCCGGCCGTTGTGTGCCACCTACAAAAATGTGGACACCTTCCCATTCCAGGACGAGTTGGGGGACCTTCTCCTTGCTGTCTCTCAAATCATACCAAATGGACTTCTTTGCTTTGTGCCTTCATACAGGGTAGAGACTTCAATTATAAATCACTCATATAATCATCATTTCCAACAAATAATTTTGTCGTCATTCCCATCCTTTCCGGACTTATACAGCCAATTCTCACTTTCCCTCTTTACCTATCTGCTTCAGGCAGGTCTCCTGACCTCCCCAGCCCACTTTTCTCCTGCATGACCATGGATTTAAGCTAACCATTTCACTCTGCATCAGATACTAGAGCGTTTGACAATGAGGTGGAGAGACACTGGGCTGTGGCAAAGACTTGAGGATACAAAAATGGTACTCTGTGAACCCAGAGGAGGAAACCGCACAACTATGGACTGTCTGATTTCACGATACTATGGTGCTGTAAAAGTTGGTGAGTTGTAAAAGGAGATATCGAAGATAGTGAAGTATTGTCAAGAGTTTGGGAAATTGATGCACAGTGGGTGAAGTAGGCCTACATATAAAATATGCACTGCTGTGCAAATGTCTTGGACACATTCAGGAGTTATAATATATGGATATTATAAGCATCAACAATATATTCAAACTCAGATTTCAATATCATTGAGGTTGTATGGGATTGTATGGGGGAAAGAAAAAGAGGGGCACTTTCTGAGACCTTTCGTTCAGCAGGTTTGATATATTTTGAACATGAATGGGATTGGGGGGGGTGGGGGGGGGTGCTTCTTTGCAGAGCTGTAGAACGATTTATAAAAGAAATACATGGACAGATTACAAAAGGGAAACTATTTAAAGGATTAACTATATGGTATTCGTAGAATACTTACCTTGAGAACAGCCTGGTGTTGGCTTAGTGGTTAGGGTTGTGGCTTGGGATCCTAGGGTCCTGAGTTCGAGCCCTGTTGGCCACTGAATTAACACCAGGGGGGTTGACTCAGCCCGTCATCCTTCCGAGGTCGGCGAAATGAGCACCAGTATACTGGTAATAGGGGCACTGCATCAGTTCCTTTCTCAAACACACCCACCCCAACATGTCGTGCAGAGCGTGGGTTATGCTAGTATTTATTTAAATGTATACCTCCCAAGAGGTTTGAGTGTTGACTTTTGTGGTTTTGCATTTTATTTTACAGCACTTTTCAGGAACATAACCCCCGTGATGTTTAAGGGTTAACTTTATGTAAAGTATGTATATATATATCCTGTTGGGATGGCTTAGAGGTACGCTCACTCACCTCTGAGTTGTGTAATCTGTGTTTGATCTCATCCCAACTATAAACTGTCATCCCGGTGTTGCCCAGGTAGGGCGTGTGCTGTCCCTTGGATGGACATTAAACTGGGTGTCCCGTCTGCCAGAATTAGTAGTCATTTGAGATCCCACGGTGTCCTTTGGGAAGAGTAGGCGAGCTATTGCCGGCACCGTGGCCAAATCACTGCCTTAACCGACTGCTGGGAAGGCAATGGCAAACCACCCAGCATAACCCTTGCCAAGAAACTGTTTCAGCAGTAACAGAACTGCAAAAAAAAGTCTGTGTTATCTCATTATCATAAACATTTATATTAAATGTGAACTTTATTTGTAGATGGGAAAAATTGGTCCATCTAACTAATCAAATCACTTGAGGCTCTTTCAATAACTGAGCCACGACTAATATATTATTTTTTTCTGCTGCCCTTTGAGGTGGGGCGTTGCTGCTTGGTGTCTGTCGTGGCAAGGTGTGTGAAGGCCTCGACTTTACCGACGAGAGAGCTCGAGCTGTTGTCACGGTTGGAATTCCATTTCCAAGTTTCAAGGATCATCAGGTTTAAGTACATTCCTTTCTTTTTAAAATTCCAATTGAAATAATTCATCCTTCTATTTGAGTGGCTACTCTACTCATGATAAATGATATGCAGGTGCCTTTTATAACTGAATGTGTCTGTATCGGTCCGTTTAGTTCTCTTTCTGTGTTTTCTGTAGGCAGGGTGATTCATCAAGTGTGTGCCCTAAACTGGGCATCCCCATTTGCTGGCATTAGTTGGTGGATGTTAAATATCCCCATGGTGTCCTTCGCAAGGAGTAGGCGAGTTATCGCTGGCACCTTGAAGAAATTTCAAATTCCTGCCCTAACCTACAGAGGGCACTGCATCAGCGGCACAGCCACCCCCTCAGCCAATGATGCTACCGCAGCCATGTGCTGCATATGAAAGAAGAAGAATACTTTTTTGTTATAACTGGTTCTGTTTCTGCTTTATTTTATTTTTTCTGCATTTGCTTATTTCTGTAGTTTGAGCACCCTTGCATTCATGGCATCGGTCAGGTTGCCATGGATGTTGTTTTCACAAATGTTTTTTTATAATGCATTTTTATTTGTCGGAGAATCCATTACAGCAGAAACAGCAAGTGTTTCTTGTAAGACCATACACCTTGGCCTTTTAAACAATCGGGTCAAAGGCCCTTGGAGGAGCTGCAACGCAAATCATACACACATTCAAATCGCGTGTGAAGGTGCACGCATATTGTTACCTTCGCCACCGAAGGTGGACAGAGGTTGTTTTCACCTGTCTGTCTGTCTGTGAGCAAGCTATCTCAAAAAGTTGAATTTTTAATGTAATTCATCACCAATGAGAGATGGGACCAAAAACGATATGTAGCATGATATCTCAAAAGTTGTGGATGGACTCTGACGAAGCTTGGTGGACAGGTTGGGTATGTGACGAGGAAGAATTGATTCAATGTTGGTGAATATCCAGATCCAGATCCGATAATTTTTTAGCTTTAAAAGTGATTCTTCACCATTAAGAGAATGGGCCAAAAACGATATGTAGGATGATATTTACCAAACGTATCATCCTACATACCAAACGATATGTAGGATGATATTTCAAAGTTGTGTACGCGTTATGACAAAACGAGTTGGATGAGTTGGTTAAGTGACAAGAACAAGCCGATTAGATTTTCATTGAGGTCCGGATCCAGATCCGGCCTATCAGTGGGAAACAAAACTTAAACCGTTCAGTCTGGTGGAGGTATGCGCTCTACTGAGTGTCCCGAGATTCTCCGTCTCCCTATGGGAGTGGCCAGGGGGGGGGGTTATGTTGTTATCCTTATTCAAACGTGTAATTCAACATACCTCACTGCCTCAGAAAATGTAAGGATAGGAATACTGCACTGTAAAGTGTGGGGACTTGTAATGCAGTCTCTCACCTGGAGCGACACTACACGATACACATTCACAAAGAGAATTTGCGCCGTCCCCCTCCGAAGACTACTGGCAAAATTAAAAAATGAAACCCTATGCACCAATTGGGTTCATGCTGATCCTAGATAGCAAGACTGGATGTAATTGGCCCAGAACTGTAGGAAGAGTAGCACGACACTCACACACACACATACACCTGTCTGTGAATCGTAGTAAGGATTGCTCTTCCCTTTATTTGGGTGTTGTATAGGCCACAGATCACTGCCATGATCGCTCCCGAAAATAATAAAAATAACCCGAGTTACATACATGAAGGAAAATATGCTGACTACTTATGTGCACATCGAATACAGTGTGGCTATATAGCTCCGATAATTAATTCAAATTGCACTGGCTCCTGGGCTGACACAAGAGGCTTGAGGCCGATGGCCTGAAGCCTGAGGCTTCTGCGCCTTCACCAAATGGCGGATTTTTTTCTTCTTTGTTTTCTTTCAGGTTACAATTGTGGGTGGTGTCGGGCCAGCTGTTCAACCCATGGGGTGAAGGCAGTCTGTCCATACAAACAAACATAAATAGTCAAAAAACAAACCAGCTTTTTATATTGTGTGTATGTGTGTGTATGTGTATATATATATATACATATACATGCATACATTCAGTAGAATCTGGAGTAAAGAGCAAAGATGGAGTCATCAAGAGGAACCTGGATAGGATTTGGGTTTCAGCTGCTCCTCCACAACCCTCAAACCCATCCAGGCGCAGCCACGTGAGCCTTACAGAAAACCAAACAGAAAACAAAAAATATCATTCTTGTGTCCTGTGAGCAGGTCGAGTTGAAGCGTCGCTACAATGATCAACGAACGAAGCGAGGCTTGCTTTCAGGCAGCCATTGGTATGACATTCAAGCTTACAGGGCTCTCAACCAGGCCCTAGGAAGGTCAGCCATATTTTTTGGTTTCCTTTGCACTGACTTTACAACTGAGAAACATCAGCAAAAATATTTCAGCTCTTGACTGTACATACCTTTAACTCACACCCTTTGAAGAGTCCCAGATTCATGCACCATGCCATGTTCTCCAGATGCATCAGACACAGAAATGACTGGGGCTGTCTCCTCCTCGTTGATGAAAGATTTGGCAAAAACTCACAAAAGTACATTTCTGGTATGTTTTAAACTACCTGTCTTCTATTTTGTGATCGTATGTATTTGTGATTTTCCTTTTTTTTAATTGGGATTTTCCAGACAGATGTCCTTCAGCTCTTTCATAACCTTTGGCAAGGTTTAAAGTTACAACAGGCAGAAGGGCAAACGTTTGGGTTGGTCTTTTGGTGTTCACTTATGAACCCTTAGCTCATGTTTAGCTGAAACCCTGGTTCAAATGGCATATACATGTACAGGCAGGGTTCACACAGTCCTTGGGACTCCTTGAAATTCCTGGAAAAATTAAAAAGCATTTTCCAGTCCTGGAAAGTCCTAAAAAAAAACTTGTGCGAGTCCTTGGAACTCCTGAAAAATCAAGAAAATGCCGCAAATATAAATATAATCTGCCTGTTCCCCGGTCAGAATTAATTCCCCAAACCTGTTGAAGAGAATGTTACCAAGAATAACCTCCCCCAGGAAGGGATTTACCATAAAAGCTGCACTGAAATTGTTTCTGATGCGGAAAATATGCAATGACGGGTCATTACATGAAATGGGCTTTTACGGAATAGTTCATTATATGAAGGCATAGGATGGCGATAACGGAGAATCCCGTGACAAAAGATAGACCGCCATGAAAAAAAACATATGAAGCACCCTCACGATCCGATAAATAATCAAAATGGCCATGAGCACACAATAAACTAAAGGGTGACGTGCAAGCTCTTTTAAAAGATACCGGTACCAGAGATCAAAAATGCTCCACCATGAATATGTCTTCACAGGCCACATTCGCAACAACCAGCAGAGAGGCGAATCATCGAGCAGGCGATGAGATAGCGGATAAAGCGAAGTGACTTGAACTTGTAGGGATGCCAGAGATGACAGCATTGCCATACATGGAGTAGAGAGCATGTGATTGAATAGTTTTTACAACATGACGTCAGGTCGTGCATACATTATGTAAATGCCAACGGAAAAGTCCCGATTAAGCAGGTAGTAGCTACTCTTAGTCTTTGCACTGTTGATGTTTATTATAAAGGGAAATGAAAAGCGAACTTGAAGAATGTCAAAGCTTTGATATTTTACTTCTTTGTGGCTGAAGCACGTCGACTGTCGGGACTTGCTCTTGAAGGAATACCTTCACAAGTGCCAGATGCAGGGTCGATGAGAAGGCATCTGATGTTGGGAATATGGGGGAAAGCGCACTTTGGAATCGGGCAGAGGCGCCAAGCTCCAAAGCATGGCGTCACATATGATTGCAAATGACCGGTCTAACTCCTGTATTATAGAATTATTTGACTCCAGGACAGGTATTTATATTTCAGGTGGATTTTGTTTACATTTATTGTCTGTTTTCCCAAATCTAATCCAAACATTGTTTTCCGCAGTAAACCCTTGTTTCACGTGGGCTTGGTTTACTGAATTTACGCGGTTTCGCCTCTTTTCTGTAAATTATTATTTTCTGCAAACCGTTTTGTTTTTACATGGTCTGTCTCGCTTTTACGTGTTTTTTTTTTCTTCCCCTGTGCAGGTTGTGTGCACGCAACTGCACTGCTGTGGCGTAGGTGGTAACTGACACACGCAGTGTGTACTGTACTGTACCTATGTCCACGTCAACACTGCGTTCCATGGCATTGCAATCAATTCCTTTCAGCTTGTTAGCTCGCCTGTTCGAAGAACAGAGAGCTATAGCGATACCCCCGGCGTGAGCGTCAGCGTCAGCGTTAGCGGAGCGTGAAAATGTTAAAGTTTTTGGTGCAAGTTATTTCCTTTTAATGTTTTTATCTACCACACTATTTTTTACTGATTACAATATACAAATACATATATTGCTTGAAAATGATTTGGATCAGACTTCACTGCAATTTATAAAAAATATTATTAGACTAGTCTTGTAAAAACGATAAATGTATAAACAGGCGAGCGTTGGGTGGCTTTGACACCAACTCTCTGGTTTTTGGTTATTATAATATTGCCCTCTTGGTTGAGGCGAGAGTGCACGGCATCACAGGGCAGATAGTATGGCATTAATGAGTCCCTTGTCTGTGAAGTAAAAACAAGGACAAATGTGTCCAAGAGCAGCGTCCTAAAGGTTTTGTCGGC
>CM068953.1:36000406-36017600 GCA_035128595.1 Eptatretus atami | reverse complement strand
AACAACAACAACAACTTCCAATATTTCGTCACGTGCCTTGATTAAGCCAATAGTGAGACCCGTCATAATGTATTTACGTATTTACGACATATAGTGTATTTACGAAATAAATAGTGTATTTACGAAATTACAATACGATTAAATGGAATAATCTTTAAATAGTAACGTGAACTTTTCGAAACTTTAAAGCAAATGTCCGAATATATTAAAAGTTCATGATTAGACGCTCTCAAAAGGCACCCTCAATGCGAGGATGTGTACAAGTGCTTAGTATTTAAGGAGATCCGGATCTTGTGTATACAAGAGCCGAGTCCTAGAGGTTAAGGCTTTGTCTTCACAAGAAGAAGAACAACAAAAAGAAGAAGAACAACAACGCCGAGCTCTCTGTGAGCAGCGTTCGCTACACGAGACACTGCTAAAAATGCGCAGAAAACATCAGGGATAGTGAATGTTCTGGTTTTTCTCCACGAGCGGGGCTGATGCTGGTAAACCTCGCCAGTTTATGACACACGAGTTTATAGGTGAGATGAAACGTAACCGCTTGTGGAAAATGAGGGTTTACCGTCGGCTGAAAAACGACCTCATATGTGGAGAGTATAATTTGTTGACTTCAAATTTTTATAAAAATGAGGATAATTATTAATTGCAGTTTACTCTATGTAAGCAATAAGAATTTTCAAAGTTTTTTTTCTTTTTCTTTCCCATCTTGGTATAATGAGTGATAGATTAGTCTGAATGCCGTTTTACCGTCACCCATAATCAATTAATCAAATAATTGTACGTATTGGTAAATTGTTTGTAAAATCTTCGAAGAATCCAAGAGCTGTTACAAGCTGGTAATTGATCCTGCAAAAGGTACAACTTGGAATGGTTCTGTGGTATAACATGCTAAGCTAGTATATTACGTCGGTAGGTATACAATATACATGTATTACTGAAATAGTCAATGGAATAATGGAAAACAAACAAGGTTTCCTTCTTATTTTTGTGATGTTTTCCAATGTCACTTCTTACATGAAACCTTTGCATTAGAAGTCCTGGAAAACTCTTGGAAAACCACAGTTTTGTCCTGGAAAACTCTTGGAAAACCAGTTTTGTCCTGGAAAACTTGGAAAACCACAGTTTTGTCCTGGAAAACTTGGAAAACCACCGTTTTGTCCTGGAAAACTCCTGGAAAATCAGTTTTGTCCTGGAAAACTCTTGGAAAACCACAGTTTTGTCCTGGAAAACTCTTGGAAAACCACAATTTTGTCCTGGAAAACTCTTGGAAAACCACAGTTTTGTCCTGGAAAACTCTTGGAAAACTTGGAAAACCACAGTTTTGTCCTGGAAAACCACAGTTTTGTCCTGGAAAACTCTTGGAAAACCACAGTTTTGTCCTGGAAAACTTGGAAAACCACAGTTTTGTCCTGGAAAACTCCTGGAAAACCACAGTTTTGTCCTGGAAATTTAATCTTCCATCGCTGTGCGAACTCTAACAGGCACTCCTCGTGATACACACTCCCGGTTAATGCAATTTTGCTGATACGCAATAAATAAAGTAATGAACACTTTTCACTACATTCCATGTATTTTCACTAACACACATTTTTTTTTTCCTTCGGCACATCTGGAGTCCCTATATTTTATACTAGTAGTGCCAACTTTCAATTTGACGCCATTTTGCTTCTATCGAACACGTCGCACCAAACTTGTGCCCATTGTGCGTAAAGTGTCATGTGCCAGTTTTTAATCAAGCTATCTTTATCTGCGCCCAAAAGGGAGATTATATTACTGCATGATTTTATTTATTCTTCCAATGCATCAGAATAAGCATACAATCTGACGGGATTGTTTTAACCTTAAAACATATTTCAGAAACCACGGAAAAATCAAGTGTGAAGGTTCACACTGATTGCCTAATTTAAGGAGTAGAGAGCATGTGAGGAGAAGAAACACATAGGAGAAGTGAGGAGAGGCAGTTAGTCAGGCCAGGATGTCGGTGATAGCTTGCCTACTCTTGGTAAAGGACACTTTCGGATCTTTAATGTCCACCAACTAATGCTAGAAGACGGGACACCCGGCTTAATGTCCATTCGATGGATGGCACACACATTGATGAATCACCCTACCTGTGAGACACCGGGAGGACAGTTTGTTGTTGGGTCAAGATTCAAACTCAGGCAACACAGCTTCAAGGCAAGTGTGTGTCCCTCTAGACTCTAGAGTCTAAGCTATCCTGTCAGTCTCTTGAGAGGATATGGATAGGAAAAGTTTTTCTTTGCAATCGGACGGAACAGTTTTTCTTCCTCTTCTCCAAAGGCTTGATTTCCGATCATCAATTTGGTTTCAGACCAGGTCACTCTACCCTGGATATGCTGCTTCTGCTCTCCCAACAATGGATGGAGGTCCTCAATGCCAGACATGAAATCAGAGCCGTATCCCTAGACATATCACGTGCTTTTGACACAGTCTGGCACCCTGCCCTGCTCATCAAACTCTCTTCCTATGGTATCCAAGGCCATCTCCACTCATGGCTCGCAGACTCCCTCTCCTGTCACAGTCACCGTGTGGCCCTAAATGGTGTTCTCTCATCCCCTCTTCCTGTCCAGGCTGGAGTTCCTCAAGGTAGCGTTCTGGCCCGTTTCTTTTTCTGGTTTTCATCAATGATCTCTCCGACTCTCTGGAAAATCCTCTGTATCTCTTTGCTGATGACTCCACCCTCTGCCGTACCATCTGTCATCCCTCAGACTGGGAAGCAGCAACTTCTTCGTTCACTGCAGATCTGGATAAAATCACAAACTGGTCCAACACGTGGAACATGTCTTTCAATCCAGACAATCTCACACTCTCACTATTTCTCTTCGAAAGGACCGTTTAGAAACCCCCCCCCCCCATCCACTTTCTCAACAATCCTCTGGAAGAAGTCCTTTCTTTCAAGCTTCTGGGTCTCACTATCTGCCATGACCTTTCCTGGGAAAGCCACATTTCTAACCTCGCCTCCAAACCCAGTCGCCGACTGGGAATCCTCCGTCGTGTAAAGTCCTTCCTCGGCCCACCTGAGCTCCTGACAACTTACAAAGCTTTCATCCGCAGCCTGATGGAGTACTGCTCTCCCCTCTGGGCTGGTGCTCCTGCTACCCACCTTTCTCGGCTTCACGCTGTAGAAACCAGGGCATTTCGGATCATCGGCATCTCCCGCAATGAGGCTGAGTCTTTGGGCCTCTCACCCTCTCTCACCGCAGGCTGGTCGGTGGTCTTCTGTCTTTTACCGTCTCCTCTCCAGCCTCGCCCCCTGCTCTATCTGCGATTTGTCCCCACCATATTTCCGCAGGGCGCTCAAGGTCCGCCAACAACCCCTTCTGATAAAACTACCAAAATCACGAATCACTGCTCACCTTCACTCTTTCATTCCTCTTTTTCTCACCTTGAATAAACTCCCTCACTCTATTCATTCCAATTCTTCCCTCCAGGCCTTCAAAACAGCTGTTTACCACCACCTCTTATCATCCCCTATCCAAATCCTTGATCCTTTCTACCCCCGATAATCCACCCAAGCCCACCTCCTTCAAATTCCCTGCTTTCCTTCCTGAAAGTCCCTGTAATGTCCATCTTCTATTCCCCATGTTCCCCACCCCATCCCTCTCCCTTCCACAGATCTCCTAGTGTCTCTGTTCTCCACTGTTTTGTCCTTCCCTCTCCCACCCCTCTTGTCTCATGCCCCCTTGCTGTGCGTTGTGTGTTAGCTCTCATACGAGCCTCGACAAGGTATACAAAAAAAACAAAAAAAAACCAGGAAAAAATAAATTAGAAAGAAGGAATGAAAGAGCGATGCATTAAAATGACGTTGAGCCATAAGTGAAGGTGTTCTTTTTTTTCCAAACTCTTCATTTCTTTTAATACAAGAACAGTAATGTGACACTGAAAACGTGCATGTTAATCTAATCCTTCGCATGTGGTGAAAGCATGCACGTGCATATAATCTTTCATCTTTTTATATCTTCAATCTTCATTAAATCTCTCATAACCATGTCGGGGGACCATGAAATGTTGTTAACCAATGTTAACTGCAACACTTCGACTTATTGAAATAAATAAATAAATAAATGAAGAATCACTCATAGAGTGACAACTTGACGAAACGCAACGGCACTCGGTAGAGCACATGCCTCCGCCAGGTGAATAGTTTACATTCTGTATCCCACTGATAGGTCGGATCTGAATCCAGACCTTCACCAAAATCGAATTGGCTTGTTCTTGTCACCTAGCCAACTATCCACCAAGTTTTGTCATAACTCATCCCCAACTTTTAGAGATATTGTGCTCCACAGAGCTTTTGGCTCCATCTCTCAATGGTGAAGAATCACTTAAAATTTATCGTATTCAGATCTTCACCAAAATTGAATCAATCAGTCTTTGTCATACACCCAACGTGTCCACCAAGTTCCATGTGAATCCATCCATAACCTTTTGAGATATTGTGCTTGTATATCATTTTTGGCACTATTTCTCAATGGTGTAGAATCGCTTAAATTCTCAGATCCGGATTCGGATCTTCACCAAAATTGAGCGTTGCTGTCCTTGGCGGTCATCTATACACACAAAAATATTTCAGAATGATTGCTTGAAAAATGTGGCCAAAAATCGTGTGACAAACAAACACTACAGACCAACATACTTGGTGAAATTTATTTTCGCCAAGTAACAAGCTTACATTATGGCAACTTTGCAGACAAGTTATATTACAGAGAAGCGATGTGTTTACTTATGAGCAACTTTGCCAGGATGTTCTTGATACCCCATAAATGTTCTGTGTATGTTTTGATGATGATTTCTGTCTTTTTACGAGTTGTACCCAACTGCCAACGACAATATGATTACAGCACCACACATAAATGTACTCACACGGGGCTACACCCGAGCTGGCACAGAATCGACCCCAAAGTCAGCTCCCATTTCAGGCGACCAACTTTACTTTCCCAATTTTTTTTTTCTTCCAGCAAATGCAGGGAATATATACATTTAGAAACCCTACTCTGATCAATTGGTCCATCCAATGGCACAGCATCCTGTCTTTTAAAAAGAATGATGAGCTATCATGTACTTTCTTTTTGGATAGAGTTGAGGCTTGTGGAAGAGTTAGAACACTGAATGGCTAAGGACACAACAGAGCAAAAGGAACAGCAGAGAGAGAGAGAGAGAGAGAAGAGAGAGAGAGAGAGAGAGAGAAGAGAGAGAGAGAGAGAGAGAGAGAGAGAGAGAGAGAGAGAGAGAGAGACACACACGGACGCCAATAGTGGAGCCGAAGGACAAAACGGAGGGAGACCTGGACGATGGGTGTGGGGCAGGAAAGGATGCATGGGGTGGACAGGATGGATAGAGAAGGAAACTCTCAGGAAGGAAAACTGGAAATTTGGAAGGAGGGCCTGTAGGTGGGTTAACGAGGGTAGAAGATATCATGGTTTTAGATTGGGGATGATCTGAGATTGTGGTGAACAGCTGTCTTGAAGACCTGGAGGAAGAATGAGATTGAAGAGAATGTGGAACTTGGTTCCACAGGTGGGAAAACGAGGAACAAATGAATGGAGCAGTAATCCTGGATTTAGGTAGTTTCATCAGAAGGGGTTGATGGTGGACTGTGTGCACCCTGCAGATACATGGGGTAGGGCAAAGCATGGAAAGAGCAGATGGTGCAAGACCTGAAAGGAGGAGTAGAAGATGGAGAGACCACCGACCTGTCTGCAATGGGAAAGTAATAGGCCCAGAGTCACCATCAGATTCCAATGATCTTGAAGACCTTGGTTTCCACGGCATGCTGAGCAAGGTGTGAGGAGGGGAGTCAATCCAGAGGAGAGAGCTGCGAATGAAGACATTGTAGGTGGACAGGAGTTCAGGTGTGCCAAGGATGGACTTTGTATGACAGAAGATGCCCAGTCGGCGACTGGCTTTTGAGGCCAACTTTGGAGTGCTAATCAACCAATGGATACAAAATGGCCGGGCCCACGACCCATGTGACCAGAATTTTTTTCGGACGTGTCATGTCTCTACTCAGGGACCCTCGCTGTATCTAAAGGGGTAGTGTACGTGCTGCGACTGTAAAAAACGGAAGACGAGGCACATGTGTTCTTGGGGATGACGGAAGTTACGAATATAATACAGTACCATCCATCCATCCATCCATTGGGACCATACTCTGTGCAGAGCGTTGGTGCTGCTTAAGCAGTCTCCTTGGCTATTGGACACAATCCTGGACGGGTCGCCACTCCGACACAGGATACCAGCAAGCGGGCACTCATTTTGCCAACCTCGGAAGAATGACAGCAGAGTCAACCCCACCTGGTATTAATTCAACAGCCGAGGGGGATTTGAACTCAGGATCCAAAGATCCCAAGCCATCACCCTAAGCATTAACATACAGTACCATTGTATTGTAAATTGATGTCTTTTTAATTGGTTGGCTGCCATGGAATGTTTTTTGTTTATTTGTTTTTTAATCTGCATTTCATTCCTGCTTCGTTTTTAATCTGCACATCGTACTGTACTTTGGACTGAACTACTTTGGACGTCATAATTGAGTGACGAAGTGGACTTTTGATTTTGATGAAGTGGACCGTGGTGTTGTGGTGGAGCTGCCGAGTCTCATGAGGAGGACTTCAGGAACGAGAATCTCTTATAACTGAAACAACAAAGTGCAAGAAAGCAGCAAGAAGAGGTTGAATTTCCCACACGGCTCCCGAAGCACTTTATGACCAAAAGACTGGCAGACATTTTCCGCTGCATTAATCGTGCAAAGAAAAAGTGACGGAAGATGACCTGAACATGGAGCGTAGCCTGCATGCTAGCCGTGCACTGGATAATGTAATGCGGTGCCACAAATAATTTTATGAGATGAAGAAGACGGAAGCTGTACAAACTTCCCCGTAAACCTACTTTGAGCTTCGTTCTTCATCCACATTCTCCCACGAAACTCTATCAACTAGCGCACAAACTCCAGAAACAGTCACCAACCCGCGACGGCAGCGCGTGAAACACCATCACCAACCCCAGCAAGCCCACCACCAAAAACACAGATAATCTTCAGACAAGGTGGCAGACCCGTCCACCCACCCCCACTCCCCACCCACACCCACACATCTCCACGCCTTGACACGCAACCATTTCTTTCTTATTATTGGTGAGTATTTATTTATTTTTTTCTTCTATTTTGATGCATTGATGGTGGATATTCATTTAATGATAAATATTGACTTACCGAGTTATTATGTCTTTTGTATTTAGTTAGGTTTGGTTGCATAAGGTGTCTGAACATCATCCCCCCCCCCAGGAATGCATTTTCCATTTAATTTATAACACTGTCTATGGGAAAATCTTTTTCGCTATACACACTATTTTTGTGGAATGCATCGAGTTCTATCGTGAGGAGTGTCAGTACCATGTGTTTGCCCATTGTCGACTCATGTCTTTGTCCTGAATGCAAAATATATATATATATATATATATATATATATATATATATATATATATATCTACAAGAAAGATCCTCATGAGCTGAAGAGCAGTGTAAAAATTATTACTTTTAAAACTGACAGTGGGTGGAGGTTGAGGCTGATGAGAACACACACAAATCAATTTGAGAAAGGTGGCAACAGGAAGTCAGCAAGCGTAGAAACAGCTCGGCGGTAGGTATGTCCCAAGACGATATTTGAACCAGTGGAGTACAAAATGCAAACCAGTCGTTTTCAAGGGTTGATCCAATGGGATTCTGATTGTACACTTGCCATCCATAACTCCATCTTTATCCTATCCCTCTTTCTTCATTTCATTTCTACCCTCAAGGTCTTTTCACGGTGGATGAGGCAGCGGATGCGACACAATGACAATTGCTCCACGGCTCTGCAGTCACTCTCGTCCTTTCTAAACTCTCGGTTCGTCCCAAGTACGGAGGCCCGCTATTCCCGCTGCTCAACCATCGACATCCCAAGCACATCTGTTACGACCACCATGCACCACACCAACCTAAACTCTCAATCTCCCCACTACAAACTCTCAGACAAAAAACTCTTCTCCAAGCTCATCCAAACCCAATATGTCTAAGCCTTCAAAATCCAGCCAGTCCCTCCTACCTTCAGTCATATACGCAGAATTGCCAAGGACGTTCCTCCCTTCGCCTCATCTAGTGTGCGCAGATGGAGGATCTCAGAACAGTCAGATATCACTCGGTTACAGTGACGTGTCCACCACCCATGCGTCAGTCATGCCTTTGAGACCTTCAACGAGTTCTGGTATGTTTGTCCTCGATCTAATATATAAAGCTCAATTTGTGTTTGTTGTTTTATATATGCTTCAAACCCCCCAAAACGACGATACCAAATTTGTCACGTTGCCTCAGGATACCCCAAGTATGGTTTCTGTCTGGGTAGCAGATCTGGGAGAGGGGTTTCAGGGTGGGGGGGGGGAGACCCAATTCTCTCGATGTAAATGTGTATCGTATAGTGCCACCCAGTGGTAGCTGTATTCCAAATCATCTTCTTGTGTAAAGAAAGCTTAAGCAACTTAACAAAATGCATTACAGTGATGTTGAAATCTGAGTGAGAATACTTCGAAATATAAAAAATGTTTCATTTCACTCGTTTAAGCGGAGGTTCAAACCAAAGCATCCAACACTGAGTTTCGCAGCGAAGCAGATGTGATTTTTGCTCATGCCATATATAAGCAGCAAGGATGGTTGATGAAGGTGATGTTCGCTGACTTCCAAGTAGATGGAAGATTATCTCGGATAAATGATAGAGCAGAATGTAAAGTACAACATGTTGTCTTTTGATTAAATCCATCAGCTTAGCGATGGGTATTTTGCTAGTTTTGTTTGTGAAGGGAAGTCTATGTGGGCCAAACTTGGGCTTCAGCATTGCATTAAGGGTGTGCAATTGAGTGCAAAACTGTGTAAGAAGGTGAAATATGATGTCATGACATATTTTGAAATTCTATTTCAACAGATCTTCAAAAATGTAAAAAGACAAACAATTGACAGGTATTTCTCTCCACGGGCAAAAAATGCCGGTGGACGAGAGGAACGGAGCAGAAGAGAATGTTGCGGAGCGCTGTGAACCAAAGACAGCAACGTCTCATTTCACATCACAGAGTTTATTTTTCCAACCCAGCTTCCAAAATTGATGACTTTTCCATCTCTTGTTCTTCACCCATCTCTTCAGATGCATTTCCATGTTCTCCTCCTCTGTCTCCGTTCTCGATAAACAGCCGACGACTCAAGATCCTGCTTGCCTTTTCCATTTGAGCCCGATGACTTGATTTCCTGTGACCTTTCTTCTCCCGACCCGTGTGATCAGGAAATGGCCAATGACAGCCAGGAGCTCTTTCCTTGTGATTGGCCGGAGGAAACCATTTCGGGTCACAAGACCACGGACAAGCCAACTCCCGAAGCGCTAAGTGATGCTGTGTCACCCATTTTACGACGTGTGAAGGCGTGTCGTCTATCACGTCCTTTCCACAAATCGTTTTAAAATCCCCCCTGATACATCACCGGAGCGAGCACAGGTGACTCTCCATTTTCGCTGCTAAAAAGTGAAGTCGAGAAATATTAATAACATCATTGTACATTTGTAAATCAAGAAACAGCAAATCCTTATTCACCATGTTCATTTGTCGTTGTTTGTCCTGTTGCTTTTAATATGCTGTATAAGAATGAAATGCTCAGCACTCGGCTAAGGGAATGTATGACACGAGCATTGTATCTGTTTTTGTTGAAATCTTTGAGTACAATCATAATAATGGTTTCCAGATGTAAGGATATGCAGTAAGTTACTGGAAAACTACAAGTTAGTTTGACTTGTTTTAATGGTTTTTGTTTCACTGTGCATCGGAGATTCGCCTGCTGGGTGTTTGATGGCGTCACGCTATCCCTGGTTCAAATCGCCCCGTGGCACAAACAAATGGTTTGCACTGGTAAGTTTTCTCTGTCTTGTTAAAAGGTAAGGTGAAAAAAAGAAATCTCAAAATGCCATTTTTATGCAGTGAACACGAAAATCCATCCGTTCAAAGAAGCCAGAAATGAGTTTGATTACATCCTTTGTAAAAATGCCGTTTCTTGCAAACGCTTGCTTCACAACTTCGATGCCTCGTGCGGAGGAATATATGAAATCTTTCATTTCGAAGCCATTAAGAATAACCCCACATTACACACAATGGCATGATGGGAAAATATTACAAATTTCTTGCATACTGCAAATGGATCATAGTAACTATGCCTAATTTATGTCAATAAATTTTTTTTTCATACGGTATGTGTATAGATCTCTTAATTAAACCTCCCCTTATTGGATAATGAAGCTTATACCCGTTGTGGGGTTTGTTTCTGCAGTTAGTGCCTCCAATTTTTAATGGTACCTGAGTTTCTTCGACCTCCATCCATCAAGCAGTCTCCTTGCTATTGGACACAATCCTGGACGGGTCACCACTCCGACACAGGTACCAGCAAGCTGGCACTCATTTTGCCGACCTCGGAAGGATGACAGGCAGAGTCAACCCCACCTGGTATTAATTCAACAGCCGAGTGGGATTTTAACTCAGGATTCTAGGATCCCAAGCCCACCACCCTAAGCATTAAGCCAACACCAGGCATATTTAGACGTCCTAGAGTACTAAACCACCATTTAGGGGTTCCCCCCCCTCTCCTTTTTTCTGTCAATGTTCGAGCTGCATCTCAGATCCGGTTGGAACTTTCGGAATGAAATTTTGCATCAATAATGGGAATAAAAGTATGTGAGATTGACCTTGACCTAATTTGAGGTCATGACTGAATTGGACTTTACATCAACAACTCGACGAAGGTTTGTCTCATCTGAACGAAATTGCCCTCTCTCGATAGTCTAAAGCAAGACACATTTACGTTTGATATAAATAATCTTCCAAGTTAAAGGTCAAGGTCAAACGGCGGTCTGGAAAAAAAGCGTTTTTTTTGTCGTCATCGCTTTAATTTGCCAATACAGAATCTCAAAGTCGCTTGGTCTTCCAATTTCCAAGATGTTCTTGCATCATCACTGTGTACCTGTACTGAAGTTGTGCACCTGATATTTGATTAGTGTCTTTGATAATTGCCACAATCCAGAAAAATAGGTCAAACTGGAAGGGCACTTTGTCGACTAATATACCTCCGCTACATTACAACATCGTTAACCATACTTGTACCAAGTTTGATTTAAATCCCTTAAGCTGTTTCAACGATTACAATTTAACCTGACATGACCTCTGACCTCTTGATGCTGAAATGTAATCAGGTCATCTTTGCATCATCATATATACTTATACCCAGTTTGGTCAAAATCCCATCACTGGTTCACAAATGAGTACGGTAACAGTTTCGACCTACGTTTTTCCTTTTTAATTTTTTTCTCACGTTTTTCACGTTCCATGCTGATTACTTACTTGAGGCTCTGCATTTAAAAGATAGATCACGAACAAATCCCGTGGGTTGGTGTACCACTTCGAGGGCGGGAGTGGTGGAGATTTGTCCTCAAAATGCTACGTTAACGACAGAGGCGATGGCGTCGCGAGCACTCTGAATTAATCACCTCGCAGGTCAATGGCTTGCATCATATTAAAAGCTAGCGTGTGTGTGTGTGTGTGTGTGTATGTATGCTTCAGATTTTCCTCGTCTTAGATGTGCGATGAAGCTCGTGCAATTCTGGAATGTTAAATGTCAGGGCTGTGTGCCCAGCTGTTACCAGACCAGAGCTACAACAGCTTGAACAAGACAGTAACAATGTCTGGCCTTGTTTGGGTGTATATATTACAATACAGCTGAGACTCTCAATGATTGATGCAGAGCATTAACCATAGCTTTTTGTTTTCTTTCGGGAACGTGCAAGGCTAATGTCAACTAATAAATTCCTGAATCCATATTGTGTGTGTGTGTGTGTGTGTGTGGTCAGTTATTTGAGGGTACAGACTCCCATCTGTGTTCTGCTGGTTTGAACTTTTTGAGCCCTAAGGACGTGGCTCGGATAAATTGTCCTGTTTGTTCGTACATCACTAACAGAGGGCATTGCAACTGTGACAGGGTTAAGGATGTCCCGTCATGTCTTCCGTGTTGACCTGAGTAAAGACAGGACAAGTGAGAAGGTCAGGTCAGGTATGGGAGCATGCGCCAGAGCAGCGTGTCGCTGCGTCCACTTTCCGCTGGTACTCCAGGGGCCTCTGTTTGGCCATCCCACAGGCAGATGCCTAGCCCCTCCCCATCTCCTTGAGATGCTGATCAATCTGCTGCAACCACGAGGCATGGGGTCGGCCCATTGGCCTCCTCCACTCAGGAGACTCCCTCGCTGAGAGAATCTGGTGAGCAGGATCGCATCAGGAAAATGAGCCACATGTCCATACAGCCACAGCTGATGCTCACGGACAATGCAGGTAACAAATCTCATTTGAGTCTCTCTAAGCAACCGCTCGTTGGACACAAAGTCCGACCAGCGATAGCCAAGGATTCTCAAAGAGACCTGGTACCAAAGGAATAAGTCTCCGTCTCAGATCCCTGGTCAGAGTCCAAGTCTCACATCCATTGAGCAAGACTGGAAGCACCAAAGACCGAAAGACTCGGACTTTCGTCCTCCCGCACAGATATCGCAGCGCCACACCCCATGATCCAGTGAATCCATGACTCCCCAGGCCTGACCCAGACGTCTGTTGACATGACTCACAGCAGCAGAGACATGAATATCACTGCTCAGGTAAGTGAATCTCTCCACGACCTCAACATCCTCACCACAAACAGGCACAGACAGGACAGCAGCATCCAAGATGTCATTGAAAGCCTGGATCTTAGTTTTGACCCAGGAACCCGTAATCTCAGCGGCTCCGACTCCTCATTCAGCACCTCGAGGCCCCAAAAGGATATCTAAAGTCTTCGCAAAGATGACTGCATCATCTGCGAAATCAAGGTCAAGATCTTGACATTCCCAAATGAATGCACCGCAGCTTGATCTCTCCGACATCCTCCCTAGAATACAGTCCATACAAATGCTGAAAAGTGTGGGGGGCCAGTACACACCCCTGACAAACTCCAGTAATAACTGAATAAGTCAGAGATGGTATCACCACATCTCACAGCACTCTCAGTACCAGAGTAGAGTTCAGACATCAGATCGATCAGTTTTGGTTGCACCCCACGAAGACCAAGAATCCAGAGGGCATCCTGATTCACTGAATCAAACGCTTTACAGAGATCAACATTGGCTGCAAGCAGCCCCTGCCGAAACTCTCGCCTGTGTTCGGTGAGGATCCGAAGAGCAAGGATACATCAATCGTTGACCTCTTTGGTGTAAAGCCTGACTGCTCTGGACGCTGTGCTCAAGCAGATGGTGGCGAATCCTATCAAGATTATCCGAGCTAAGACCTTGCCGGCACTGAGAGCAGCGTCACCCCTCCGTAGTTGTTGCAGTCTTGGCGATCACCCTTCCCTTTCCAGAGAGGGACCAAGGCCCATCTCCCAGTCAGTTGGGATGATGCCTGTTCCAGGCAGAGCACAGAATGCATGCAACGACACGAGTGCAGCATTTCCACCAGCCTTGAGAAGTTCAGCATGGATGCCACAGATCCCTGGAGCTTTACCTCATTTCAACCGGTTCACCGCAGCCTGTGTTTCCACAAATGAAGGTGGACCACAGTTAATTGGAGGGTCAGCAACAGGTATTGTAACACCCCTGATGTCCAACTCGACAGCTGGTGGATCAGCCTGGTACAACAGCTCAAAGTAACCAGCCCTTCACTTTGGACTCCTCACCTCTGTGAGAAGGTGATCTGGCATTTTTCCTCCGCCCGAAGGGGGAAGCCTCCTCCCAACAGATTTGTACTGTGGAAATGCAATATATAACCACAAATAAAACTTTTGTCCGCAGCCTTATGGAGTACTGCTCTCCCTTCTGGCTGGTGCTGCCTCTCACCTTCCTCGGCTTGACGCTGTGGAAACCAAGGCATTTAGGGTAATTGATATCTCCCACAACGAGGCTGTCTTTGGGTCTCACTCTCACCGCAGGAGGTTTGGTGTCTTTCTGTCTCCTCTCGGGCCTCACCCCCCCTCCCCCGCGGCTCTGTCTGAGATATGTCCCCCCCCCCCTCCCCCGCTCAAGATCTACCAGCAACCCATTCTTGTAAAACTACCAAAATAAGAATCGCTGCCCACCTTCACTTCTTTATTCCTCTTTTTCCCCACTTTTGGAACAAACTCCCACATCCCACTCTTCTTCAATCCCACTGCTTTCTCTTCCAAGGTCTTCAAAACAGCTGTCACCACCATCTCTATCTTTTCTCCATCCAAACCGAACGATCTTTTTCTACCCCATCTAATCCACACCAAACCAAACCTCCTTCATTCCCTACTTTCTTTCCTGAAAGTCCCATGCCATGTCCATCTTGTTTTCCCTGTGTACGGCCCCATCCCTCTCCCTTCCACAGATGTCCTGTCTCTGTTCCCCACTGTTTTTTCCTTCCTCTCCTGCCCCTCTTGTCGTAGCATTTGATGTATTAGCTCTCATATCGAGCCTCGACAGTGTATACAATATATATATATAAAATGAATAACTTATAATATATTTTCGTTAATTAGAGTTTGTCTTATGGGCGGCTAACTGCGCAAATCATGCCCCCCCCACCTCTCCTCCCAAATTGCTTTCGGAATGGCAAGGCTCGTCGAAAAGCTTTAAAAAAAAAATTCAGCAAAACTCAAACCAACAAAAGTTGTAAACCATTTATTTAAGATTGATGATAACTTTGGAACGCACAGAGACAAAGTAACCAAAATTTCGGAAGCAGAGTTCTTAGTCTGCATTTTCATTTTCTGCAGGTCTTTTTGTCAGTTTGAATTCGCTTTCTTTTCTTCAGGGTTTTTCAATGATTTCCTGGACGTACAAACATCAACAATCAATGTAACAAGCATTGGGTGATAGCTCAGCGACTCTACATGCTTTCAATTCATCTAATCCAATCTGGGTTGAGAGGGCTGGCAGGATGGTTCAGCTCGTCTAGCCTGATTCGTATCCCTACCACCCGATAATAAAACGGGTCATCCAGGTGGTTCCAGTCTACAATGATTCATCCAATGTACGTTGCCGTCCCTCGGATGGACGTTAAATTGGGTATCCTGTCTGCGGATTAGATTGAGAGATATGGTGACTATGCCACCGCACCCTGAAACAGATTCCAAATTCACTACCTGACTTCTGAGGCTGGTGGCGACCCGACCACAGATTAGTCAATCACTTCTTGGCAGCATCAGCGGTCAGCATAGGCCATGGTAATGATGATGAATGAATCTGGTTGGATTCGCTGACAATAGATATGCTAAGCTCTTAGCATTCCATTGTGGATGATGAAGACTGCTTGTTCCTCCCTGATGCAAATGGCTTTGGAGGATAAAAGTTCCATGGTAATAAGCATTAGGTCCTTTTGACTGTGTACATGAAACAGCCTCTTTAAGAAGTGCAAGCATCTAACTTAAAGGTTTTAATAGTTGGCACAAATAATGTATGAGCGTCGTTACTCTGCTCACATGTTCTGTGCTGACTGGTGGTGGTGTTTGTCTGCTTTTCTGCTTTTCACGGCTGAAAAAAAAAATGTTGGCTTACCATTTAGAATCCACCACCTACCAACAGGTAGCCAATATATTTTTAGATTGGTTACATTTGTTGAAACAAATGCATTAAAGAGGATTATATTGTTTCAAATGGCTTTTTGTAGGCTTTGTGTGGCAGCCGTGCCCCTTTGTCACCCCTTGCGCTTCAACGACACCATTTCCTGGCTGGCAATGCTGAATTGGACAACTTGTGTGAGCTCGCAGGTAGAAGTTGGCAAAGTTGGGGAAGCATAGCATTGTTTGTCCAACATAGGGGCAGTGACCAGGAAGTGAGGGGAAGGCGTTTGCACTGGCCGCTGGTGTACATAATACGCCCGTGTCCCAGCACTTTTGGTGTGCACATCAAAACTTTATCTGTGTGCAACCCAGGATTGAGCGGACAATCGATGATACTGGAAGTCAAGGTTGCTTTAAATGACATTTTAGAACTCAGACCCACTAGGAGTTATATATATTTTAAAAGTTTTAAAGGAATATAGAAAAAATAAATAATAAGAATCCAAAACAAATCTTCTATTGACCATTCATACGAAGAAGCAAACAACTGCGTCTGTTTGGAAAGAAAGCAAGTTTACTAAAACTCACTCTAACAAAAGTACTATGACTCGATAGCGAAGTATCAAGTTGCTCGATATTGTCTGCAAGGGCAAGTTTATACCGCAGTTATTTATTTATATTCTTTTGCGTTATTCATTCAAAATCAACGAGTCATGTCAGGTATTCGTCACACCTCCTTCTAGGCCTTGTCCGTAGCATTCCTCAATAGTGTCAAGTCTACCTCTCACCCGATCAGAACTAAGACACGAAACACATTTTGCTCTCACACAAGAACGGTCAATACGGTGTAGTTACCTGGTGTACCTGCAAAATGAACGCTAATCGGCTCCGCGGCGTGGCGGTCGTTTTGATGAACATTTTCTTTTCTCAGCCTGCAAGAAAAAAACATTTTTTTTATCTCCCACAGTTTAACCAACTTGTGGCATAAAAGTATCAAGTACTCCATTATGCACCACATCTTCTGCTTTCAGAACATTTGCTTCGCAACCCACACTTCACTCTGACAGCATTCTCAATTGTCTGGTCACGTCTGATGGCGCTCTCTCATTCCACCATCACAAACTGACCTCTTCCCATCCTCCACTTTGAAATTCTGGTTACTTACTGGACAATTTTTCAAGAACCCAGCAGGTAGTCGGGGAACAGGTGCTCCGGCTCCTGTTGCAATGGTCTTCTGCCAAGACTGTGCGGAAGAGTAACACACGCACAGACCGTAATACTCACGGTAAGTGAATGGAATGGAATTTTGCCAACAATCCGGATGTAATGTCCGACTTCTCCAATTTGGCCTAATAACTAACCCACACTATCCCCATCAAGCCATCACTCATATACCCAGTCCCACAAATAGGTACAACACCAGGGTTCGAGTGAGCCCTGGTATTCTAGTTGTTTTATTCCCCAACGAAACAACCAAACAGAAAGTTAAAAATTCATTCACTAAGAAAAAAAAAAACCCACCCAACAACTCCCGGACAAGCTGCAACTTTCCTGCAGTCCGCTGCAAAAGTCCATTCGTTA
>CM068953.1:35988946-36000381 GCA_035128595.1 Eptatretus atami | reverse complement strand
GGAAAATCCTCTGTATCTCTTTGCTGATGACTCCACCCTCTGCCGTACCATCTGTCATCCCTCAGACTGGGAAGCAGCAACTTCTTCGTTCACTGCAGATCTGGATAAAATCACAAACTGGTCCAACACGTGGAACATGTCTTTCAATCCAGACAAATCTCACACTCTCACTATTTCTCTTCGAAAGGACCGTTTAGAAACCCCCCCCCATCCACTTTCTCAACAATCCTCTGGAAGAAGTCCTTTCTTTCAAGCTTCTGGGTCTCACTATCTGCCATGACCTTTCCTGGGAAAGCCACATTTCTAACCTCGCCTCCAAACCCAGTCGCCGACTGGGAATCCTCCGTCGTGTAAAGTCCTTCCTCGGCCCACCTGAGCTCCTGACAACTTACAAAGCTTTCATCCGCAGCCTGATGGAGTACTGCTCCCCCTCTGGGCTGGTGCTCCTGCTACCCACCTTTCTCGGCTTCACGCTGTAGAAACCAGGGCATTTCGGATCATCGGCATCTCCCGCAATGAGGCGAGTCTTTGGGCCTCTCACCCTCTCTCACCGCAGGCTGGTCGGTGGTCTCTCTGTCTTCTACCGTCTCCTCTCCAGCCTCGCCCCCCCTGCTCTATCTGCGATTTGTCCCCACCATATTTCCGCAGGGCGCTCAAGGTCCGCCAACAACCCCCTTCTGATAAAACTACCAAAATCACGAATCACTGCTTCACCTTCACTCTTTCATTCCTCTTTTTCTCACCTTTGGAATAAACTCCCTCACTCTATTCATTCCAATTCTTCCCTCCAGGCCTTCAAAACAGCTGTTTACCACCACCTCTTATCATCCCCTATCCAAATCCTTGATCCTTTCTACCCCCGATAATCCACCCAAGCCCACCTCCTTCAAATTCCCTGCCTTGCTATTGTTGGACACAATCCTGGACGGGTCGCCACTCCGACACAGGATACCAGCAAGCGGGCACTCATTTTGCCAACCTCGGAAGAATGACAGGCAGAGTCAACCCCACCTGGTATTAATTCAACAGCCGAGGGGGATTTGAACTCAGGATCCAAAGATCCCAAGCCATCACCCTAAGCATTAACTACAGTACCATTGTATTGTAAATTGATGTCTTTTTAATTGGTTGGCTGCCATGGAATGTTTTTTTGTTTATTTGTTTTTTAATCTGCATTTCATTCCTGCTTCGTTTTTAATCTGCACATCGTACTGTACTTTGGACTGAACTACTTTGGACGTCATAATTGAGTGACGAAGTGGACTTTTGATTTTGATGAAGTGGACCGTGGTGTTGTGGTGGAGCTGCCGAGTCTCATGAGGAGGACTTCAGGAACGAGAATCTCTTATAACTGAAACAACAAAGTGCAAGAAAGCAGCAAGAAGAGGTTGAATTTCCCACACGGCTCCGAAGCACTTTATGACCAAAAGACTGGCAGACATTTTCCGCTGCATTAATCGTGCAAAGAAAAAAGTGACGGAAGATGACCTGAACATGGAGCGTAGCCTGCATGCTAGCCGTGCACTGGATAATGTAATGCGGTGCCACAAATAATTTTATGAGATGAAGAAGACGGAAGCTGTACAAACTTCCCCGTAAACCTACTTTGAGCTTCGTTCTTCATCCACATTCTCCCACGAAACTCTATCAACTAGCGCACAAACTCCAGAAACAGTCACCAACCCGCGACGGCAGCGCGTGAAACACCATCACCAACCCCAGCAAGCCCACCACCAAAAACACAGATAATCTTCAGACAAGGTGGCAGACCCGTCCACCCACCCCCACTCCCCACCCACACCCACACATCTCCACGCCTTGACACGCAACCATTTCTTCTATTATTGGTGAGTATTTATTTTTTTTTTCTTCTATTTTGATGCATTGATGGTGGATATTCATTTAATGATAAATATTGACTTACCGAGTTATTATGTCTTTTGTATTTAGTTAGGTTTGGTTGCATAAGGTGTCTGAACATCATCCCCCCCCCCAGGAATGCATTTTCCATTTAATTTATAACACTGTCTATGGGAAAATCTTTTTCGCTATACACACTATTTTTGTGGAATGCATCGAGTTCTATCGTGAGGGTGTCAGTACCATGTGTTTGCCCATTGTCGACTCATGTCTTTGTCCTGAATGCAAAATATATATATATATATATATATATATATATATATATATATATATATATCTACAAGAAAGATCCTCCATGAGCTGAAGAGCAGTGTAAAAATTATTACTTTTAAAACTGACAGTGGGGTGGAGGTTGAGGCTGATGAGAACACACACAAATCAATTTGAGAAAGGTGGCAACAGGAAGTCAGCAAGCGTAGAACAGCTCGGCGGTAGGTATGTCCCAAGACGATATTTGAACCAGTGGAGTACAAAATGCAAACCAGTCGTTTTCAAGGGTTGATCCAATGGGATTCTGATTGTACACTTGCCATCCATAACTCCATCTTTATCCTATCCCTCTTTCTTCATTTCATTTCTACCCTCAAGGTCTTTCACGGTGGATGAGGCAGCGGATGCGACACAATGACAATTGCTCCACGGCTCTGCAGTCACTCTCGTCCTTTCTAAACTCTCGGTTCGTCCCAAGTACGGAGGCCCGCTATTCCCGCTGCTCAACCATCGACATCCCAAGCACATCTGTTACGACCACCATGCACCACACCAACCTAAACTCTCAATCTCCCCACTACAACTCTCAGACAAAAAACTCTTCTCCAAGCTCATCCAAACCCAATATGTCTAAGCCTTCAAAATCCAGCCAGTCCCTCCTACCTTCAGTCATATACGCAGAATTGCCAAGGACGTTCCTCCCTTCGCCTCATCTAGTGTGCGCAGATGGAGGATCTCAGAACAGTCAGATATCACTCGGTTACAGTGACGTGTCCACCACCCATGCGTCAGTCATGCCTTTGAGACCTTCAACGAGTTCTGGTATGTTTGTCCTCGATCTAATATATAAAGCTCAATTTGTGTTTGTTGTTTTATATATGCTTCAAACCCCCCAAAACGACGATACCAAATTTGTCACGTTGCCTCAGGATACCCCAAGTATGGTTTCTGTCTGGGTAGCAGATTGGGAGAGGGGTTTCAGGGTGGGGGGGGGGAGACCCAATTCTCTCGATGTAAATGTGTATCGTATAGTGCCACCAGTGGTAGCTGGTATTCCAAATCATCTTCTTGTGTAAAGAAAGCTTAAGCAACTTAACAAAATGCATTACAGTGATGTTGAAATCTGAGTGAGAATACTTCGAAATATAAAAAATGTTTCATTTCACTCGGTTTAAGCGGAGGTTCAAACCAAAGCATCCAACACTGAGTTTCGCAGCGAAGCAGATGTGATTTTTGCTCATGCCATATATAAGCAGCAAGGATGGTTGATGAAGGTGATGTTCGCTGACTTCCAAGTAGATGGAAGATTATCTCGGATAAATGATAGAGCAGAATGTAAAGTACAACATGTTGTCTTTGATTAAATCCATCAGCTTAGCGATGGGTACTTTTGCTAGTTTTGTTTGTGAAGGGAAGTCTATGTGGGCCAAACTTGGGCTTCAGCATTGCATTAAGGGTGTGCAATTGAGTGCAAAACTGTGTAAGAAGGTGAAATATGATGTCATGACATATTTTGAAATTCTATTTCAACAGATCTTCAAAAATGTAAAAAGACAACAATTGACAGGTATTTCTCTCCACGGGCAAAAATGCCGGTGGACGAGAGGAACGGAGCAGAAGAGAATGTTGCGGAGCGCTGTGAACCAAAGACAGCAACGTCTCATTTCACATCACAGAGTTTATTTTTCCAACCCAGCTTCCAAAATTGATGACTTTTCCATCTCTTGTTCTTCACCCATCTCTTCAGATGCATTTCCATGTTCTCCTCCTCTGTCTCCCGTTCTCGATAAACAGCCGACGACTCAAGATCCTGCTTGCCTTTTCCATTTGAGCCCGATGACTTGATTTCCTGTGACCTTTCTTCTCCCGACCCGTGTGATCAGGAAATGGCCAATGACAGCCAGGAGCTCTTTCCTTGTGATTGGCCGGAGGAAACCATTTCGGGTCACAAGACCACGGACAAGCCAACTCCCGAAGCGCTAAGTGATGCTGTGTCACCCATTTTACGACGTGTGAAGGCGTGTCGTCTATCACGTCCTTTCCACAAATCGTTTTAAAATCCCCCTGATACATCACCGGAGCGAGCACAGGTGACTCTCCATTTTCGCTGCTAAAAAGTGAAGTCGAGAAATATTAATAACATCATTGTACATTTGTAAATCAAGAAACAGCAAATCCTTATTCACCATGTTCATTTGTCGTTGTTTGTCCTGTTGCTTTTAATATGCTGTATAAGAATGAAATGCTCAGCACTCGGCTAAGGGAATGTATGACACGAGCATTGTATCTGTTTTTGTTGAAATCTTTGAGTACAATCATAATAATGGTTTCCAGATGTAAGGATATGCAGTAAGTTACTGGAAAACTACAAGTTAGTTTGACTTGTTTTAATGGTTTTTGTTTCACTGTGCATCGGAGATTCGCCTGCTGGGTGTTTGATGGCGTCACGCTATCCCTGGTTCAAATCGCCCCGTGGCACAAACAAATGGTTTGCACTGGTAAGTTTTCTCTGTCTTGTTAAAAGGTAAGGTGAAAAAAAGAAATCTCAAAATGCCATTTTTATGCAGTGAACACGAAAATCCATCCGTTCAAAGAAGCCAGAAATGAGTTTGATTACATCCTTTGTAAAAATGCGCGTTTCTTGCAAACGCTTGCTTCACAACTTCGATGCCTCGTGCGGAGGAATATATGAAATCTTTCATTTCGAAGCCATTAAGAATAACCCCACATTACACACAATGGCATGATGGGAAAATATTACAAATTTCTTGCATACTGCAAATGGATCATAGTAACTATGCCTAATTTATGTCAATAAATTTTTTTTTCATACGGTATGTGTATAGATCTCTTAATTAAACCTCCCTTATTGGATAATGAAGCTTATACCCGTTGTGGGGTTTGTTTCTGCAGTTAGTGCCTCCAATTTTTAATGGTACCTGAGTTTCTTCGACCTCCATCCATCAAGCAGTCTCCTTGCTATTGGACACAATCCTGGACGGGTCACCACTCCGACACAGGATACCAGCAAGCTGGCACTCATTTTGCCGACCTCGGAAGATGACAGGCAGAGTCAACCCCACCTGGTATTAATTCAACAGCCGAGTGGATTTTAACTCAGGATTCTAGATCCCAAGCCCACCACCCTAAGCATTAAGCCAACACCAGGCATATTTAGACGTCCTAGAGTACTAAACCACCATTTAGGGGTTCCCCCCCCTCTCCTTTTTTCTGTCAATGTTCGAGCTGCATCTCAGATCCGGTTGGAACTTTCGGAATGAAATTTTGCATCAATAATGGGAATAAAAGTATGTGAGATTGACCTTGACCTAATTTGAGGTCATGACTGAATTGGACTTTACATCACAACTCGACGAAGGTTTGTCTCATCTGAACGAAATTGCCCTCTCTCGATAGTCTAAAGCAAGACACATTTACGTTTGATATAAATAATCTTCCAAGTTAAAGGTCAGGTCAAACGGCGGTCTGGAAAAAAAGCGTTTTTTTTGTCGTCATCGCTTTAATTTGCCAATACAGAATCTCAAAGTCGCTTGGTCTTCCAATTTCCAAGATGTTCTTGCATCATCACTGTGTACCTGTACTGAAGTTGTGCACCTGATATTTGATTAGTGTCTTTGATAATTGCCACAATCCAGAAAAATAGGTCAAACTGGAAGGGCACTTTGTCGACTAATATACCTCCGCTACATTACAACATCGTTAACCATACTTGTACAAGTTTGATTTAAATCCCTTAAGCTGTTTTCAACGATTACAATTTAACCTGACATGACCTCTGACCTCTTGATGCTGAAATGTAATCAGGTCATCTTTGCATCATCATATATACTTATACCCAGTTTGGTCAAAATCCCATCACTGGTTCACAAATGAGTACGGTAACAGTTTCGACCTACGTTTTTCCTTTTTTAATTTTTTTCTCACGTTTTTCACGTTCCATGCTGATTACTTACTTGAGGCTCTGCATTTAAAAGATAGATCACGAACAAATCCCGTGGGTTGGTGTACCACTTCGAGGGCGGGAGTGGTGGAGATTTGTCCTCAAAATGCTACGTTAACGACAGAGGCGATGGCGTCGCGAGCACTCTGAATTAATCACCTCGCAGGTCAATGGCTTGCATCATATTAAAAGCTAGCGTGTGTGTGTGTGTGTGTGTGTATGTATGCTTCAGATTTTCCTCGTCTTAGATGTGCGATGAAGCTCGTGCAATTCTGGAATGTTAAATGTCAGGGCTGTGTGCCCAGCTGTTACCAGACCAGAGCTACAACAGCTTGAACAAGACAGTAACAATGTCTGGCCTTGTTTGGGTGTATATATTACAATACAGCTGAGACTCTCAATGATTGATGCAGAGCATTAACCATAGCTTTTTGTTTTCTTTCGGGAACGTGCAAGGCTAATGTCAACTAATAAATTCCTGAATCCATATTGTGTGTGTGTGTGTGTGTGTGTGGTCAGTTATTTGAGGGTACAGACTCCCATCTGTGTTCTGCTGGTTTGAACTTTTTGAGCCCTAAGGACGTGGCTCGGATAAATTGTCCTGTTGTTCGTACATCACTAACAGAGGGCATTGCAACTGTGACAGGGTTAAGGATGTCCCGTCATGTCTTCCGTGTTGACCTGAGTAAAGACAGGACAAGTGAGAAGGTCAGGTCAGGTATGGGAGCATGCGCCAGAGCAGCGTGTCGCTGCGTCCACTTTCCGCTGGTACTCCAGGGGCCTCTGTTTGGCCATCCCACAGGCAGATGCCTAGCCCCTCCCCATCTCCTTGAGATGCTGATCAATCTGCTGCAACCACGAGGCATGGGGTCGGCCCATTGGCCTCCTCCACTCAGGAGACTCCCTCGCTGAGAGAATCTGGTGAGCAGGATCAGCATCAGGAAAATGAGCCACATGTCCATACAGCCACAGCTGATGCTCACGGACAATGCAGGTAACAAATCTCATTTGAGTCTCTCTAAGCAACCGCTCGTTGGACACAAAGTCCGACCAGCGATAGCCAAGGATTCTCCAAAGAGACCTGGTACCAAAGGAATAAGTCTCCGTCTCAGATCCCTGGTCAGAGTCCAAGTCTCACATCCATTGAGCAAGACTGGAAGCACCAAAGACCGAAGACTCGGACTTTCGTCCTCCCGCACAGATATCGGCAGCGCCACACCCCATGATCCAGTGAATCCATGACTCCCCAGGCCTGACCCAGACGTCTGTTGACATGACTCACAGCAGCAGAGACATGAATATCACTGCTCAGGTAAGTGAATCTCTCCACGACCTCAACATCCTCACCACAAACAGGCACAGACAGGACAGCAGCATCCAAGATGTCATTGAAAGCCTGGATCTTAGTTTTGACCCAGGAAACCCGTAATCTCAGCGGCTCCGACTCCTCATTCAGCACCTCGAGGGCCCCAAAAGGATATCTAAAGTCTTCGCAAAGATGACTGCATCATCTGCGAAATCAAGGTCAGAGATCTTGACATTCCCAAATGATGCACCGCAGCTTGATCTCTCCGACATCCTCCCTAGAATACAGTCCATACAAATGCTGAAAAGTGTGGGGGGCCAGTACACACCCCTGACAAACTCCAGTAATAACTGAATAAGTCAGAGATGGTATCACCACATCTCACAGCACTCTCAGTACCAGAGTAGAGTTCAGACATCAGATCGATCAGTTTTGGTTGACCCCACGAAGACCAAGAATCCAGAGGGCATCCTGATTCACTGAATCAAACGCTTTACAGAGATCAACATTGGCTGCAAGCAGCCCCTGCCGAAACTCTCGCCTGTGTTCGGTGAGGATCCGAAGAGCAAGGATACATCAATCGTTGACCTCTTTGGTGTAAAGCCTGACTGCTCTGGACGCTGTGCTCAAGCAGATGGTGGCGAATCCTATCAAGATTATCCGAGCTAAGACCTTGCCGGCACTGAGAGCAGCGTCACCCCTCCGTAGTTGTTGCAGTCTTGGCGATCACCCTTCCTTTCCAGAGAGGGACCAAGGCCCATCTCCCAGTCAGTTGGGATGATGCCTGTTCCAGGCAGAGCACAGAATGCATGCAACGACACGAGTGCAGCATTTCCACCAGCCTTGAGAAGTTCAGCATGGATGCCACAGATCCCTGGAGCTTTACCTCATTTCAACCGGTTCACCGCAGCCTGTGTTTCCACAAATGAAGGTGGACCACAGTTAATTGGAGGGTCAGCAACAGGTATTGTAACACCCCTGATGTCCAACTCGACAGCTGGTGGATCAGCCTGGTACAACAGCTCAAAGTAACCAGCCCTTCACTTTGGACTCCTCACCTCTGTGAGAAGGTGATCTGGCATTTTTCCTCCCGCCCGAAGGGGGAAGCCTCCTCCCAACAGATTTGTACTGTGGAAATGCAATATATAACCACAAATAAAACCTTTTGTCCGCAGCCTTATGGAGTACTGTCTCCCTTCTGGCTGGTGCTGCCTCTCACCTTCCTCGGCTTGACGCTGTGGAAACCAAGGCATTTAGGGTAATTGATATCTCCCACAACGAGGCTGTCTTTGGGTCTCACTCTCACCGCAGGAGGTTGGTGTCTTTCTGTCTCCTCTCGGGCCTCACCCCCCCTCCCCCGCGGCTCTGTCTGAGATATGTCCCCCCCCCCCTCCCCCCTCAAGATCTACCAGCAACCCATTCTTGTAAAACTACCAAATAAGAAATGCGCTGGCAAAAAACAAAAAAAAAACCAGGAAAAAATAAATTTAGAAAGAAGGAATGAAAGAGCGATGCATTAAAATGACGTTGAGCCATAAGTGAAGGTGTTCTTTTTTTTCCAAACTCTTCATTTCTTTTAATACAAGAACAGTAATGTGACACTGAAAACGTGCATGTTAATCTAATCCTTCGCATGTGGTGAAAGCATGCACGTGCATATAATCTTTCATCTTTTTATATCTTCAATCTTCATTAAATCTCTCATTAACCATGTCGGGGGACCATGAAATGTTGTTAACCAATGTTAACTGCAACACTTCGACTTATTGGAATAAATAAATAAATAAATGAAGAATCACTCATAGAGTGACAACTTGACGAAACGCAACGGCACTCGGTAGAGCACATGCCTCCGCCAGGCTGAATAGTTTACATTCTGTATCCCACTGATAGGTCGGATCTGAATCCAGACCTTCACCAAAATCGAATTGGCTTGTTCTTGTCACCTAGCCAACTCATCCACCAAGTTTTGTCATAACTCATCCCCAACTTTTAGAGATATTGTGCTCCACAGAGCTTTTGGCTCCATCTCTCAATGGTGAAGAATCACTTAAAATTTATCGTATTCAGATCTTCACCAAAATTGAATCAATCAGTCTTTGTCATACACCCAACGTGTCCACCAAGTTCCATGTGAATCCATCCATAACCTTTTGAGATATTGTGCTTGTATATCATTTTTGGCACTATTTCTCAATGGTGTAGAATCGCTTAAATTCTCAGATCCGGATTCGGATCTTCACCAAAATTGAGCGTTGCTGTCCTTGGCCGGTCATCTATACACACAAAAATATTTCAGAATGATTGCTTGAAAAATGTGGCCAAAAATCGTGTGACAAACAAACACTACAGACCAACATACTTGGTGAAATTTATTTTCGCCAAGTAACAAGCTTACATTATGGCAACTTTGCAGACAAGTTATATTACAGAGAAGCGATGTGTTTACTTATGAGCAACTTTGCCAGGATGTTCTTGATACCCCATAAATGTTCTGTGTATGTTTTGATGATGATTTCTGTCTTTTTACGAGTTGTACCCAACTGCCAACGACAATATGATTACAGCACCACACATAAATGTACTCACACGGGGCTACACCCGAGCTGGCACAGAATCGACCCCAAAGTCAGCTCCCATTTCAGGCGACCAACTTTACTTTCCCAATTTTTTTTTTCTTCCAGCAAATGCAGGGAATATATACATTTAGAAACCCTACTCTGATCAATTGGTCCATCCAATGGCACAGCATCCTGTCTTTTAAAAAAGAATGATGAGCTATCATGTACTTTCTTTTTGGATACAGAGTTGAGGCTTGTGGAAGAGTTAGAACACTGAATGGCTAAGGACACAACAGAGCAAAAGGAACAGCAGAGAGAGAGAGAGACGAGAGAGAGAGAGAGAGGAGAGAGAGAGAGAGAGAGAGAGAGAGAGAGAGAGAGAGAGAGAGAGAAGAGAGAGAGAGAGAGACACACACGGACGCCAATAGTGGAGCCGAAGGACAAAACGGAGGGAGACCTGGACGATGGGTGTGGGGCAGGAAAGGATGCATGGGGTGGACAGGATGGATAGAGAAGGAAACTCTCAGGAAGGAAAACTGGAAATTTGGAAGGAGGGCCTGTAGGTGGGTTAACGAGGGTAGAAGATATCATGGTTTTAGATTGGGGATGATCTGAGATTGTGGTGAACAGCTGTCTTGAAGACCTGGAGGGAAGAATGAGATTGAAGAGAATGTGGAACTTGGTTCCACAGGTGGGAAAACGAGGAACAAATGAATGGAGCAGTAATCCTGGATTTAGGTAGTTTCATCAGAAGGGGGTTGATGGTGGACTGTGTGCACCCTGCAGATACATGGGGTAGGGCAAAGCATGGAAAGAGCAGATGGTGCAAGACCTGAAAGGAGGAGTAGAAGATGGAGAGACCACCGACCTGTCTGCAATGGGAAAGTAATAGGCCCAGAGTCACCATCAGATTCCAATGATCTTGAAGACCTTGGTTTCCACGGCATGCTGAGCAAGGTGTGAGGCAGGGGAGTCAATCCAGAGGAGAGAGCTGCGAATGAAGACATTGTAGGTGGACAGGAGTTCAGGTGTGCCAAGGATGGACTTTGTATGACAGAAGATGCCCAGTCGGCGACTGGCTTTTGAGGCCAACTTTGGAGTGCTCAATCAACCAATGGATACAAAATGGCCGGGCCCACGACCCATGTGACCAGAATTTTTTCGGACGTGTCATGTCTCTACTCAGGGACCCTCGCTGTATCTAAAGGGGTAGTGTACGTGCTGCGACTGTAAAAAACGGAAGACGAGGCACATGTGTTCTTGGGGATGACGGAAGTTACGAATATAATACAGTACCATCCATCCATCCATCCATTGGGACCATACTCTGTGCAGAGCGTTGGTGCTGCTTAAGCAGTCTGCCTTGCTATTGTTGGACACAATCCTGGACGGGTCGCCACTCCGACACAGGATACCAGCAAGCGGGCACTCATTTTGCCAACCTCGGAAGAATGACAGGCAGAGTCAACCCCACCTG
>CM068953.1:35964651-35975985 GCA_035128595.1 Eptatretus atami | reverse complement strand
CCAAATTTGATGCTTGTATCATAATTTGCACGATTTTTCTATTATCTACTACACTATATAAAGGGGAAGGGTAAATAAATTTTTGCAAGAACATGCACGTACGTCGTCGTCGTTTCATTTGCAGCCTGTGGCTGCATCACTTTCTGGAAGCGTGGCTGTGCCGCTAGTGCAGTGCCCCAATTACAAGGAAGCTGGTACTCATTTTGCCGACCACGGAAGGATGACAGGCTGCGTCAACCCACCTCATGTTATTTAACGGAACAGTAGGGGCTTTAACACAAACCCTAAGATCTTAAGCAAGCAAACACCAGGCAGATGCACACAAGTACAAATGAAGCAATAACCTGCGAAGCAAGGGACGGTCATCTTCTGTGAAAAAGGTCACGGCTTTTCCAGAATTCCCGGCTCTTCCAGTTCGGCCTGGAAATGAAAAGCAAGTCAGGTTATTTACGAACAAATGGAATGAAATAGAAATTACGAAAATAACGTATGGATTCAAAACACCTCATCAAAAAAATAGATAAATATGTTCGATGTCAAAAGTAACAATGCAATAATTCGATGGCAAGCGATCAACGCACCAACTCGGTGCACATAGGCTGCAGTGGTCGTCGGAAGATCGTAATTTATGACGAGTCGGGTGGCTGGGAGGTCCAAACCTCGTGCGGCAAGGTCCGTGCAGATGAGAAGCCAGATGTTTCCTGAGCGGAAAGCCAAAAGCGAATCGCGTCGCTGAAGAAGAGAGAACGTTAGACTGACCGAGGCAACGATGAGGGTTGAGCAGAAAGTAACAAGGTCCAAATAAACACATTCTCCATTTCAATCAGAAGTCCTGCCATAATGTAAAGTACAAGTTGAAATGTGAGTGAAGGAAGGAAGGAAATTAATGAATGAATAAGCAAGCAAGCTACAAGTTCCACATTAATCTTTTGCATGACGTGTGAAACACAATGTCCGTGGTACCACACTAAGAAACACCTGGGTGTGCGTTTGCTGCCCATGTAACTGTCCAACTCGAAGTCCATCAAACTCCAGTTCATGGGCTAGCTGCTTGGCTCTTTCCACCGATTGGACAAAAATTAAGATGGGTGGAGTCATATTCTGATAAAACAACATGAAAACAATGGGTTAAGAGCTTTCTGCACCATCGCCGAGCATCCACACCAATGAGGAAGTGCTAAACATCAGTCAACAGGCCTCCGCGGCTTGCCTGCGTCAGTAACTGGCGCATTGCAACTCTCTTCCCATCCTCTCCCCCAACGAAGAGAAGTTCTTGGTGAACGCGAAGCGAAGGAGTATTCCTGGGGAGAGCGAGAGGAGGGAAAATTTGCAAATTAAAAAGTGAGCTGCAGGAAAGAAAGGAATAATTTATCGTCAAGACGAAGGAGACGAGAGGCACTTGTGGGAGTGACGGAGCGTGATGGCTTGGAGGGAAATTACTTTGTCCCCACTATGATGCGGATGGGGTGGGTGAGGTTTTCCTTCACCCAGTTGTCAACCTTGGCAGTTAAGGTCGCGCTGAACAGGGCCTTCTGAGGTTGTACACCCATTTTTGTACAAGCTGCCATGACCACGCTCAGCTGTTCCGCAAAACTCGCACGTTGCCTTTCATTTCGTCGTTCTTTCCCACATTTGTTTTGCTTTCTGTTCTTCCACACACTCTTCGTCTCATCTTCAACTCTCGGCAAACCATCTCCGCTCTGTTCATCTGTGTTCGTCACATTCTCAGCAAATCTTTTTCTGCCTTTTACCTTCTTTCCTCCTCCTGCTCGCTTAGTGTTAGTGTCGACTTGGCCGGCTTCACCCTCTGGCTGGAGTTCTCCAGACTCTTCTTCGTCATTGTTCCCCTTTGCAGTGTTGCCAAGTACATTATCATCTCCTTCAAACAGCTTGTCAGCTTCATCCAAAATCAACCACTGAACCCTGATTGAGGAGAAAAACATTGAAGACAGTTGGGGGGGGGTGAGGGTGAGGAAGATAATCATCGTTTAGGATAATCAGAGGAAAGAAGATAATCGTGTAATCTGTGAACGTTCCATTCTCAGATAGAAAAATAGATAAATATTGTTACGGTTCTGGAAATTCGCAACACCATAAAGGTCCCGTAGGTGAGATATATTTCTTAAGTACATGTGTAGTTAGCCCAAACCCATTGTATAGAGGGAATTAATGTGATTCATTCGGGCTGCGATCCTTTGAGTTAGGCGTTTTTCTGTTCTACCTTTGTTTTGAGCCACCCACGCCAACAACAACAACAACGCCAGCAGCAAAAACCTACCTTCACCACTCGCTACCGCAAACCTCACATCACCGCCATTCCAAACAGCGCCATGGCCATCGGACACCGCCGAAAACCCTCCACCACCTTCTCCTACGGCCATTCCCGCGCCACCTGTGGACGCCGAGCGTCGAGCTGTCTTCAGCGAGACACGCGAGACGCGAGTGCAGATGGCGGGGTTTCCTGAGGGGGGTTCGGATCGGGAATGGTGCACGCCCACCTCTGATCCACCCAATCAGGAAGCGCGGGGCGGCTAGGCCCCGCCTCCAGACGCGCCTGACCGAAAATCGGCATATGCAAATTTGAGGATCAGGAATGATACACGCCCCTTTTTTCTCCGTCCAATCGGCGAGCGTGGCTCCGCCCCTGAGGTCGTTTCGATCCGATAATTTGCATATGGTGGGTTCCCGAAGCCGATATAAAGGCGAGCGCAGTGAGGACTGAGCAGTGTCGGTGGGGAGATTCCGGAGACGGAGCTCGAGCAGTATCGTGGGGCGAAGTATCGAGGAGTGTCGGTGGAGCAGCCAGTTGAGCAGGATCGTGGAGCAGTATCGTGGGGCGAAGTCAGTATCGAGCAGTATCGTGGGGCGAGCCAGTAGAGCAGTATCGTGGGGCGAGCCAGTAGAGCAGTATCGTGGGGCGAAGCCAGTAGGCAGTATCGAGCAGAGTGTCGGTGGAGCAGCAGATCGGTGGGGCAGACGGCTGCGGAGGCGAACGGCTGAGGTGACCTGGAGGCTCGCGTCGGCGGATTCGAGCGAGCCAGCCATATCCCTCCCCAGAGCATCAACAATTCTCCCTTTTCCCCCGCGCTGAGAGGAGTGCGACAAGGGCCCGTTCCCACTTACACCAGCAGGTGCCCACGGAACCGCCGTGCAGCGACATTCTGCGGCTCGCCACGAGGGCGCGGGTAGGACCCTTCGGTCTCGTGGGCCTGGCCGCTCATCCAGGTCCCACGCGCATTAGGCCCACGGGCCCAGTCTGACTCCCTTGCCTTTGAGGGGGTCTTTTTCTTTGCTTCGGTGTGAATGCGTGTTGTGGCGCCGTGTCTTGTAAGGTAGTAACTGTATAAGTGGTCCGTGTGTCGTGTAGTCGGTTTTAAACTCCTTTTTATGTGCATTTCTTTTGTTCTATGTGATATATGTGCATTGTTATTGTGACTGTAAATACATGCTGTTTGCTTTACGTGTGCTATAGGTGTGCTCCGTGTGCCGGAAATAAATGTGCATTGTGTGAACTGTTTTCCCGTTTCGCTTCGTCTTTTCTTCATTTGACCCCTCCATCCTGCTTCACGTAAAGGGTTCGTAGTGGGTGCAAAACGCCCGGTAATAATCTGAACCGTCGAGGTCGACGATAACACCGCTCGGTTATCCCCGATAGTACGGAACGGCCCGCCCAAGCGGCTCGTGTCCGGAGTCGACCTGCGGCGAGGTACGATCGCCCGGTTTACCATCCGCGTGGGTACTTAGGTAGGTCGAGTTTGGCGAGCAACCCTATCCTACGCGGGTGGCCGATTGGCCGATTGTGGTGGGGTCGAAGGCCCACCCGTGACTGGATCCCGGCGTTAGCCGGGAGGGTCACGACTGGGTTGTCCGTCCGGTGGGCGAGGCGGTCGCGGTTCGAGTCGCGTGGCCGATCGCACGCCGACGGGCGCGAATTCGCAACACTGGTGTACAGGAGTGTGATTCAAATCCTCCCGTCTCCAAGCTAAATTCATAGGAATCGGTTCAGGAGGAGCGACCCCGATTCCCTCTAAATTACGAGCGATTAAATTAACCCCTTACGTGAGATAGGATGGCGTCTCAAGGCGAGCGGGAGCCGGGGGTAATAGAAATGTAATGTGTAGTGATGTAGAATCCATGGTCAGGATGTAGACCCGAGCAGGACATTGGTGTGCAGGAACAGTTTCCCCCCCAAACGAATCCAGGGCCCGAAATGGGCGCGGCGGCGGCCGCGGTGTATGACACCCCCCCACCCATCATCCGTCAAAACCCTTCCCCCGGGCCCCAGCGAAACCGCGACCGATAATAGCGGATCGGTCCTGCCAGGGCAGGTGACAAAGCGGCAGATTATTGAACTCGTGCAAAGCATGAGCAACGCAATGAAGACGAATGCCCAACAGATGGAAAACAAAATGGATGAAATTAATGCAGACATAAAGGCATGGGGAAAGGAAACTCGGACCGCGGGCGAGAAAATGGCAACGCCACGTGGCGGTGACTCTGAACCAACGGGAGGGAGTGCAACGGTTGTCAGGCCCGCGGTGAAAGCGGGTGAGAAAAAATAATTCGGGAGACGTGTGGGCGAGAAGTGTGGAGGTGACGGAAAAAGTGACGGTAACCGAGAGGGAAAAATTAATTGGGGTGACGGAGACGTGCACGAAGGAAATAAAAATAGTGGAGTGTGAGAAAAGACTTCAAGACATGACGAAGAGAGTTGATGAGCTGGGACGGGAGGTAAAAACTGAGACAGAGGAACTGGAAGACGGATAGACAACCACAAGGCAAGCCGGAAGAACAGTTAGAAGCCAAAGCAAGGTCGGAGTGTGCGGAGATGAGAAAAGAATTGGAAAAGAAAACTGAGTTACAGAAACACCAGAACGAAGAGACGGAATTACAAAACGAGTTGAGGATGGTGAGAGAGGAAGAACGAGAACGGAGAATGAAACGTTAAGAAACCACACTGTACAAATCGAACAGCTGGAAGCAAAGGCCAGATTAAAGAATGAGATGCAAGAAAGAGTAATGATGGAAGAACAATGAGACAGAAGAAGGAAATCGATCAATGGAAAGGAACCACGAGATTGCAGAATGAGGAACAAGAAGAGTCCTGAAGAACAAGGATTACGACAGGAGAACGAAATCTGTCCAGTTGAAAGAAATAACGAGATTGCAGAACGAGGAACAAGAAAAGACAGTGGAATAGGAAATACAAAGAACAAGGAATGAGACAGGAGAAAGAGATCTGTCAGTTGAAAGAAATGGCGAGATTGCAGAACGAGGACCAAGAGAGACAGTGGAATAAAAAACTGAAAGAGTATGAATTTGAAATGAACGACAAAACGAAAAAATAAGTTGGAATACGAGGAGAAGTTGAAGAGCAGGAAGGAGAAATCAGGAGATTGAAGGACACAACGAGATTGGAGAGGGAAGAGCGAGAGGAACAATGGGATAGAACAAAAAAACATGAAGCCGAGGTTGACCAATTGAAGAAAAGGCAAGGCGGGAGTGCGAAGAGGTAGACAAAGAACAGCGAATGAAACACAAAAAGGAAATTAACCACATGAAGAACCATGAAACTGCAGAAGGAAAGACAGGAGAAGAAACAAGGAAGAGTAATGAGACAGCAGCAACTGAAACACAAAAAGGAGATTAACCAAATGAAGCAAACAACGAAACTGGAGAAGGAAGGACAGGAGAGAAGCAAGGAAGGTAATGAGAGACCAGCGAATGAAGCACAGAAAGGAAATGGGCCAATTGAAAGAAACGATGAGATTGGAAAATGAGAGCATGAGGAAGAGTGGGAGAGAAAACAACTATACGAGTTTGAAATTAATGAACTGAAGGAGAGAATGAAATTGAAGTCCAGAGAGATTGAGGAACTCCAGCAAGAAACAGAAACTAATAGATGTATAGAGACCAGGGAATAGAGAAAATAGAGGAGAGACTGCATGATAATGACGGGGTTAAAGAACAGAACACAACACACACAGAAGTAGTGGAGGATAAGGGGGTGAGCTCGCGGACTGGGTAGAGACCCGGTGTGAGCAGCTGGATGGCCGCCTCCAGGAACGAGGGGAGGGAGTATGCCCCCTTGAGGCGAATCACGACCAGGTGGGTCGGTCGTGCCAAGCGGAGTTGAAGGGACGAGTGCTGTGGACAGGTGCACGTGCAGCTTGGGGGTATAGAGGCCCGGGAACCCTTGTGGGGACACGAATCCCCAGTGTGGTTTGTGCAGGGTGTGTGTTTGCGAGTGTGCGGAGATGCGTGCTTTCGCGCACGCATGGTGTGAGTGAGACCCCCTGGGCAGGTGAAAGGTTGGGTGTGAGTGAGAGGGTCCGTGTGAGGGAGACCGTGTGTGTGAGGTCTCTGTATGTGAGGGAGATGTCGGTCGCATGCGTGAGCATGCAGCCGCGTCTCCCGTGTGAATGTGAGTGTGTTGGAGTGGAGTCTGTGCGTCGTAACACGCAGGTGTGCGTGGGTGGAACGGAGACGACGGCGACAGAGGGACAGAAGCCGGGTAGCGGCCGTAGCTGTTGTGGGGACCGCGCCGGGTTCACCAGCAGCGAGCGCGAGGTCCGTGCTGTGCAGCGCACGAGACCCCCAGTGCTCCGCTTGCGGGAGTGAAGCCCGGTCCGGAAACGCCAGGGTGGATTTGCCGATCCCGCGACGGACACAATTTAGGCAGGAGAACGGATTTGGACCGGATGGGTTCTCCACGCGAGCGTGTGTTAGGCTCCAACGGGCAGAGCACATGTGTTCGCGTGGGGAGCCCCTCGGAGTGCGAGGTTTTGTTTTTGGGGGTGCGCAGGGTGACGTCATGGCTGCACGTGGGGTGGAATCCGGCAGGAGGGTATCCTGCCGGATGGTACCGTCCAAGAGGGACGAGGTACGCGTGCAGCTGCTTGACGTCACGGGCAAGGTGCAAAGTGCGCGAGCTGCGAGTTGCCGCGCTGGTGCTGCGCATAATTGGAAATACAAAATTAACGGAAGCAAGCCTCGCTTTCGGGTGAACAGGATTCCCTGGGCAAGGGGTGAAAGACCCCTTACCTGGGCACAGGATGGAACTAGCTAGGGGGAAGGTTAGCTTAGCTAGACCGGCTCCATGGGCAGGGGTAAGTCCTCATGGGGCCCGTGGAATGGATTAGGTAGAGGGATTGTAGTCAGATTTAGGATGGAGATGGGAAAAGAGATTTGGAGACAGTGACAGACTTTGGATGTGTAGAGGGACGTAGCTTAGCTACGTAGTGTTAAAAGGAACGTGCTGTAGTGTAAGGGACGACGTGGGAGCACGAGTTAGGTAGGGGATTTAGATAGAAGGATGGCAGGATTCAGCGATGTGTGGTTGGAAAGTTGTGAGGTGAGTACATGGTGAGTGAGTGAGGCCAGCGGGTCTGTGTGAGTGGAGCGAATGTGGAATGCATGGTGCGATGAGTGATTGGGGGAGGAGTGACTCCCGCCCAAGGGACCCCGGGTCAGTGTAAAGTGAGTTAGCTGGGTTAGTCAAATTGACAAAATGGAGGTCGTTTTGCTGTTGGTGGGAGTGTAGGCTCGAAACCTATTTGGAGGGGTGCAGGAGCCCTGTTGACGGGCTGGGAGCGTGGCTGCGAACGGTGAGTATCGCTGAGTGGGTACCCCGGGCACCGGGCTAGTCGGCCGTGGTAGGCCAAGGGCCCATGGGGGCGGGTTAGCGTAGTGGGCACGGGTGCGCCCGCTTGGTGCGGGGGCCCGGAGCGCCGTTGGCCGCGTGGGCAGTGTCGTGGCACGGGTGACCCTCGAAAGGGGCCCGGGGCGCCAGCCTGCCACGTGTGCGTTTCAGGGAGTGCCATGGGGGCACTCCCCGGTGTTAGGGAGCTGGTAGGCTCGGAGGCAGTGTAGTGCCCGGGGTGCCATTGTTGGAGATTCGGCAGAGGGTCGTGCCTGCCAAAGGGAGCCACGCGTCCCAGCCATGAGACCGTGTGAGGCACGGGAGGAAAATTGGAGGGCGAGGCCCGAAATTTGCGTGGACACCAACACAGGCGACGGAAATCTTGGTTTTTAGAACCAATAGGTTAAGCGAGAGCGCTTGTTGAAAGCCCGGGGTAGTTTAACAGTTAAATGGTTAGGGTAATTAGGAAGTGTACCCCTCCGCACCATCCATCCCTCGCTCTCGTTGTGGGCCGCTGGACCCACTTTGGGTTAAAGATCGCTGAAATCTGGGGAGGCCATCTTGAGGCTCGAGTTGGGCCTCGACACATGACGCTAGCTCTCCCTCATTCCCTGCGGGAAGGAACGTAGGGGTGGGAGTAGGCTAGGTGACAGAATAGGTTAGCCGAACAAGGACGATAAAGGGGGTTAGGGGACGATTTATAGTGGGGAAGTAGGGAAGTGAAAATTAAAAAAAAATAAAAAAATTAGTTGGGGCTAAATTGGGTTTTACAAATTAAGGAGTGGGTATGAACAGTGACAGGCAAAGGCGATAGGTGGGAGGGAGACAGGTAGGTAGGTCGAGCCCGCCTTCTGCGAGTGGCCAGCACCACCGCACTCCCTCCACCAACCTGCACTGCACGGCAAGAGGCCGGCCAACTTCATCGGCAGCTGTTGTTTTGCTGCGGGCCTGTGCCGGTCGGATCGTCCGACGGCTGTGTTACTTCGAGGCTGTGCCGGCCAACTTCGTCGGCTGGCTTCGTTGTGCTGCAAGGCCTGGGCCGGCCAGTTCATTTGCCGGCTGTGTTTGCCTGCAGTGGCCTTTTCTGCCGGCTTTGTATGCCTGTTCACATTTGCCATGCCATGCCCACTGCCACATTGTCATTTTGCCCCCGTTCAATTTTGCTTTGCCCCCCTTGTTCATTGCCATGTGCGCCAGGATCCGCAAGCAACAGTTTGCAAGCTGCAGGAACTGTCCTGTTGGCAGCTGCAACACGGGCCTGCCAGTGGCGGCCCGTGCACCGGTTTTCTGTTGACTCTCCTTTTTCCTGCAGAGTCCATTGATCCTGGGCCATGGTTTAGTGTAAAATTTGTAAGTTAAGGTGTTAAGTTGTATTGTAAATATGAGTGCGCCCCCGGCATGTATGTGTTAGCGCCGGCAATTTTATTTAAGTCGTCCGTGTGAGTGAGTTTGTTTAGTTAGTTACTCAGCCCTCAGGTTATTTATTTTGGGGACACGAATACCATGAATGTCGCACTCAGGGATCCGTAGGTAAAACGTACTAGGGGAGAACTACACATGATGGCACACGATAATTTGACGACTCGGGACGAGTCTGTAAAAAGGGGAGGGGGTAGTGTTACGGTTCTGGAAATTCGCAAACACCATAAAGGTCCCGTAGTGGATATATTTCTTAAGTACATGTGTAGTTAGCCCAAACCCATTGTATAGAGGGAATTAATGTGATTCATTCGGGCTGCGATCCTTTGAGTTAGGCGTTTTTCTGTTCTTACCTTTGTTTTGAGCCACCCACGCCAACACAACAACAACGCCAGCAGCAAAAACCTACCTTCACCACTCGCTACCGCAAACCTCACATCACCGCCATTCCAAACAGCGCCATGGCCATCGGACACCGCCGAAAACCCTCCACCACCTTCTCCTACGGCCATTCCGCGCCACCTGTGGACGCCGAGCGTCGAGCTGTCTTCAGCGAGACACGCGAGACGCGAAGTGCAGATGGCGGGGTTCCTGAGGGGGTTCGGATCGGGAATGGTGCACGCCCACCTCTGATCCACCCAATCAGGAAGCGCGGGGCGGCTAGGCCCCGCCTCCAGACGCGCCTGACGAAAATCGGCATATGCAAATTTGAGGATCAGGAATGATACACGCCCCTTTTTTCTCCGTCCAATCGGCGAGCGTGGCTCCGCCCCTGAGGTCGTTTCGATCCGATAATTTGCATATGGTGGGTTCCCGAAGCCGATATAAAGGCGAGCGCAGTGAGGAGCTGAGCAGTGTCGGTGGGGGAGATTCCGGAGACGGAGCTCGAGCAGTATCGTGGGGCGAAGAGTATCGAGGAGTGTCGGTGGAGCAGCCAGTTGAGCAGGATCGTGGAGCAGTATCGTGGGGCGAAGTCAGTATCGAGCAGTATCGTGCGGGCGAGCCAGTAGAGCAGTATCGTGGGGCGAGCCAGTAGAGCAGTATCGGGGCGAAGCAGTAGAGCAGTATCGAGCAGAGTGTCGGTGGGCAGCAGATCGGTGGGGCAGACGGCTGCGGAGGCGAACGGCTGAGGTGGACCTGGAGGCTCGCGTCGCGGATTCGAGCGAGCCAGCCATACTCCCTCCCCAGAGCATCAACAATTCTCCCTTTTCCCCCGCTGAGAGAGTGCGACAAGGGCCCGTTCCCACTTACACCAGCAGGTGCCCACGGAACCGCCGTGCAGCGACATTCTGCGGCTCGCCACGAGGGCGCGGGTAGGACCTTCGGTCTCGTGGCCCTGGCCGCTCATCCAGGTCCCACGCGCATTAGGCCACGGGCCCAGTCTGACTCCCTTGCCTTTGAGGGGTCTTTTCTTTGCTTCGGTGTGATGCGTGTTGTGGCGCCGTGTCTTGTAAGGTAGTAACTGTATAAGTGGTCCGTGTGTCGTGTAGTCGGTTTTAACTCCTTTTTTATGTGCATTTCTTTTGTTCTATGTGATATATGTGCATTGTTATTGTGACTGTAAATACATGCTGTTTGCTTTACGTGTGCTATAGGTGTGCTCCGTGTGCCGGAAATAAATGTGCATTGTGTGAACTGTTTTCCCGTTTCGCTTCGTCTTTTTCTTCATTTGACCCTCCATCCTGCTTCACGTAAGGGTTCGTAGTGGGTGCAAAACGCCCGGTAAATAATCTGAACGTCGAGGTCGACGATAACACCGCTCGGTTATCCCGATAGTACGGAACGGCCCGCCCAGCGGCTCGTGTCCGGAGTCGACCTGCGGCGAGGTACGATCGCCCGGTTTACCATCCGCGTGGGTACTTAGGTAGGTCGAGTTTGGCGAACAACCCTATCCTACGCGGGTGGCCGATTGGCACGATTGTGGTGAGGTCGAAAGGCCCACCCGTGACTGGATCCCGGCGTTAGCCGGGAGGGTCACGACTGAATTGTCCGTCCGGTGGGCGAGGCGGTCGCGGTTCGAGTCGCGTGGCCGATCGCACGCCGACGGGCGCGAATATCGCAAACAATATGTTCAATGTCAAGCACTCATTTTTTTGTCAATCAAAATGACCTTGCAGACAAAAGTTGGATCAATGGTGTGATGTTACGGATACCTGGACAAATTGATGGCTGGAGGTTTTCTCTGCAACAGATTAACGAGAAGCTGTGGTGTAGATACCAAGATGTCTGTTAAAAGAATGTTCAATATTAGAGCAATATGTCCTTTGGTTGGG
>CM068953.1:35953118-35963539 GCA_035128595.1 Eptatretus atami | reverse complement strand
TAAAAGGATGCGATATGGGGGTTGGGAGAGGGGTGGTAGCGGTAATCCACAATACTTGACAGTATATTGGTGCGAAACAAGAGAAGAAAGCAAAAAGCGTACTTGGGAAGCCAATTCTCGAGTTGGAGAGAGCAAAACGGCTCGCAATCTTTTGTACTTTTTCTTGTCTTTAGCAAGATGGTGCACGATGGGCAAGCCAAAGGCTAAGGTCTTGCCAGTGCCTGTTGGGGCAGCGACCAAAACTTCAAGACCCTGAGAGGAAACATAATTAAATAAAGGAAGAATGAGAGGAAATACAAAGAGAGATGAAAAAGATTGTAAATGTTTAGCGAATCTCGAGCATAACCTCTGAAAAACAAAAACGTATTCCATTTCATGTTTCAATACAAGCGTATACACGCTAAAGCAATCGAGGCTTGATTCGCACCTTCAGCATGGCGGGCAGGCTCTGCGCCTGCACAGGTGAGGGCCGTTTGAAGCCAAGAGAAGCCACATTTTTCAGCAACTGCTCCGAGAGGTTAAAGGTCTCACCAAGGGTTTCGAATGACAACACAGGGTCGGGAGCATCGTGACCTTTCACTCGGACATGAAGGGCTCGGCGGGTCATCGCAACCTGAAGGCCAAACAAAAAAAGGAGGACCTGCAGTACCTGCTACAAGTCACATGAACAATTGAGTTTCTTTTAAAGAAAAGCATCAAACGAACTATAAATGTTTATATCAAAACCTATGTTAGTTGCTTCAAACAACACGCATGCACACACACAAAAAAAACCAAGTATTACTGTCTGCTTCTTCGTTGCTTCAGCTTTTGCAGCTTTAACTTGTGCAGTCAAGATTTTCCTTTTCTTTTTCAACCTCCTCTCCATGAACCCACATCCTTTGTCTGTCATCATCACAATTCCCATTTTCTCCTCCTCTTCATCATCATCATCATCGGTGCTTCCCATTACGGGCTCTTCACTCTTTCCTTCAAGCGCACGTTTGCCGACAATCCTGTTGGCCACTTTTTCTTCAGGGCAACAGAAGCAATATAGGGAAGGAGTAAAGATTTTTTTAAAGTCACCTCAAATAGATTCCATGTTACAAATATAATTATTAAAATGGCCATCTATAAAAAAGATGAGGATGAGGATGAATTGAGAAAACAAATTTATGAAATGCGAAGATGAGATAAGAGGGTAGGTGGAGGAGGGAATGTAGAGGGTGGGAGTGGGCGGTTGACACTTGACAGGAGTAACCTGGTGTTGGCTTAGTGGTTAGGGTGGTGGTTTGGGATCCTTGGGTCCTGAGTTTGAGCCCTATTTTACCGCTGAACTAACACCAGGGGGTTGATTCAGCCTGTCATCCTTCCGAGATCGGCAAAACGAGCACCAGTGTACTGGTAATAGGGGCACTGCATCAGCGGCATAGCCACGCCCCCTAACCAATGATGCAACCAGCAACCAAAAAGGCTGTACATTAAGGGAAGGGAACTTGACAGGAAACAAGGAAGTGTTTTAACATTTTTAAGTACATAATATGTAGATGTCACCTTTTCAGCTAACAGTGGCCAATTAACAGTTTAATCACGCAATGCAATGCCTCAAGACCGTCTTACTTTCTGGAAACTACAACCTTAATCAGTGGCAATGACGGGGGGGGGGGGGGGGGGGGAGACCAGTTTCAGTTTACGAACCAGCAGCTTCAATTTCTCCACCAAGGGTCGTTCCACGTTGGATCGAACTACCGATGGACTGAGTACCTAAAAATGAACAAAGCGAACAAAATGGAAGAGGGCAACTGTGCACAAAATCAAATATTTGACTATGACAGTAAATGACAACACTCATTGTGTCGCTGATAGAGGGTGGAAGACAACAAGCCCTTTGAGTGGTAGGGAGAGGTCTCGAATGCAGCAAGATGTTTCATTCCTCTTGTTTTCATTATTCTTGTCTACTTAATGTAGTAATCTGTCAGGGGTATTTGATAGCACTGCAAATGGGCGATTTATCTGGTTGCGGGTTATTGCGGTTTAGTTTATGGAGGCATTTGCAGGTTTGTGGAAGTCAACTTCAGATATTTTTTATTTTGTAACTCTTGTCGTATTTAAATAGTTAATAGATATATTTATAATCAGGTGATTTAAGTCATGAAAATGAGTATGTGGGCCGATAAAATATCGATGTACGATTGTCCACGTTTCCACAGAGGCTGAAATCCACATTTAATATTTCACAATCACAATGATTTTACTTGCACATTTGCTTCGCCAACTCGTACTCGTGGTCAATGTCGTCTTGTTCCGTGCACTTCACAGTGACGATGGCGGTGTTGGTGGTGGCAGTAGTCAACGCAGACGCACAACGTGCTTGCTTTACTGTCAATTTATTCCCCCATAGCTGTGAAAAATGAAATATTATCTCCGTCACGTGGATCTTGATAATGTGCTGCATTTACATTCAGAACGAGGACAATCGGTAGAGCACATACCTCCACCCTATATCGTTTTTGGCCCTATCTCTCAATGGTGAAAAAAATCACTTTAACAAGCTCAAATGAGCCAAGATCCTCGTCCTCTTAATGATGACGTCATAAAAACGAATATGACGTCATTGTGATGGATCAGGTTTGCGATAAATTATCTGTGCTAATGCCCGGCTTGATTCCCGCAAACAAAATTCAAACAGCTTGCCTAGTTTCGGAGATAATGATATAGGCGATTTCCATTAGCGGCGATATGACGTCAACTTTTTTCTAGGAAGAATTCCAAAATCAGAGATGGTTACTGCCTGCTTGTGGGCTTTCTGCATATACATGGCAGTTTCACGAAGATCCGATGAAAACTGTAGGCAACAAAAAAGTCCACAAGAACAACAATGTGAGTAAGACTTAGAGATCCTCCACGAGGATCTAAAAATTAAATAAATTTCGTTTCGAGATCCGGATCCGCATGTTCACTAAAATCAAATCAATTCTTCCTTGTCACACACCTAATGTGTCCACAAAGTTTTGTCCGAATCCGTCCACAATTTTTTGAGATATCCTGCTATATATCGTTTTTGGCCCTGTCTTTCAATGGTTTCACATTGTGACCACTCCTTGGCTTTTTTTCCACAAGATCCTGGCTATTCGTTGTTCACCTTGGCGTCTTGGTTTTCTATAGGTTTTCTTGGCGTATAGGTTTTCTATTATCATCGCGTTTCTGAAACCTTGTGAACTCTTGGCTTTTTTCATTGGCTCACCTTGGCATTTATGAAAATGACGAGTGGTCACACTGATGGTAAGGAATGACTTATTACAGTTCAATTGCAAAAAAAAAAAAACATTGATGTTTACCTTTACTTTAGTGTGAAACCTGACACCGCATGCTGTCCACCAGTACCACGAAATCTGGTGTGTATCCTAACAGGGCAACTGTGATGGAGTCATTCAGATGCTCGTCTGTCAGACGGGTTCGAAATTTCGATTTGATGCAGTTAATATCAGAAAAGGCAGATTCACAAAGATAGGTCAAGCCAAATAGGCAAGCAACTTTCATTGCTACTTTGTGGATGTGACTGTAGTTTTCAGTGTCCGTGAGACTCCAGAAATTTGTGGCAGATTGCTTTAATTCCAACTGAATGTCATTCTGAAGGCTGATAATCTCCATTTCCAAAGGGACACAATCGAGTTCAAAAAGCACAATAATTTATTCGGAAATGTTACGAGCATCAACTTCCGTGAAGGGGTTTGAAGTGAACGTCACACAGGGCTACATCTCTTCAAAATCATTCAACTTTCTTTCCACGAGATTTTGGAACATTGTTGCGGGGATTTGCTTCGATTCAGGCACGAGCATTAGTGAGGTAGGGAACCGATGTTGGGCGATTAGGTCTGGCTCGCAGTCGGCGTTCCAATTCATCCCAAAGGTGTTCGATGTGGTTGAGGCCAGTCAAGTTCTTCCACACCGATCTCGCCAAACCATTTCTGTACGGACCTCACTTTGTGTATGGGGGCATTGTCATGCTAAAACAGGAAACGGCCTTCCCCAAAACTGTTACCACAAAGTTGGAAGCACAGAATCTTCTAGAATGTCATTGTATGCTGTAGCGTCAAGATTTCCCTTCACTGGAACTGGAACTTCACTTAGCCCAAACCATAAAAACAGCCCCAGACCATTATTCCTCCTCCACTAAACTTTACAGTTGGCACTATGCATTTGGGCAGGAAGTGTTCTCCTGACATCTGCCAGACTGTCAGATGGTGAAGCGTGATTCATCACTCCAGAGAACGCGTTTCCACTGCTCCAGTCCAATGGCGGTGAGCTTTACACCACTCCAGCCGAAGCTTGTCATTGCGCATGGTGATCTTCGGCTTGTGTGTGGCTGCTTGGCCATGGAAACCCATTTCATGAAGCTCTAGATGTGCTTGCGCTGACGTTGCTTCCAGAGTCAGTGGTTTGGAACTCGGTAATGAGTGTTGCAACCGACGACAGACGATTTTTCCACGCTACGCACTTCAGCACTCGGCGGTCCCGTTGTGTGAACTTGTGTAGCCTACCACGTCACGGCTGAGCTGTTGTTGCTCGTCATTTCCACTTCACAATAACAGCACTTACAGTTGACAGGGGCAGCTCGAGCAGAGCAGAAATGTGATGAAACTGCTTGTTGGAAAGGTGGCATCCGATGACGGTGATACGTTGAAAGTCACTGAGCTCTTCAGTATGGCCCATTCTCCTGCCAATGTTTGGCTATGGAGATTGCATGGCTGTGTGCTGAATTTTTACACTGTCAGCAATGGGTGTGGCTGAAATAGCCATTCCACTAATTGAAAGGGTGTCTGTGTGTCTGTCTGTCTTCTGTCTGTGTGTGTGTGTGTCTGTGTGTGTGTGTGGTCTGTGTGTGTGTGTGTTGTGTGTGGTGTGTGTGTTGTGTGTGTGGGTGTGTGTCTGTGTGTCTGTGTGTGTGTGTGTGTGTCTCTGTCTGTGTTGTGTGTGTGTCTCTGTGTGTGTGTGTGTCTCTGTTGTGTGTGGTGTGTGTGTGTCTGTCTGTGTGTGTGTGTGTGTCTCTGTCTGTGTGTGTGTGTGTCTCTGTCTGTGTGTGGTGTGTGTCTCTGTCTGTGTGTGTGTGTGTTCTCTGTCTGTGTGTGTTGGTGTGTGTCTCTGTGTGTGTGTGTGTGTGTCCTCTGTCTGTGTGTGTGTGTGTCTTGTCTGCTGTGTGTGTGTGTCTCTGTCTGTGTGTGTGTGTGTCTCTGTCTGTGTGTGTGTGGTGTCTCTGTTGTGTGTGTGTGTGTCTCTGTCTGTGTGTGTGTGTTGTGTCTCTGTCTGTGTGTGTGTGTCTGTGTGTCTCTGTCTGTGTGTGTGTGTGGTCCTTGTCTGTGTGTGTGTGTCTTGTCTGTGTGTGTTGTCTGTCTGTGTGTGTGTGTGTCTCTGTCTGTGTGTGTGTGTCTTCTGTCTGTGTGTGTGTGTCTCTGTCTGTGTGTGTGTGTCTCTGTCTGTCTGTGTGTGTGTCTCTGTCTGTGTGTGTGTGTCTCTGTCTGTGTGTGTGTGTCTCTGTCTGTGTGTGTGTGTCTCTGTCTGTGTGTGTGGTGTCTCTGTCTGTGTGTGTGTGTCTCTGTCCTGTGTGTGTGTGTCTCTGTCTGTGTGTGTGTGTCTCTGTCTGTGTGTGTGTGTCTCTGGTTGTTGTGTCGTGTGTGTGTCTCTGTCCTGTGTGTGTGTGTCTCTGTCTGTGTGTGTGTTTCTGTCTGTGTGTGTGTGTCTCTGTCTGTGGTGTGTGTGTGTCTCTGTCTGGGTGTGTGTGTCTCTCGTCTGTGTTGTGTCTCTGTCTGTTTCTCTGTGTGTGTGTCTCTCTGTCTGTGTGTGTGTGTCTCTCTGTCTGTGTGTGTGTGTCTCTCTGTCTGTGTGTGTGTGTGTCTCTCTGTCTGTGTGTGTGTGTGTCTCTCTGTCTGTGTGTGTGTGTCTCTCTGTCTGTGTGGTGTGTGTCTCTCGTCTGTGTGTGTGTGTCTCTCTGTGTGTGTGTGTGTGTCTCTCTCTGTGTGTGGTGTGTGTGTGTGTGTGTCTTCTGTCTGTGTGTGTGTGGTCTCTCTGTCTGTGTGTGTGTGTCTCTCTGTCTGTGTGTGTGTGTCTCTGTTCTGTGTGTGTGTGTGTGTCTCTCTGTCTGTGTGTGTGTGTGTCTCTCTGTCGTGTGTGTGTGTCTCTCTGTCTGTGTGTGTTGTCTGTCTGCTGTGTGTGTGTCTCTCTGTCTGTGTGTGTGTGTGTCTCTCTGTCTGTGTGTGTGTGTGTCTCTCTGTGTGTGTGTGTGTGTCTTCTCTTTGTGTGTGGTCTCTCTGTCTGTGTGTGGTGTCTCTGTCTGTGTGTGTGTGTTCTCTGTTCTGTGTGTGTGTGTGGTCTGTCTGTGTGTGTGTGTGTGGTCTCTTGTCTGTTGTGTTTGTGTGTGTCTCTGTCTGTGTGTGTGTGTCTCTGTCTGTGTGTGTGTGTCTCTGTCTGTGTGTTGTGTTGTCTCTGTCTGTGTGTGTGTGTCTCTGTCCTGTGTGTGTGGTGTGTCTCTGTCTGTGTGTGTGTGTGTCTCTGTCTGTGTGTGTGTGTCTCTGTCTGTGTCTGTGTGTCCTCTGTCTGTGTCTGTGTGTGTGTGTCTCTGTCTGTGTCTGTGTGTAATATAATATATATAGCCACAAAATGTCATAAACAACAAAAAAAAGTAATCAAAACACGAAACTGACATCGTGCGTGTGATATCAATCAAGGGTTTGTAACATTTTCTCTGAAGAGAATTTTTGACAGTACTTTAAGACCTGACACGTCCTCAGGTGAACACTGTACGTGTGATATAAAGTAGTGTGTGGTGTCGCCTACAAACGTGTAAATAAAAATAATCATTTGCTCCCTCTCAATATTAGAGTCCATATTGATTTTGTACTCAATAAATGAACAGAAATCATCCTGAAAGGATTTTTTCCCCGACGTCAGCAGGTTATTAAGCGAGCGGTGTATGAGCGAAGATCGTTAAATGATTTGCACATTAAAAAACAAAAAAAAATACAGTAACCAATTATATATACAGTAGAATAAATATTTAATTATTTTCGATCGCACATTACAGGTCCCGTCGATATGCGAAAGAGAAAACTGCGGCACACGTGGGTTCGACCATTCCACACAACGCCGACCTTCCGGCGCTTCCATCTCACCTTAAACCTTCTGGCGTCTTCCTCGAAGCGTCGAAAATCGAACTTAGCACCTCGGCCAAGAGCCCTGAATAACGCGTTCCTCTCCATGCTGGCTGCGAGATGCCGACATCCACAACCCGAACGGTTTAACACTGAACCTCCACTTCCCGACAGATTTAACCCAGCGATTTCTGTACATCAGTGGCTTGATTCCCCCCCCACATACTTTCGAGTTGTATTTTAAAAACCTTCCTCCAACAGATAATACTAAAGGGAAAATAATATTTTTTTTGAACCACAGCAAAACGGAAACTGAGAAAAAAAATTGGAAAATACCAGTCGAGCAAGAAAAAACCATGACGACACACCTCAAAATATTTTTGCATAATCAACAGAAATTTCATTTCATTTATATTATTTTTCAGGAACTGTACATCAAGACATACATCGCGCCCTTGCAGGATTGCTTAAAAGGCAAACCACATCACCAAAGAGTACTTCTCCTGGCACATTTATGTACTTTTTTAAATCAGTGGACTTTAATAAACAACTGGAGAGTTTACTTTAACGTTTCACTCAAAACACAGGATCAAATCAAAAAACCTGGCGCTGCAGGAACTCATAATTAACCTTTCAATACAAGCAGAGATGGGTTTTCTTGGCTGTGAGCACCTGCCCCACCCCAAAAAACCAAGGAGGACATCATGTTCTCAGTTTGGACAGAATATAATTATTTAGAACAAAATCATCTATCTATAATTCCAGCAATCTCTGTGTGTGTGTGTGTGTGTGTGTGTGTGTGTGTGTGTGGTGGTGTGTGTGTTGTTGTCTGTGTCTGTGTGCTTGTGTGTGTGTGTGTGTGTGTGTGTGTGTGTGTGTGTGTGTGTGTGTGTCTGTGTGTGTGTCTGTGTGTGTGTCTGTGTGTGTGTTCTGTGTGTGGTCTGTGTGTCTGTGTGTCTGTGTGTCTGTGTGTCTTGTGTGTCTGTGTGTCTGTGTGTCTGTGTGTCTGTGTGTCTGTGTCTGTGTCTGTGTCTGTGTCTGTGTGGTGGTGTGTGTGTGTGTGTGTGTGTGTGTGTGTGTGTGTGTGTGGACCGCTGTTTCTCGACAACCTCTGGTCCGATCTAATTGAAACTTGCCAGGTATATTGCTGGGGACCTGAGGATGTGCCTTTTCAAGGTTTGATGTTAATCGGACAAGGCTTCCCAAGTTATGGCCATTTATTTACCAAACCAATGGCAAGACACGTTGTTGCGTGGGCGTGGCCGATGGGGAAGGGAACCTCAGCCGCGTTCCCCATTACGGGTTACAACGTACGGGCTTCCGGAGAGTGATGACTTCGTGTATTCTAATAATTTCTCGATTTCTTATGCGCATTTATAGATAAACACAATGGCCCAAGTTATGATCGTTTTCATATTAGACGGTGTATAAATTTCGGGAACATCAGAGTGCTGGTATGCTCCGAACCAGAAAGTAAATAATTTTTTTGCACGTTTTTTTTTCGTGTATTCTAATAATTTCTCGATTAGTTATGCGCATTTATAGATAAACACAATGGCCCAAGTTATGATCGTTTTCATATTAGACGGTGCATAAATTTGGGAACATCAGAGTTAGCTGGTATGCTCCGAAGCAGGAAGTATAATATTTTTTGCACGTTTTTTTTTCTCCTCTTTCCTCTTCTCTTTGTGTTTTCCTTGCGATGACATTGGGAAAAGGCAAAATACGTTGGCGCTAATTGAATATTGGCCATTAAGAATAAATTGCGAATAATCGTAACTGCCATATGCGAACTTCCGGACAGTGAGGACTTCACTTCCGGATAGTGACGATTACTGTATTCTTTCTCGATTTTTTTCTTGATTTATCGACTTACTGTATTCTTCTTTTCTCGATTTCTGTACTTTCTCGATTTTATTAAACACAATGCCCCAATCCAATCGTCGTTTACGACAGCTAAGGAACGAAACTGCGCGTCGTGCACGCCGCAATGGAATCTGACGAAGCACGAGCTCTCGCTTGACACACAACGCAACGCGCATGACAAGGCGTCGTGCAGCTCAAACGGATGAAGAACGAACTGCTCGCTTGGCAGACAACACTGAACCGGAGGCAAGGTGTCGTGCAGCTGAAACGGATGAAGAACGAACTGCTCGCTTGGCAGACAACACTGAACGCGAGGCAAGGCGCCGTGCAGAGGAAACGGATGAAGAACGAGCTGCTCGCTTGAGACGCGACGCTACGCGCGTGACAAGGTGTCGTGCAGCTGAACGGATGAAGAACGAACTGCTCGCTTGGCAGACAACACTGAACGCGAGGCAAGGCGCCGTGCAGAGGAAACGGATGAAGAACGAGCTGCTCGCTTGACACGCGACGCTACACGCGTGACAAGGTGTCGTGCAGCTGAAACGGGATGAAGAACGAACTGCTCGCTTGGCAGACAACACTGAACGCGAGCAAGGCGTCGTGCAGAAGAAATCCCTCACCAGCGAGAAGACCGGCAAGTAAGGGATGCCCTGCACCATCAGGACGTACACCGTGCGAGACTAGAGCAGGCTCACCGTGAGAATCGCAACCTTGGCTCGATACGATGATACAGATTTCTTCCGAGAGCAACTTCATGTTGAGTACAGGTACGCGTTGAGCAGGACCAGTTTTTTGTTTTGTTTTGTTTGCACCTACGGGCACGCACCTACGGGCATGCACTAGTCTATCTATAATTTCCAAGCAATGTGTGTGTGTGTGTGTGTGTGTGACCGCTTTTTCTCGACAACCCCTGGTCCGATCTCATTGAAACTTGCCAGGTATATTGCTGGACCGTGGATGCCTTTTCAAGGTTTGATATTAATCGGACAAGCGGTTCCCAAGTTATGGCCATTTATTTACCAAACCAATGACGGTACACGGTGCTATGACGTCACAATCCTTTTTTTTGCATGTGTCACAATTCTTCTTCTTCGTTTGATATGACGTCACAATTGACGCTGGGGACCTGAGTGTGTGCCTTTTCTAGGTTTGATATCGTTCTTCTTCATCAGTTTCAGCTGTTTTCCAAGTGTTTCCCAAGTTATGGCCATTTATGATACGGTTGATCCGATCTAATTGAAGCAATGCCCCAATCCAGTCGTCGTTTACGAGAGCGAAGGAACGAAGCTGCGCATCCGTGCACGCGCAATGGAATCTAACGAAGCACGAGCTGCTCGCTTGACACGCGATGCTACTCGTGTGACAAGGCGTCGTGCACCTGAAACGGATGAAGAACAAACTGCTCGCTTGGCAGACACATACGGGCACGCA
>CM068953.1:35928326-35943716 GCA_035128595.1 Eptatretus atami | reverse complement strand
AAAAAAAATGAAGATGGAAGAAAGGGAGTGTTTTTGAGAACATGATGAGAAATAAATGGGCCTAACTAATGATGATGGAGAGTTTTCAACAAATAACTCACTGGTTCGGAGAGTCTCTTTTGAAACTTCTCCACCTCATCGAGCACAGAAAATGCATCAAACGCTTTCACAATCTCAATTCTCTGCAGGGCGGAGGCCTGAATCATTCAGGAATAGTGAGAGAGAGGTGGAGGGCGATGAGAAGAGAGAGAGAGAGAGAGAGAGGAGAGAGGAGAGAGAGAGAAAGAAGAGAGGAGAGAGAGAGAGAGAAGGTGTGGAGAGAGAGAGAGAGGGTGGAGAGAGAGAGGTGGAGGAGAGAGAGAGAGAGAGAGAGAGGTGGAAGAGAGAGAGAGAGGTGGAGAGAGAGAGAGAGGTGGAGAGAGAGGAGGGGAGAGAGGGGGAGGAGAGGGGGCGAGAGTGAGAGAGAGGCGAAAGCGGAGGGGAGGAAGAGAAGGGGGGGAGAGAGAGGGGGCGAGAGAGAGGGGGCGAGAGAGAGGGGGCGAGAGAGAGGGGGCGAAGAGGGGGTGGACGAGAGAGGGGGGGCGAGAGAGGAGATGAGAAGAGAGGGGGGTGAGAGAGAGGGGGGCGAGAGAGGGGGGGCAAGAGGGGGGGCGAGAGAGAGGGGGGCGAGAGAGAGGGGGCGAGAGAGGGGGGCGAGAGAGAGGGGGGAGAGAGAGGGGCGAGAAGAGGGGGGGAGAGAGGGGGCGAGAGAGAGGGGGCGAGAGAAGGGGGCGAGAGAGAGGGGGGCGAGAGAGAGGGGGGCGAGAGAGGGGGGGGAGAGAGAGGGGGGCGAGAGAGAGGGGGAGAGAGAAGGGGCGAGAGAGAGAGAGAGAGAGAGAGAGGGGGCGAGGAGAGAAGGAGAGACGAGAGGGGGGAGAAAAGGAAGCCATAAGAATTGACAGTACAATGGGAAGGCAAAGAAAGTATCAATCATCTTCATTTGTATACAGAGTCGATGCTCATGCAAGAGCTATAACACCAAATGGATGAGGATGTAACGAAACAAAATTACCCCGTGTGGGGTGACGGTCTCTCTATATACCACAAGTTCAATGTTCAGCGATGACCGAAGACTACTGCGCAGTTCACTGCGCAGCTCGAACTGCCAGTTGGTTAAACTGAGCATTTGGGACTCGCCGACATGTTTGGGCGACAAGAACGACGTTCACGCATGTTTCGAGTTGAATAAACTGCTGTCGGAAAATTTCGATTTACATTTCGGGTTTTGAAACTTTTGCATCTTCGACGGGAAAATTATACACTAACAAGGTCAGCGTTTATGCAATGACACCATTCACTATACTTTTTACCCATCCCCAGCAGAGGAAATAGATATTAGCCTCCTGAGGTAGGCAGTTTTTGCCAAACTTTTAAGTCTCGTGACGCGAAAAACGAAAGCGAAATCGAAAATCCGTCTTGACCAAATTTAGATATTGTCCCATACATTCATAATGCCACAATCAAATTCAAGATCGCTTGAGAATGTAGGAGGAGATAGATTTTGAAATCGTCATTTTCGCATTTTTTGCCAACTTTGAAGTCACGTGACACGAAAACGAAAGCGAATATCGAAAATCCGGCCCGACCAAATTTAGATATTGTCCCATAGATTCATATGCTACAATCAAATTCAAGATCGCTTGAGAAATGGCGGAGGAGATAGAATTTGAAAATCGTAATTTTCGCAACTTCAAAGGCCTCGTGACCTTGACCTTGACCTTCGGTGGACCTTGAAAGTCATACCATCGTGTACGTCTCATCGACCTCTATCAGGATCACTAATGACCAGTTCTCCCGCTTCAACTTCATTGTGAACGGACGGACGGAACGGACGGACGGCACGGATCGAAGGACATCGACACCCATATTATTAGGTCATGCTCGAAGAGATGACCTAAAAAGGAACAGTCGAGAGAGGGGGAGACACCAGCAGCAGAGTTGAAGGATAAAATAGAGGTAGACTTGGACAAATAATGGGTATGGGGAGGGATGGGGTGTTGGGGAGAATGCACGGGGTGAACAATATGGATACAGAAGCAAACTCTCAGGAAGAAAAAAACTGGAAATTTGGAAGGAAGTGGCTTGGGGTGGGGGAGGAGGGGTTAATAGGGGTAGGAAAGATCATAGTTTTAGATGGGAGATTATCTGAGTTGGTGGTGAACAGCTGTCTGGAAGACCTGAAGGGAGGAATGTGATTGAAGAGAATGTGGAAGTTGGTTCCACAGGTCAGGTATGGGGGCAAATGCTGGAGCAGCGCGTCGCTGCGTCCACTTTCACTGGTACTCCAGGGGCCTCCATCTGGCCATCCCCCAGGGCAGATGGCAGATGCAGATGCCTGGCCCATCCCAATCTCCTTGAGATTCCGATCAACCTGCTGCAACCACGAGGCACATGGTCAGCCCGTTGGCCTCCTCCACCCATGCGGCTCCCTTGCTGAGAGAATCTGGTGAGCAGGATCAGCATCAGGAAAATGAGCCACATGTCCATACAGCCACAGCTGAAGCTCAAGGATCATGCAGGTAACAAATCTCATTTGAGTTTCACTCAGCAAATGCTCGCTGAGCATAAAGTCTGACAGCGATAGCCAAAGATTCTTTGAAGAGACCTGGTACCGAAGGAGTTAAGTCTCTTGGACTTTGACCAAGGTTCTGAGACAGTCTCACATCCATAGAGCAAGACTGGAAGGACCAAGGACTTAAAGACTCAGACTTTCATCCTCCTGCATAGGCACTGACAGCAACACACCACATGATCCAGTGAATGCATGACCTCTGGTTTGTCTATCAACCGCTGGCTCACAACATGCAGAGAAATGAATATCGCTGCCAAGGTAAGTGAATCTCTCTGTGACCTCAACATTCTCACCACAAAGAGGTCAGGTCATGGCAGGTATGGGAGCATGCGCCAGAGCACAGCGCAGCGGCGTCGCTGTATCCACTTTCCGCCGGTACTCCAGGGGCCTCCGTCTGGCCCATCCCCCAAGCAGATGCCTGGCCTATCCCCCTCTCCTTGAGATGCCGATCAACCTGCTGCAAGCCCTGAGGCACGTGGTCGGCCCATTGGCCTCCTCCCACTCACGAGACTCCCTCGCTGAGAGAATCGGTGAGGATCAGTGTCAGGAAAAAACGAGCCACATGTCCATACAGCCGCAGCTTGACGCTCACGGACTATGCAGGAACAAATCTCATTTGAGTCTCTCTTCAGCAACCGCTCGTTGACACAAAGTCCGACCAGCGATAGCCAAGAATTCTCCGCAAGAGACCTGGTACTAAATGGAATTAAGTCTCCGTCTCAGATCCCTGATCAGAGTCCAAGTCTCACATCCAGAGAGCAAGACTAGAAGCACCAAGGACCTGAAGACTCGGACTTTCGTCCTCCCGCACAGGTACCGCCAGCGCCACACCCCATTATCCAGTGAATCCATGACTCCCAGGCCCGACCCAGACATCTATAGACCTCTGAACTCACAGCCAGCAGAGACATGAATATCACTGCCAAGGTAAGTGAATCTCTCCACGACCTCAACATCCTCACCACAACAGGACAGACAAGGAGAGCAGCATCCAATATGTCATTGAAAGCCTGGATCTTAGTTTTGACCGAGGAACCACGAAATCCCAGCGGCTCCAACTCCTCACTCAGCACCACGAGAGTCCCTCAAAAGGATATCTAAAGTCCTGCCAAAGATGACTGCATCATCTGCGAAATCAAGGTCAGAGATTCTTGACATTCCCAAATGATGCACCATAGCTCTAATCTCTTTGTGTAAAGCCTACTGCTCTGGACGCTGGTTTCAAGAGATGGTGGCGAACCCTATCAAGAATTATCTGAGCAAAGACCTGCCAGCAGTGAGAGTGCATCACCCCTCGGTAGTTGTTGCAGTCTTTGGGCGAATCACCATTCCTTTCCAGAGAGGGACAAGGCCCCCTCTTCAGTCAGTTGGATGATGCCTGTGTTCCAAGCAGAGCACAGTAACTGCATGCAACGAACACGAGTACAGCATTTCCACCAGCCTTGAGAAGTTCAGCATGGATGCACAGATTCCTGGAGTTTTACCCCATTTCAAACCGGTTCACCGCAGTCTGTGTTTCCACAACGAAGTGGACCACAGTTGATTGGAGGGTCAGCACAGTTATTGTAACACCCTGACGTCGACTCGACAGCTGGTGGATCAGCCTGGTACAACCACCCAAGTAACCGGCCCAGTGTCAAGGCCTACCACCCTCTGCTCTAACTGCAGTACACCGAGGGTGGGCTTGGATGAACGCAATGCGCGAATTCCCTATAAGCAGGACGAGAATCATTTGACCACATGTGATGCTCCACCCCCTCACAGATTCCTCGCACATAGCTCTCCTTGTCACCTCTTAGCGCACGTACAGTTTTATGGCCTCAGCTCCCTGAACAGCTCAGCTCTGCCATCTCAGCCTGGCCCTGTGACTCTGGTCAATGGTATCCAGTGTCCCTTGAGAGACAAAATTCTTCTTTGCCTCTGATGAGTTCCAAGACATCCACGGCAACATCAACGATGGTTGTCTTGAAGGCACTGCACAACTCTCAGGACCTCGCCAAAGCACCCAAGACCTCCCAAATTCACTCAGCTTGTTCAACAACTCCCTGCAGCCCCTGCTATCCTTGAGCTCTCAACAATCCAGCCGAAGGCTGCGGATTGGTACCATTCTCCTGGATTTAAGGTGCAAAAAGTTAAGAGTTATGTTACAAACAAGCCGTGTTCAGTTATTGAGGACAATGAGCGACTCGCTCGGTAGACCCTGCAGTTCTGCGATCATCCTCCTTAGTGCACCACCTCAACCGAGGACATGGCTCAATCTCCCTTGCCACACCGCCCAGCCGTTGGAATACCAAGTCCAGCGATGTGAAGCTTTGGTGCTGAACCATGAACCTGGCCACTCACTAAGTCCATGGACTTCTTGCAAAGTAAGGAATTGAGTGCTATTCAGGTTCCAAGTTCCTGAACCCTGGGGACCAAACACGTCCTCATAACATTCCCTATTATTCCAGTCGATGCATAAATCTCCCAAGACTAGAAGTGTAATCTCGTCTGCGGGCACTCATCAACACAGACTCGAGCGTTGCATAGAATGCTCCTTCAGGGAGGATCACTCGCCTCATGTCGGAGCATAAACAGAGCACCAGGGAAATGACATCCAAGGAGTGACGAATTCCTTCAGTCTCCATAAATACACTCGCTTGACGCATGTTACCCATTTACTTGGAGTCAGCTCTATTGGACACAGCTACGAACTCGTTGTGGCCATGGTACCTCAGAGCGACCAGTCAATAGTTGGTGTAACCACTCCGCCATGATCTCGCCCGCAATCCGGTCTCCGAACCTCAGAGAGTGCTGTAATACGATTGTCCAAACTCAAACTTTGGACGTCAGATCATCAGGACAGTGCTCATCCTCTTCTTGGGGATTCAGGACATCCCCATGGCGCCCACCAAAACGGGGTCTGCCTGCTGGTTAACCCAAGGAGGCACCGCCGTCTGCTGGACACCACCTCTAGGCTACCACTCCGACACACTCCCCGCAATCTAGACCTCGGAATGTTTACCCCGTGGTTCCGCTCCTATCATCACAAAGATTGGGTGGTACCCGGAGGCTTTGTCCCAAATCCGTCATCCTGTGAGCTGCCCTATGAGGAGAAGTTCACAGGAGGTACTACCACCGCAGTGCGTTTTCTAGATTCCTCTTTGCCGTTTTGTGTTTTGCGGACATGAAGGGTTTACGGTGCCGCGATCGTGCACAATCTGCCACCAACTCCTAATAAGAAGTAAAACCCAATTGCAGGAGACGTCCAGCAGACGACAGGGGCCTAGATTATGGATATGGCAGTTGCCTCACAAGGAGACCTCCTCCACCTTTGACAGGTTTTGTTTTGAATCCTGCCTGGGTGTCCAATCCAAACCAGGAATAGATTAAGATACGCAGCAATCCAAGATGTCATTGAAAGCCGATCTTCAGTTTTTTGACCCGGAAGCATAAAAGTACTGGACATTTTAGCTCACGCTACAGTTCGTTGGCTTGTTGCAGATTTCCTGAGTTCGATCCCTTTAAGAATAAATAATTATATTTCTTGTGATGAGGAAAAGGTTCCTTTCATGTTTGTTTGGAACCTAGGTGTTGGTTAGTGGTTAAGTGGTGGCTTGGGATCCTTGGGTCCTGAATTTAAGCCCCGTTGGCCGCCTGAATTAACACCAGGGGGTTGATCAGCCTGTCATCCTTCCGAGTCGGCAAAATGAGTACCAGCTGTAGCAGCCAGAAAGGCTGCACACGAGGGAGGGTATTGACGGATTTTATGAAAACATCTGGTTATTGGTGTGGTGCAGGCATGAATGGGCCGAATGGCCTCCTCCTTGAGCGCATCATTAAATTTCCTGTGTAATTCCTTGTAATCGCAGCGGCTCAGAACTCCTCATTCCGCACCTCAGGCCCGCCCATAAGTATGTAGAGTCTTCGCACAGATGAACTGCATCACTCTGCGAATCAAGGTCAGACGATCTGCACATTCCCAAACGAATCTTGCACCTCGCAGCTTGAATCTCTCCACGACATGCCCGCCCGAGAATCCAGTCCATGCAAGGCAATGAAAAGTTCTGGGAGGCAGTACACACCTTGACAAACTCTGACGTAAATCTCAAAATAAGTCAGAGTAGGAACCACCACACCTCACAGCATCTCCAGTCGCAGAGTATAATTCAGAAATCAATTGAGTCCGTTTTGGTAGCATCCCCATGAAGAATAGCCATGGAGAATGCTTAAGCAGCACCAACGCTCTGCAACAGAGTATGGTCGCCAATTTCATGAAAATGACTATTCCTCAGAGGGAATCCCAATTCACTGAATCAAATGCTTTGCGGAGATCAACATCGGCTGTGAAGCAGCCCCTTGCTGAAACAACTCTCTTTGTGTTCATGAGGACCGAAGGGTTGTTTCCACAGGTGGGAAAAAAGAGCATGAAATGATATGGATCGTCGAGCAGTGGATCCTGTAATTTAGGCCATTTCACCAGAAGGGTTGATGGTGGGCCGTGGTGCATCCTGCAGAAACCTGTGGGCACAAAGCACCGAAAGAGCAAGGCGTGTTGGACCAGTCTCAATTAAATAATGGCACTGACCTGTACGAGAAGGTTCAGGAGCTTTTGCTGGGTAAGGGCCAAAGGAGGAGAGAAGGGAGAGGGATGCCAGTGTGCGATGAGAAAACCCGCTGGCTTGAGATCACCATGCAACGCTGACTGCCACACATGCGCAAACCTACATGCAATGCATAACGCACACAACATTACCTGGTTATGCATTCGTAAAAGTTTCACCAGCAAACTCTCCCGAATTCTAGACTGCAGGACAACAAACTTTATTGCATGCAGTTAACCAAGTAAATTACATTCTCTGCCTTTTTCACCAACAGATGTTTTTTATTTTGTATCCAAATCCACTGATGAAGAGCTAGATTCTAAAAATAGAACAGGGTCAGAGAAGTAACAGAAAAAAAAGGGAACGTAGAAAGAGGAGGGAGAAACACACGCACAGCAGGGGTGAAGGCACAAAATAGAGGGAGACTTGGACAAATGAGGATTGGGGGGCAGAATGAGGGGTAGGAGGACGCAGCAGGGTGACAAGATAGATAAAGAAGCAAATATCAGGAAGGAAAACCTGGGCTCTTTACAGCAAACACTCTCTTACCAGCGCTAACTGGACGAATCAAAGGTGTGTTACTCAGTCATGAAAGAGGAGAGAGCAATCAATACAAGCTATTGCTTGGGACTCCTAGATTGGAAAAAATGCTCACTGTGCTTAGTGCGGCCCAATAATCTGTGCAGTAAAACAAAACAAACAATTAAACTCATGAAAATTGCAACCATTCTTACGTGCTTTTTTCCTGATGCTCTTTTGTATAACCAGCACATTGGCGTGGTCTGCTATCATTTTCGGGGTAAGTCTGTGCTGCTGATGCAGTGTGCGCGCGCTGTGAGTTAGTGGGCAGTGATTTGGAATTTCGTTCCATGGTGCTGTGTAGCTCGCCTACTCTTTGCGAAGCACACCAAGGGCATACTTGTGCTGTGGAGTTCCGCCCCTCTCACTACTACTACTTCTTTTGTTCGTTGTGTCCTGATCTGTTCGGTGTTCTAGCCTTCCACGAGCCGACTCTGTACAGCTCTGCTGGAGCTCGACATTCATTGGTTCCACTGTTCGTGCCAAGCCCGCGTATCGCGCACAGTTCATAAAATGTGACCCTGCTTCTACATTCGCGGCCTTGTGCCTTTGGCGTTTTTTCTATCCGTTTTTTCGTGGGCATACTTCATGTTTTTCTGACCTGGGCTCTTAAATTGTGGCCACGTGGCTTCACGTATTGACGGTGATCACGGCTTTTTCACGGGATTTTTTGATTTTCCCTCATGAATCGACGAACCGCCCGGCAAGCCTTATCCCTCTTTTTCCCATTGAGAACATAACGCCGACATTCACTCAATTTCGGACATTCGCGGCATTTATCAGGATATCCGCTGGCGAATGTCAGAGTCGGCAATATACAAAAAAAAGAAAGAGAAACCGTATTCGAGCAGTTTTCTTGGCGCCTGCTCAGTGCTACTGTCGAGGGTCCTTTTGACTGCTTCTCTCTCTCTCTCCGTGCCTGAATGATCCAGTCTGGGATTCTCTGCTGATAAAGGTGGCAGCTGCTTGTGATTGAGCCAGGTAACAATGTCATGCATCCAGCGCATTATTCATGATATACGAGATCAAAAGCACAATTCTATAAGAAGTTGAAGATTGGCAAACTAGCCCAGTTATCCAAGCTCGAATTCCCATGACTTTTGAATTACGACTGTAGATTCAAAAATCAAGTCTTTGCATGGCACTTCACTTTGTCTCCCCACGCCGCCCCCCCCGCCCACCATGCCACCCCTGCATACCTCTTGATGAAAGAGGTAATTACTAGTCGTTGCCTGTTCCTGGTGGCTCCAGTTATCTCCGTTAACTCCTCCAGTGTAAAGGGCAGCAGTCAAAAGAGCGGAGTGAGGCTAAGGAAGAGGTTCAAAAATTTTGCTTTATTCAATAAACTTGAAAATGCACGGTGAATAGGAAAGGATGAGAAGAAAAAAGGAAAGGATGAGTCAGAATAGAAAAAAGTGTGAGGAGGACAAAAAGGGAAAGGTGGAATGATTTATATTATGTGAACAACATACAATATGTTATTTACCTGAGTCGCGTCGAGTCAGAGCGTGCATTCATTAATGCAGAAGAAGCTCAAAATTACAAAAATGTAGTTGAATAATTTCAGAGTGAGACAACCATTGGGTTGATGCGAAACAGTAAAATGAATCTACATTATATATATTCTAATATTATAGTACTATACTTACTATTGATCTAATCAAATATAAATGTTTGTACATTTTCCGCCCGCCGGCGATGCGCGAGACGACCCGCGTTTAAAAACCAATAGCGGGCCCTTTCCCATCCCGAACAAGGACGAATCTAGTCGCAGCCTGTTTCGTGAGTCACTGCCGAATACCCGCTACGAGTTTTGGTGTTTTTTTGGATGCACACCAGCAAGCCTTGTGCGTATGTTAACTCCACCTATACAGTGGTGATCGCGCGAACTTCGATGTTACTAATAATGCCGCGTAGATTAGCCAAGAGATTGTTAGACTGCAAACAGCCCTGCTTGGAAACGAGCACCGCTTAAGCAGCCGCTTCTTCAGGGATAAACGAGCGGACAGATATATTTAATCGGCAGTCCCCGTGGACCCATCACTTTATCGGCTATTAAAAAACCAACTATATTCACGAATGCATAATACGTGGTTCAATGGAGGTGGAAGGACGCAAGAACAGTTTTTACATTCACACAAGGACATTTATTATAATAAAGCACGTATGCAATTAAACAAGGCAAAACAACGTATGACAGGAGAACTACAACGTTCTACACAATCAACTTAACAGTTTTTTATACTTAGTAGACCCCTGGGCCAGGACACACGTAACACACACACACACACACACGAATACCAAGAAATGGTGGCTGTGCGCTTTAATAACGGGCCTCACGCTCGGAGGACAGGGTGAGCGAAACCCAGGACCTATCTCGAACCTCTCCACCATCCGTGTGTCTTCAAGTTGTTCGGACCCGGGCTCCCGCGAGAAGCGAGCTGGACCCATATCGCCATGAGCCGCGATTCCTTCCCGAGCTCCGAGCGAATCCTCCGCGCTCTCCACAACTAACGTGCTGTGAGACTGAGCCGCCGGATATCCTTCCCGTCGATGCGCCGCTCCGAGGAACCACCTCCAACGGAGGCCGATGAGTCGCACCCAAGCCGTGAACCAAACGGGAACAAGAAGCTCCATGAACCAAGAAGAGCTAGCTGAGCAACCAGCCTCAATATGTCTCTTTCCGATGAACAACAGCAGCCGACTCTCTTCGACAACAAGCCCAGGAGAAGCCGACACCCACCCCAGACTCGAGCCGAGAAACCGGCTCAACTCTCTTCGCAAACAAAGCAGCTCTTCAAAAAGCTCTCCGAGCCATAGCAGGACCCGCGACGGCCTGCTGAACAACTACTCTCCCCCGAACAAAGAAGGATGCTCCTCTTTATCCTTCCTCGCCCCCTCCCTGCGCCCGGCGTGACTCATCCCCTCTGGCTCCATCCCCCGCTCAAGTGCACGGGTGGGAGGGAGTTGTTGACGTCATAGAATCACGGGACGGAGGCTTTCTTCCTCTTCGCAGAGAGGGGGAGGGCGTCTCCATTGTGTTGATGATCGATGCCCTAACTATTAAATTGAATCGCGCAGCGCACCTTAATCGCATTTCTAAACATATTTAACAATGGAGTGAAGCTATTCTAGGACAAGCACTTACGACATAGCTGACTAAAGAACCTTGAATGTTGTGTGCAATCGAATTCCCAAATTTGTAAACAATATTATATTATAATATATATATAATATATATATATATATATAGAAATATATATATATATATATATATAAATAATTATAAATTATAAATATATTAATATAAATATATATCTTCTTCTTCTCTCGGCTGCTCTTCGCTGCTCATTGGGTCGCCACAGCGGATCATCCGTTATGATCTGCATACTGATTTGGCATTGGTTTACGCCGGATGCCCCTTCTGACGCAACTTGGTCCTCTTACGACACAGGGATAAGGGATTGGGTTTCGCGCATGATCTCGGGCTCCGACACCCTCTCATAGCGCGGCGCAGCGCAAGCAGAGCTCCCGTCCTCAACGATCCCACAACCCAAGCTCCGAGTAGCCGAATTATAGGACGCCACGCCACCACGCCCGGATATATATATATAAATATATTATATTAATCTATAAATAATATATATATATAATTAATATCACAGAACATACACCCACACATATTATATATATATATATATATATATATATTAACTTAGGAGACGACGCTGTGAACCGTTGGTTCCCATTGTGACAAGTGGTTGATAACAAAATCATTCAAACAAAAAAAGCTGCTCCAGCGAACTATACCGCTGACGGTTTTTGGGCATTGATCAAATAATCCCAAGAGACACTCTGACTGTTTCCTAGTTGGGTAGGGGGAGATTTTTCCCTTTTAGAAATTGGACCAATGGGTTTAGTCATAATTAGAAAAACCTGATTCGTAGGGCGGTGGGGGCTAATGACACAGTTGCAAATTGCTGTCAATGAATATTCAAGCGAGTATCGAAACTGTGAAACAAGAAAAAGCACGGTGAAAGAAGTCGACCTATCACGATTGACGCAAAAACTCCTTATTGAGATGATTGCAAAATGAGGTAAATCCTTCTGGAGCTACCCAACACTAAAAATAACTTGTTTATTTTGGGTTATTGGGCTTCAAGTCCCCAATGAGGACGCACCACGCACCCCATCTGGAGGAAAAACAACAAGATCATGGAGAAGATATATTAGATCAAAATGAACTTCCACGCCAGAGATAATTTTTGATATTCATGTGCATTTCGGTAAAACAACTGGAAAGCTTATGCTCTGCGGTGACAGACATCGTTCATGAGATCACGATATCAACAAATTACGAATATAAGTATGTGGCTCTTATTTGATTGATTTTTGTGAGATCTCAATAAATCAATTTTCAAGTATGAAAGCAAGATCTTCGGCCACTATGATTGCAGGGCCGTGCACGAGAAGGTCCTCTCCGCCTTCGATTAAATGTGAATGGACGTCATACCAAACACTCCGACAACGCAACGTGATGGGAACGCATATTCAGTTGATTGTACCTTGTATTGCTATCCTGGACAGAGCGCCGGGGAGCTAGTCACGGGTGAGTCTTTTCGTACCGCTGCATACCAACAATCGAGATTCTAACTGGCTGCCACTACCGCAAAGGAAGGAGGAGTTGTTGCAAACTGCGACCTACTAGACGGCTTGATTCCACAAACAAAATTCCACACACCGAGCTTGCCGCGGAGTGGTTTCTGCGGAGATGCAGATCAGTGGTACATACGCCACAGGTCGACTCCGCGCCGATTTGCGAATACTCGAAAGCCGCTTGGACGGCAGATTATGACATCAACCGTTTTCCTTGTTTTTCTAAGGTATAGCGATTTACGGACTCAACCAAATCGGAGATGGGAGACGTCAGGCCTGCGCGTGTTTATCGTCGGAGCCTGTCTTTGACTTGGCTCCGCAGTATAACATTACTGGCAGAGTTTGGGCACGGGGAAGATATGCCGATGAACCAAGTCTGGTTGTGAAACAAAAAATGTCAACAACAAATAGACAAGATTACCGTACTGCTGAATAAAGGAATGTATTGGAGAGATTTCAATGCACCAGATAAGGCAAGGAGGTAGGGCGAAAGTCGTGAATCGGAGAATAACAGTTGACAAAGCAAGCATTCTATTCCACAGACACAAACAAAGCAAGCACGTGATAATTGTTGCGGTCCATAATCACAAACTACTGCTAATCACGACAAACAGCTGTTCCAGATGTATTCGAAAAACACGCTATCAAAAACCAGCATTGAACGAGACAGGGTTGCCTAGGTTTCGTGACGAATAAATAAATAAATTTAAGGCGACTCTCAATACCAATTAAAGCAAGGAAGCATATTTTTGACTGTAAATCAAACCCAGTTTTTAACTTAACAGACGGCGGCACACCTTTTTTTTCTAGAGGAATTTTCAAAAATGCATTGGAACGACTAAAACGGGGATAGGCGATAGGTCTGACGCTGCCGGCGAGGTCAGGTTATTGCGACAGGTCACGTATATAAATGTTTAGCTCGGGAACCTGAGGAGCCTGCACCAGGTGTCCTTACCAGGAAGGTTGCAGGATCGCAAGAGGCAAGTCATCTACTACGGCTGTGAAACAAAAAGTCCACACGCGTTCACTGCAGACAGGAATAGAGGACGGTGAAGCGCAAACGAAACATATCGTGTCGAGTAGGCCGCTGACTGCTCGAGCCCAGAATTGTCCTCCCTAGCCGCTCGGCTACGGGGATCTAAAAACGAGCACTGACCAGGATTACGTGCTCTCTTGTGATCCTGTGGTGCTTTCGTTTTGGAGCAAGACTTTATTTCATCAGAAATACAACTTCGCATTCCAGAAATCTAAACTTTTAATCAGGAACACGAGAAGGATCGTGGCACAAGTTCCCTCTCGATTCTTGTTGACATACTCTCAGCGGCGGGAATGGGGGGGTGGGGAACTCGGCTGTTGATCTTTTACGCGTTCAGGGGAGAGGGGAATGGCTGGCTGGATTCTTTGGGTTCCCCGATGAAGAATCGTGTTAAGCGTCCCCACACCGTATTACACCTTCGTCGCCGCCGCGTCGCCGTATTCTCTTCCTGCACTTATGCCTGACTCGGAAGATTGCCGACGCTCCCTTTCCGATCCAGTCGCTGCAGCTCGCAGCGCATCAATGGGACTCGCGGCAGCCAGCGCAACACCAACCACGCAACTTCAAGCGCCTTGTTGCTCGCGTCTTAATTCCTCCGTACGTTAGGAGAACAATATGCAATTCCAGGATCAGAACGGATTGGAGCGGGCCAGACGCGCCCCCTGGTCAGTTGCCCTCCTCCCCATTGGTCGGCGCAAAAGGGGCGTGAACCTCACTGATCCGTAAATTTCATACGGAATTCACATAACGCGCCTGGAGGCGGTAGCCATGCCCGCCTCGGCGCTCTGCGGGGCATCTGGCGATTAGGATATGGGCGTGAAGATTCTGATCCGAATTGCTCTCGGCATTTCGACCGCGTCTGGACGCGTTCGGCATCGTTACTGCCGAACGGCTCGAGACAGACGACGTTGGGTTGATGGTGGGTGGTGGAGATGGTTCGTTAGAAGAAATAGGCAAAGGTGTGGGGTTTTCTGTGTGGTTTTGGTGGTCGGACGCGGCGGTTACGGTGTGTGATGGTTCAGTAAGGTGTATGTGAGGCAAAGGTGGTGTGGGTTTTCTGTGTACGGTTTTTGGTGGTCGGGCGGGCGGCGTTTGGAATCGGTGAAGCGGTGTTTGCGGGATGGAGTTGTGAAGGTAGAGGCTTGAAGGTGGTGGTTTGTTTGCGTCATGGGGGCTAATGTCGACAAATAACTATAGAGAAAAGAAAATGGCAAACTCAAGTGTCGCAGCCCCGGATGAATCACACATAGTCCTCGAAACAAGGGTGTGGGCTAACACACATGGATATCGAGATATCTTCCCGGGACTTTATGGTCAATTGTGAATTTTCCACAACCGTAACACTACCCCCCCTTTTTACAGACTCGCGAGTCGTCAATCTCGTGGTACCATACGTTAGTTCTCCGGCCTTATATTTACCTCGGATCCCTGAGTGCGACATTATGTTTCGTGCCCAAATAAATAACCTCAGGCATTGGTAAGCGAACTAACGAAATCCTGCACTCATTCAGACGACTTAAATAAAATTGCGCGCTAGACAGACTGCCGGGGCGCACCTATTTACAGTACATTCTTCACCTTACAAATTTGTACACTAACCATGGCCAGGATCAATGGGTGACTTCAATAGAGAAAAAGCAGTTTAGTCAGTGGAGCTAGGCTGCTCGCATGCACTCGTGGCTGATGTCAATGCCAGGTGACAGGACGTGGCTTTGGGTACTGCTCACACGCATTCCATGGCCTCCCCCTTTTAATTAACGCAGTGAACTCTACAACGGTGCTGCTGACACAACGCAGTCTCCGTCCAGCTCAAGTGGCACACGCAATGAACCACGTGTGATTGGCTTGCACACGCGTCTCTCGTGCCAGCTAGTGGCACATCGCAATGAGCACTACGGATGTATGGTGATGTGGATGAACGCACT
>CM068953.1:35901669-35921738 GCA_035128595.1 Eptatretus atami | reverse complement strand
GAGGGAGTTGTTGACGTCATGAATCACGGGACGGGAGGGCTTTCTTCCTCTTCGCAGAAGAGGGGGAGGGGCGTCTCCATTGTGTTATGATCGATCCCTAACTATTAAATTGAATCGCGCAGCGCACTTAATCGATTTCTAAACCATTTAATACAATGGCAACCGAGTCTACTCTAGGAACAAGCACTACATGTCATAGCTACAAAGACTGAAAGTTGTGGCAATCGGAATTCCCAAATTGTAACAATATTATATATATATTATATAAATAAAATAATAAAAAAAATAAATAATATTAAAAAAATAATATAAAATATTATAAAATATATAATAATCTCTTCTTCTCACTTCGGCTGCTCCCTTAGGCGTCTCTCACAGTCGACGCATCATCCGTTAATCTGATACGATTTGGGCATTAGCTTTACGCCCGCTCACCCTTCCTGACGCAACCCTGGCGCCTCTTAACGAACAAGGATAAGATTGGGTTTCGCCATGATTCCGGCGCTCCCGACACCCTTCACTAGCGCGCCCACGCAGAGCAGAGCCCCTCCTCAAGCCGATCCCTCCAACCAGCTCCGAGAGCCGGTATAGGCCACCACTACGCCCGTCCATACAGTATAATTATTATACTACATAATACATATAAAGAATTATATAATATATGCTATTATATAACCAGACATCACCCACCCATATATCTATATCTATATATATATATATATAATATCTAGAGACGACCTGTGAACCCGTTGGGTTCCCATTGTACAGTGGTTGATAAAAAAATCATTTCAAAACAAAAAAAGCTGCTCCAGCGAACTATACCGCTGAGGTTTTGCATTGACAAATAATCCCGCAAAGTACTTGACTGAATCGTGATTGATTTTTTAATAATTTTTTTCATGCCTGATTTAACGAAACTTGATATTGCGAAGTCAATGTGAAAAAAAAGAAACGGTAAAAAAGTCGAAGAAATTATTGTGTGTAATCTTCTAAACACAATTTATTATTAATGAACACGATAGTTTAGATCAAATGCGCGTTTGTTTTATGCTAAAAATAAATCGTTCTTGTCTTACTAAATGTTTGAGATTTTTATTAATATTCAAGAAAAACAAGCTCAAATGAGCCAAGATCCTCTCTCTTAATGAGGACGTCATAAAACGAATATGACTCATTGTGATGTATCAGGTTTGCGATAAATTATCTGTGCTAACCCGGCTTGATTCCCACAAACAAAATTCAAACAGCTTGCCAGTTTCGAGATATGTTATAGCGATTTCCATTAGCGGCGAATTATACATCAACTTTTTTTCTAGGAAGAATTCCAAAATCGGAGATGGTTACTGCCTGCGCGTGGCTTTCTGCATATACATGGCAGTTTCACGAAGATCCGATGAAAACTCTGGGTTGTGAAACAAAAAATGTCAAAAAATAGAATGACATCATAAAAATTGATATGACGTCATAGTGATGTATCATATGTGTGGTAATTCATCTCGCTAATGCCCTGTTCGATTTCCCACAAACAGAATTCAAAAGGTTGCCTAGTTTCGGAGATAATTTTTAGGCATTTCCATTAGCGAGAATATTTTGACGTCATAACTTTTTTTTCTAGAGGAATTTTCAAAATCGGAGATGGTTACTGTCTGCGCAGGGTATTTTTACATATATATGCCAAGTTTCAGGAAGTTTCGATGAAAACTGTAGGCTGTGAAACAAAAAGTCCACAAGAAGAAGATGAAGAAACAACAATGAGTAAGACTAGAGATCCTCCACGAGATCTAAAAAATATCAAAAAATAATCTTGTATTTGCTTTAAAGTTTATTTACATCAAGAAATACAACTTCCATTCCAAGAAATCTGAAATTAACAAACAAAGTTTTCAAAGTTTGTTCTTGTTAATAGGCTTAAAGTGTATTCACCTTAGTTGATGACAGATATATTGCACTTGTTTATTTACTATACTGAACTATCATGTAAAGCATATTTTATAACCTTGAGAATTATCACAGCAATGCATCACCTTATGAACAAATACATTTACATGTACGATAATAAGCAGGTCTGGATAGTACAAACAAGTAAACAGTGGAAAACTTGAATATTAATGGGTAGTGAATTACATTATATTGAAAAGAAGAAAGTTTTGAGTGTTACAGGTGTTAAGTTATGGTGGTATAATTATTCAAGCGAATTAACTAATTAATGCCTATAAAGTCATATATATATATAATATATATATAATAAATATATATATATATATACATATATATACATATGGAATGTACAAAATACAAAATAGCTTTCAATGTAAAGATGGAAATTGCAGTTAAGATAATCTTTACTTTTAATTCACAGTATTTATTGTTTAGATGAAAGACGGAATAAATGACGCATTTAAAAATAAAATAAAGAAAATAAATTATAAAGAAAAAGGAGTTGAATGTTCAATACACCATCTTGTTGTGAAAGAAAACACAGACTTTGTTACTTAATCTACATCAAGGAAGATCTAAGATGTACACATGTACCTTTGTATGATATAATCATTATTCATTGTATTTGATGAATAAAAAGAACCTGCCAAACATTGAAAATTTCTGTACAAGTTACAGTATGTCACTTCTAAAGAATTAACTGTCTTTAGGAGATATTATGTAGTTATGTGTTGCCAATTTTCAAACACAAATGAGTGATTAATCAGCCATAAAAATGGCTCTGTCATTAATGACATTCATTGTGTGGTATTTCATTTAAACTGTGTATAGTATATGCAACAGCGAACTGCCAAACACTCATTACATAGAATTACACCATTGTTTCAGAGCACATTCTTGCAATAACTGAGTAGACTCTACCATTATCAAAACAGGGTTACCATGTCAGAAAGAGGAGCAATTATGGGTGCAAAAAGGGTGCATTCATGGCTTGCTTTGTCACACGTGACCACAAATGGTCACATGTGATTACTTGGTCACATGTGTGACTATTCAATTAGGGCAATAATTAATTAGTAAAAAACTTCAGTGACTTCATATTTGGTGGAAACTAAGATACATAGAAGCTAGCTTTTGACATGAAATATAAACATAATCAGAGCTATGGTTTTCAAATGGCATAAACTTTTCCTGTTTTGGGGTCATGTGTGTGACATTCAAAGTGAATTCATTTTCTCTGTTATTTATTAGATCATGTTTGAATGAAAACTATTTTTTTTTAATGAAATATTTTAGAATCAATTTGGACAAGCATAATATAACATTGAAACATAGAAAAAAAACTGTTAAATACTATTTTAGGCTTGTCCAATATTGGGGGAAAAAGCAAGTTTTCTTCATTAAAATGGATGCCAATGTTAATTTATGCAAATGAGCATGAATGGGCCATTAATTTGAGAAAAAAAAAGTATTGTCGATCTAACTTTGAACACGATTCTTTTTAAATATACAATTGAAAAATCCAAAGAAATAACTTGAATTTTTTCAAATTTGGTTCACTTTCCAAATGAATGGCCCACATATGAATGCTGTCTGTCTGGCCCACCTTGAAACATTCCTCAGAGAGAGAAATAATTATGAAGTAAATGTTGCCTCAAATTAATTCAAACGTCCTGGAAACTTATACTTTTTGCAATCAGACTAAATAATTAACGTGGACGACCGCTGCCTTTATCACTCCCGAAATTTGTTTTTCCCTTTGGTGTTATGAAATAACCTGTATAACCTCCCATTTTTGAGCTCTTTCAATCGGTGGAAGAATAGAAGGCTTCCTTTTTTTCCTTTTTATATCGTGGTATTTTTACCACGGGATTCTGCTCGTAATGATGAATTTGCTGCTTGAGGTTTCTGTATGTTGATCTCATAATCGTGTATACGTCCATTATGGAGAGATCAACATTTTATCAATCAATTGTCCGATGAAAATAAGAAAAGTACCGATTGTTGGGTGACAGGGTTTTTCTAAACATGAAGAGGTTGATCATGTCAACTAATTCGACTCATAATTGCCAGAGTAATCATTATGCATTCATACAAATAGACTGGATGAGTTCAATGGCATACTTGGATGGTTCATGAACGAGTAAACTGTGAAGGATGTTTACATACGCAGTGCAGCCGGTAGGAAGGATGGCAGTGCTGGAAAGCAGCTCTGCGTAAGCCATCTCCGCAGAGGCGAGGAACGCTCCCAACTGTGCAACAAGTACGCGCCTTACCATTGCAATCCGCTGTGGTGAGGGAGAAATGTAGAGGGGGCACAGTATTCCAGTAAAGTCAAGCACTCTTCTACCCAGTAAGCTACACAGAGGTCTTGCAGCAAATAAAGAATGGATAGGATTCCAAAATCTGAATGGTATACTGCATGTCACAAGTAATAAAATCATAATAGGTTTTTCTTTCTCAATAATGTAATAATAATGTAATAAAATAAACTCAATAATGTAATAAAACGAAAGACATTTATAATAATGTTTTGCGTTCTTCAAAATGAAGGTTGGCACTCATGAAAAGTCAGCATTTTTGATTTTCACCTGTCTTAATTTCCTGGGAATTCTGTATTTTCATAAGCCTGGTGTTGGCTTAATGGCTGGAGTGTGGGCTTGGGATCCTAGGGTCCTGAATTCAAATCCTGCTTAGCTGTTGAATAAATACCAGGTGGGGTTGACTCTGCCTGTCATCCTTCTGAGGTCAGCAAAATGAGTGCCAGCTTTCTGGCATTCTGCGTCAGAGTGGCGACCCGTCCAGGATTATGCCCAATAGCCAAGGAGACTGCTTAGGCAGCACCAACGCTCTGCACAGAGTATGGTCCCAATGGATGGATGGATATATTTTCATCCAATTTGTGAGGTCCAAGAGCAATGGCACTTTTAATCATGTGTCTGAGGCCAAAAGGTTTGAGGATGATTTCTGAATCAAAATTTTGTGCCGATTAGAAAAAGATTTTTTTTATTGCCATAGCTGCTGACTTTTTGATGAAAAATGCCATTTTGTGCCTTTTTCACCCAAAGATGACAAAAAACGTTTTTAATTCAGTTATCGAAAATTACCACTACACTTGCGTGTGTGGTATTAAAATAAAGCCCACCCCTTGGTATTAAAAAATATTATAGAGATGACATTGGAAAATATTGTTGCGGACCTGGGGTCGGGGGCGAGAAGACCATGAGGGGGGGAGGGGTGGGGGGGGGGGAAGCTACCTCGGGTTCCCACCAGATTCTCCGGAATCACAGGTCGTCACACACAAATAACTCCATGACGCAGCGGGTTGCGAATCGACCGTGAACACCAATAACTCCATCACGTGACTAAGGGTCCTCTGTCTAATGAATACCGGTTACCTAATGATCACGTGATCTAATTATCGGGGGACACACCCTCGGTATGCCTTGTGCAAACCGGATCAGATGCAGCCGAGCGTAACTGTCCAAGAATGTACCGGCTAGAAAAACAGATCATTGGGGGATAACGTCTCGGCTAGGCTAGGATACGAACCATGTTGGACCAATAAAGGAAAAGACGAAAACGAGCTGGGAACATTTCCACACAAAACATTTATTGACACTCAAGCGAGGAAAGGTATGTGGCACAGTAAATTGGGTTTATTGGTATGTACAGCAGGGATAGCAAGGAATTTGTGGGGTGCGACAAAAGGCAAGCAATTAACAAAAGCAGACACAGAGCAGACTTATCCCATGAGAACTTCTACAATCTTAAATTATGCTACGACAGGCGCCGATCACACACACAACACACACACACACACGCACAACACCGCACCCGAGGAGATTAGATAGCCAGAAGGAAAGAGAGCAGATGAGGACGAACGGCTCGCAATACCTGGCATGGTCGGCCGACCAACGCAACCAGTATGCTTTGGGGAGGTAGGAGGGAGAAATACTGGTGTCTAAGGTGTGGGAGCGGGCTGCGGTGTCGTGCCAGAGGAAACTGTGATTGCGGATCAGTGGGATGCTCTTTTGTGCGTCCAAAGAGGATGACATAGAGGGGTGGAAAGAGAGAGACGAGAAAAGATGCGTGAGGCAAAAGATTCCTACCCTAGTCGTGCATAGGTCTGTGAGTGTAGCGTGTACCTCCGTAGGACGCTCTCCTTGAACGTTTCCACCTCAAGAGTTGGCGTGATATCTCCTGCTTAGTCACTTTGCCGGGGCTCGTGGAAATGTGTGCTCCGCACTGGTCCCAGAATAATGGCTGTCATACACACCACGAGTGTAGAATCCACCACGAGGAGCAGTGAAGAAGGGGCGGAGCAGAGAGGTGAAGGAGAGGGCGAGGGAGGCAGGCGAAAAAGAGGGCGAGGCAGGCAGGCGAAAAAGAGGGCGAGCAGGCAGGCAAAAAGAGGCGAGCAGCAGGCAAAAAGAGGGTGACGGCTTCGCCGGGTCCCTGGCTTAACATCCTTCCAACGGAATGAGCACAATTGAATGCTCACCCTGCATGCAAACCAGAAGAGGATGGTTTATACCAACTGGGGTTTTGAACCCAGACTAGACAGTTCAAAGGTAAGTGCGCAAACCTCAACCTATCCTTCAAGCCCTTTGTGTTTGTTTGTGTGCGTTTGTCTACAGTCTTAAGCCAATTCCATCCAGACTTGCTATATAGGATCAACATGACCCAATTAGTGTATCACCTTTGTGGTGGTCTTAGAGGGGGGGGTGGGGACAATCAAACTCTCTATGTAAATGTACATTGTGTGGTGCTGCTCCAGGTGGGAGAGGGTATTACAAAGTCCTACCCTTCACAGTACAAGTATTCCTATCCCAACGTTTTGCGTGCAGTGAGGCGTTTTGAATTATACCAGCGAGAGGTATTTTAAAGGGGTATTTTGAATTACATATTTGAAATAGCAATAATAACATAACCCCCTGGCCACTCTCATAGGAAGCGGGTGCTTGTAGTGTCAAATAATGGGTCATAATGGCAGAATAAATCTCAGCAACTAGGAGTCAATTGAAGGGTTTTTCAAACGTAACTCTTCAGAAGTCACACATACTCATGCAGTAATGTGTGTAATACTTTAAAAAAAGTGGTGGTAGTTAGAAGATCCATGTTAAAAAAAATGAAGGCACCAACTACGATAGCTGGCCAATACTTATAAAAATACTAGCTAGCAGTGCCTTCATTTTTGCAATGCTTTCTTTTTTTAACCACATCCTGTAAGTTGTACATTGTCCTGTTTACCACCAAATGTCAGTGCAATCCTCTCCACCATTGCCTTCAATGAATCTTCACTCTGTAATAGAAAATCTATACAGATAATATGTATATATATATATATATATATATATATATTATATATATATACTGTATATGTATATGTATATATATATATATTGTTATCGGCTGTGGAAATTCGCACCACATTCAGGTCTGTAGGTGAGCGTATTCTGAAGTCATGTGTATTAGCCCAAACCGTTTGTTTAGAGGGAATTAATAGTGATTCATTCGGGCTGCGACACTTTGAGTCAGTCGTTTTCTGTTCTTTCTTATTATTTGAATCAACCACGTCAACCAACCACAGCCATCCCCACCACAGCGCTGAACCTCCGCATCTGCGCGACTGCAAATCTCGCAACGCCCGCCATTTCTTCTCCGCGCTCGGTGGGGGGAGGTGCAGATCCAAGCCGGGGTCAAGGTGAGAAAAGGTGGGGCCTCTTTTGGGAATTCCCGCCGAGTTTCCATGAGCCCCAGACTATTTCCTTCGCCCCGCACGGCGCGGGAGGGGGAGCAGAGGGCACTCCCTTTTGCGGGAACCTCTCGAAGGAGGGTGGAGCCGAAAACGGGGGCGGAGTGGAGGCGGAGCCCCGCGCTATAAAGAACGGACACGGCCGGGTGCAAGAAGCTCTCGTCTTTTCGCCTTCGTCGTGGAACTGGTGGGGTGGAGCTGTGAGGAGTCCGTCTTGTGTTGGTCTCTCGTCTCGGGTTGAAGAGTCATCGCCGGGTCGACCCAGCCGGAGCCGTTAAAGTCGAGCTGGTTTTTTTTTTCCGTCGTCGAGTCGGCAGTAAAAGACGGCGAAGGAGACGGAGCTCGGAGTTGAGGTCGGGGAGAGGACTCGACGGCCCACAGGGGAAGTACCTTTCTTTTCTTTGGGTTTTGGCAAATGACTGTGGGAGGCAGCCTTCTTGTAAAGTAGAACTGTTTATAAGCTGTTTGCCGAGTGTTCGCGTTTTCGGTAGTAATCTCGCGTCACTGTTTTCTTTGTTTCATTGCTTATGTGCATTTGTGATTAACTGTACTGGCTGTATTTGGTGCTACCGTGTGGTGTGTGGAATAATGTGCTTTTGGTGTTGAATGTTCCCCGTTTCGCTTGTGTCCTTTCCTTTGTGGTCTCCACTGCTTCACGTAAGGTTCGAGTGGGCATGAATACAGCCCGATAATTAATTGAACCGTCGAGGGCCGACGATAACACCCGCTCGGTTATCCATAGCACGGAACGGACGCTTAAGCGGTTCGTGTCTGACAGTTGACCTGCGGCGAGGTGCGATCGCCCGGTTTACCATCCGCGTGGGTACTTTAGCGTAGGTCGAGTGTGCGAACAACCCTATCCCACGAGGGGTGGCCGATGGCACGATCGTGGTGGGACGAAACCCACCCTGGACTGGCTCCCGGCGTTAGTCGAGAGGGTACGACAGAATTGTCCGTCCGGTGGGGCGAGACGTGCCGGATTCGAGTCACGTGGCCGTTCGCACCCCGGCGGCGCGAATTCACAACATGTGTCAGGAGTGGGATAACAAACTCTCCTGTCTCCAGCTAAATTCACGGAATCGTCAGGGGGAGAGAGCGACCCCCGATTCCCCTCCAAATTAGAGCAGGCTAATTAACCCCCTTACGAGAAATAAGATGGAGTCTCAAGGCGAGCGGGAGCGGGGGTAGTAGGAATGATTTAGAATGTGTAGAAATCATGGTCCAGGATGAAATCCCCATGCAGAAAATGTTAATTGTGCAGAACACGTAACTCCACCAACCTGAACCCAAGAGCCCCGAAATGGGTGTGGTGCGGCCGCAAGTGTAGACACCTCCTCCCCTCTCCACCAAACCCCCCGACCTGGCCGAATCGCTCAGCCGAGTGCAACCCGACATGGCCACTGCTATTTCGCCTGCTGGCAAAAATGAATGCGGATATAAACAAAAAGGATGAAACCGCACTCGAAATGAAAAACGAAATAAAAGGGATGAACGGGAAAATGGATGGAATAAGCAACAAATGAACGAATGAAAAACGAAAATGGATACGAATACAGCAACAATAACAAATAACAAACATGTGTGCAGGCATGAATAATCAAATGAATGCGAATTTCAACAGTGAAGAACGGAATGGAAAACAAATGAAAAATGCAGGTGAGATGCAGCAAATGGCCGAAGCCTGCAGGCGGCGCATGAAGCAACAACAAGGGGAGGTGCGTATGGCGACGCGCACGTGTGGGAGTCGAACGAACTGGGAGGCGGGTGCAACGTTGTCAGGCCCCCGCGTGGAGGCGGGTGAGGCAGGGTAAATTCGGGACGTGTTTAGGCGAGAAGGTGAAGGTTGACGGAGAGAGCAACAGTGAACGGTGACCAGAGGGAAAACTAATTGGGTACGGACAACGTGCACAGAGGGAGATAACAAGGGAAGAGACGGAAATAACAAATAGTGGAGACACGGAATAGAGGGTGAAATTGGAATGGGGTGAAGATGAACACCACCACACAGAGTTGCGAGGCTTAATGGGCGGTGAGCTTGGCGGACTGGTAAAGACCCGGTGTGGCAAGCGCTGGATGGCCTCCTCCAGGAACGAGGGGAGGGAGTATGCCCCCTTGAGGGACTCACGACAGGTGGGTTCGGTCGTCGCTTAGCGAGTTCCGAGGGGGAGTGAGGCAACGGCGTGCACACGAAGCTGGGGGTATAGAGGCCCGGAACCCCTTGTGGTGCACGAATCCCAGCGGTGTTGTGGTCCCGGCGGTTGTGGTGTCGAGGTGTGTGTAACGAGTGGGCAAATGTGTCGTGCAACTGCGCAAAGCGTGGGTGAAAGGCGTTTGTGTGGAAAGGGACGCGTGTGTGAGTAAAATGTGTGCAGGCTGGCGAGTGGGCCGAAGTCGTGCTCCCAGGCACGCGTGGTGTGATGAGGCACCGTGTGTGGAAGGGACCACGTGTGCAAAGGAAATGGCACGAGTGAGTTGAGCGCCGAGTGTGAGGGAGACTGTGTGTAAGGTCACTGTGTGCAAGGAGATTCCGGCGGCAGGCGTGAGCATGCAGCCGCGTCTCCCGGGGTGAGTGTGATGGCATGGGAGGTGAGCGTTTGTAAAACCGCAGGTGTGCGTGGTAAGAACGGAGAACACGGCGACAGAGAGACAAAGGCGAGTGTAGCGGCCGTAGTGTACGGGGACCGGCGGGTTCACCCACAACGAGCGGACGGTCCGTGCTGTTGCAATCGCAACGAGCGCCACGTGCTCGCTTGCGGAGTGAACGCCCGGTCCGAAACGCAGCGTGGATTTTGCCGATCCGCGGACGACAAGTGTAGGCAGATAACGGATTTGGAACGGACGGGTTCTCCACCGCGAGCTTGTTTAAGCTCCAACGGGAAGAGCACATGTGTTTGCGTGGGAACCCCTCGAGTGCGAGGTTTGCTTTGTGGTGCGACGTGACGTCCTGGTGCATAGCGTGTGGTTTGGAATCCGGCAGGATGGTGAATCCTGCCGGATGTACGGCGTCCAAGAGGAACGAGGTACACGTGCAGCTGCTGACGTCACGGGCAAGGTGCAAGGTGCCGAGCTGTGACGTTGCAACGCTGTTGCTGCCGCAAATTTGAAAAAAAATAATTAATTTAACAAAAGCAAGCCTCGCTTTCGGGTGAACAGGATCGCGGTAAGGGGTGGAAGCCCTACCTGGGCAGGATGAAAACTAGTTAGGGGGAAAGGTTAGTGTTTAGTTAGACGGCTTCAAGGGCAGGGGTAAGTCCATGGGAGCCGTGGAATGGTTTAGGTAGAGGATTTGTAGTGAGCTTTAAGTTGGGAAATGATATTTGATTTATGGATTAATCTTGAAGACGGTGACAGACTTTGGATGTGTAGTGGGAGTAGCTAGCTACGTATAATAAATGGAACGTGCTAATAGTGCTAAGGGACTGACGTGGGAGCACGAGTTAGTAGGGGGTAGTTAGAAGGATGGCAGAGTTCAGCGGATGTTGTGTGTTGAACAGTTGGTGAGTTGTGTGGAGGGAGACATGGTTGAGTGAGTGAGGCAGCGGTCTGTGTGAGTGAGCGAATGTGGATGCATGTGGCGATGAGTGATGGGGGGAGGAGTGACTCCCGCCCAAGGGACCCGGGGGGTCAGTGTAGAGTTGACGTTAGGGGTTAGTCCAAATTGAACAAATGGAGGTGTTTTGCTGTTGGTGTGAATGTAGGGCTCGATACCCCATTTTGGAAGGGTGCAGGAGCCCTGTGACGGCTGGGAGCCGTGCTGCGAAAGGTGAGTAATCGCTGAGTGGGTACCCGGGCCACGGGCCTATGTCAGCCGTGGTAGGCCAAGGCCCATGGGGGGCGGGTAAGCGTAGTGGGAGCTGGGTAAGCCGCATGGTGTGCGGGGGCCTGGGGTGCATTAGCCGCGTGGGCATGTTGTGGGCACGGGTACCTCGGAAAGGGGCCCGGGAAGGGCCAGCCTGCACGTGAGCGTTCAAGGGGAAGTTGCCAAGGGCAGCTCCCGGTGTTCTAGGGAGCTGGTAGGCTCGGAGGGCAGGTGTATTTTGAGTGCCTGGGGTGCCATCGTCGAGAATCGCAGAGGTCGTGCTGCCAAGGGACCACGCGTCCCAGCCATGAACGTGTGAGGGCAGAAAGAAACATTGGGGGGAGGCCCGAATTGTGAGGAACCAACACAGCGCCGACGGGAATCTGGGTTGTTAAACCCAATAGATTAAGCGGAGGCGCTTGTTAAAGCCCGGGTGTTTAACACAGTTAATGGATAGGGTTAGATAGGAAGTGTACCCCTCCGCACCATCCATCCTTCGCTCACGTTGTGGGCCGCTGACCAACTATTTGGGGTTAAGATCGCTGAAGTCTGGGGAGGCCATCCTGGGGCTTGAGTTGGGCCTCGACACAGGACGCTAGCCCTCCCTTATTCCCTCCGGGAAGGGAACGTAGGGGTTGGGAGTAGGCTGGAGACGATAGGTTAGCCGAACAAGCGACGATCAAAGGGGTTAGGGGGCGATTTATAAGTGGGGAAGTAAAAATAAAAACAACAAAAAAAAAAGTTGGGCTAAATTGGCGTTTTTTACAAATTAGGGGTGGGGTAGGTACGTGAATGGCAAAGCATAGGTTGGGCAGGGAGACCCGTAGGGGTAGGTCGAGCCCGCCTCCGAGTGGCCAGCACCACGCACTCCCTCCACCAAACGCTGCACTTGCAACGGCAAAAGGCTGCACTTCATCGGCGCTTGCTTGTTTTGCTGCAAGGCGTGCGGCCGGATCATCTCAGCTGTTCTTATTCAAGGCCTCGTGCCGCCAGTTCATTGCGGCTGTTCGTTCGCCTGCAGCGGCCCTGTCTGCGGCTTGTATGCCTCTGCTTTTTCATGGCCATGTCCACTGCCACATCCACCAGGTTGCCTCCGTCAATTTGCTTTGCCCCTCCTTTTCATTTCCATGTGCGCCAGATCAAGCAACAGTTTGCAAGCTGCAAGAAACTGTCCTGGTTGGCAGCTGCAAACGGGCCTGCAGTGGCGGCCGCGTGCACCGGTTTTCTTTTGACTTCGTTTTGCTCCTGCAAAGGAGTCCACATTTGATCCTGGGCCATGGTTAGTGTCGAATTTTAAGTAAGATGTACTGTAAATATGAGTGCGCCCCCGCAATGTATGTCTAGCGCGGAGCAATTTATTTAAGTCGTCCGTATGAGTGGGTTTGTTTTAGTTAGTTACTCAGCCCTCAGGTTATTTATTTGGGACATGAATGACATGAATGTACACTCAGGGACCGTAGGTAAAACGTCTAGGGGAGAACTACACATGATGGCACACAGAATTTGACGACTCGGGACGAGTCCTGTAAAAAGGGGAGGGGGTAGTGTAACGGCTGTGGGAATTCGCAACACCATTCAGGTCCCGAGGTGAGGTAATTTCTGAAGTACATGTGTAGTAGCCCCCAAACCGTTGTTTAGAGGGAATTAATGTGATTCACTATTCGGGGCTGCGACACTTTCAGTCAGTCGTTTTTCTGTTCTTTTTATTTTGAAACGCACCAGTCCAACCACAACCACGGCCAATCCCCACCAACAGCGCCGACCGCGTGCGGCCCGGCCGCCTCCGCCATCTGCGACTGCATCTTCGCCACCCGCCATTTCTTCTCCGCGCTCGGTGTGGGGGAGGTGCGATCCAAGCCGGGGGGTCAAAGGTGAGAAAAGGTGGGGGCCTCTTTTGGGGAATAATTCCCTGGCCCCGAGCCAAGACTGACTTTCCTCGCCCCCCGCACGCGCGCGGGAAGGGGGAAACGAAGAGGGCAAAGCCCCTTTCGGGACCCTCTCGAAGGAGGGTGGAAGCCGAAAAACGGGGGCGGAGTGGAGGGCGGAGCCCGCGCGCTATAAAGACGGACATGGGCCGGGTGGCAAGAACTCCTCGGTCTTTTCCCCTGTCGCGTGGAACTGGTGGTGGAGCTGTGAGGAGGTCGTCGGTTGGTTGGTTGCTCCCTCGTCTCGGGTTGAAGAGTCAAATCGCCGGGTCGAGCCCGCGAGCTCGTTAAAGTCGAGCTGTTTTTTTTCCTAAGTCGAGTCGGCAGTAAGGACGGCGAAGGCAGACGGAGCTCGGAGTTGAGGTCGGGGAGGAGGACTCGACGGCCACCAGGGGAAGTCACCCTTTTCTTTTTCTTTGGGTTTGGGCAAATGACTGTGGGAGGCGCCCATGTCTTGTAAAGTAGATGTTAATAAAGTGTTGCCGAGTGTTCGCGTTATTCGTAGTACTCAGCGTCACTGTTTTCTTTGTTTCATTGCTTTATGTGCATTTGGTGATTACTGGTATGGCTGTATATGTGTGCTATCCGTGTGTGTGGAAATAAAATGGTGCTTGTGTTCAATTTGTTCCCCGTTTTCGCTGCGTCTTTCCCTTTGTGGGTTCTCCATCTTGCTTCACGTATAAGGGTTCGATGGGCGTGATACGCCCGATAATTAATTGAACGTCGAGGCCCGAACGATAACAACCCGCTCGGGTACCCGATAGCACGGAACGGACCGCTTAAGCGGTTCGGTGCCGAAGTCCGACCTGCGGCGAGGTGCGATCGCCGGTTTATTCATCCGCGTGGGTACTTAGGTAGGTCGAGTTTGGCGAACAACCCTATCCCACGTGGGTGGCCGTGGTGATTGGCACGACGTGGTGTAGGCCGAAAGGCCCACCCTGACTGCATCCGGCGTTAGCCGAAGGGTTCCACGACAGAATTTTCCGTCCCGGTGGGCGAGACGTGCCCGATTCGGAGTCACGTGGCCGTTCGCACGCCGCGACGGGCGCGAATTCACAAACAATATAATATATATATAAGTTTATGGATATTTGGTATAATCCCAATAAACATTATGACCACTGACAGGTGGAAGTGAATAAACATTTGATTATCCTTGTTCAATGGCCACCTGTCAAGGGTGGGATATATGAGGCAGCAAGTGAACAGCTGTTCTTGGAAGTTGAATGTGTTGGAAGCAGGAGAAATGGGCAGCGAGTAAAGACCTAAGCGAGTTTTGACAACATACCTGCCCACCCTTTTGAAGGAAAGCGGGTAGGCTGGCGTGCGACGGCAGTCGCAAAATTTTTTTCAAAATTTTTTTTCAAAAAAATGAAGCAAATGGTGCAAATCTTCCTGCATTTTGAGACCACAGTAGCCTGAAAAATATTCAACATATTTTTAGAGTGAAAAAGAGAAAACTTAACATGGTTGATCAACATCACCAATCTTTATTTTTTCTAAGACATCATGATCATGCAGTCCGTTTTCCATAAATTAACTCACTTGTCCAACTCTAATGTATGCCCATACATGTACACAAGAGTTTACATAAACTCACTGATACATCTTTATGAATGAAATACTGGGCACTCTGATTTCATAACATATTTACAGTTTTCATTTTGAACAAGTTAAATGCCGCACATTTAGCTATTCGAGCCCTGGGGTGGCAGTTTGGCCTCTTAGAAGGTCGGCATCTGCTTCCACGAGAAGCCAGCTGACTCCATCGCTTGAAAGATGTTAACTTCCTGCCCAAACCCACACAGAGTGTTTCTGACGCCATGCGTCCTCCGTACACCTTGACTTGGCGTACCTTCCTTGCCGCGTACAACGGTGCTCCTCTGATCAGTTGTCATTTTCTGAACCATGCTGAAGGGACTCACAATAGGCGTTACTGTGAGGGGATCAGCAGGACGTGTTGGCCAGTCACAGAGGATGGGTAAATGGCCTGGCTGGTGCAGGGCAGGGTCCGTCATCTTCTCCATGGCCCGTTATTCGGCCAGTTATCTGATTTAGGCCGTTATTATCTTCATGGGTGATCAAGACTGGGAAAAACTGTCTCACATCATCACTGCTCCATCCGTTGCTAGGTAAACATCAGATCGTCCGCCGACATTTTTTCTTTGATGCGATCAACTGACTGACCCGCGATGGTGCACGTAATATGAGTCGCCTTGGTACGACCAACATGCGTATGACTGCGATCTCGCTGTCGGGGAACAATCCGCGGGACACTTGGAGAAATGGTCATTTAGGCCAGAGGCAAAATTGTGACTCCATCAACGGTCCTTGAATAAATACCTTCGGCGTTGATTGGACCGTCGGCATCTCTCGCACTGGCTGGAAAGGCTATTTTGATTGTGTTCCACCGGGCGGGAGTTGCCTCTAGTTTTTCCCCGTGCTGAGTGTGGCGACTCAAAGTTGTTGTATCCCCCATGACTGATGGAGAAGTATGATCGCACAATCACAGAAGATGTCCGTCTCCCTTAGCGAAGCCTTGATACACTGAACTAATGTTGGTCCAACTTGGCTTAAACTTGTTGCCCAGCGTGGGGGTGGTTTTTTCTTTTCTGGGTGTTTGCATTGTTGTCGTGCACGTGTAGCGATGAATACTTCTGTAACTGCAGTCTTTGATCATGAATGGAAAATGGCGCATTGTCTTGAAATGAATGCCCGCTGTTTCCTGTCGTCCCATTGGTCATGCTTAGTTTGGAAGCAATAACAATCGCTGACGAGATAAGAAACAAGGTCAGGCAAGAGTTTTGTAGATTAGAAGCAGCCGCGTGTTAATCGATCTTGCAGTGAGAAACGAAATGCAAAACTGAAAAAACCACAACTGTTTGTTTTTTTCCAAAAACAATTTCCAAATGCAGTACATCAGCTGTTAATAAAATCTGACTAATAAAAACGTAAACGTGGGAGCTATAGAAATCGGTAGGCTACCGCGCAAATCGGTAAGGGTTGGTAGGTACGTGAACGGACCAAATTGTTATGGCCAACGACTGGGTCAGAGCATCTCTGAAACGGCAAGGCTTGTGGGGTGCTTCCCGTCACCAGTGTGAGTAATCTAACCGATAGTGGTCCGAGGAGGGACAAACCACAAACGCGACAAGGGAGTTGGGCGCCCAAGCTCATCGATGTGCAAGGGCAAACGAAGGCTACCGTCTGGTCTGAAACAACAGAAGGTCTACTGTGACACCAAGTCCCAGAAAATTTTAATGGTGGTCATGGGAGGAAGTGTCACATCCACAAGCATCGCACCCTGCTGCATATGGGGCTGCGTAGCCGCAGCCTGGTCAGAGTTGCCCATTGAATGACCCCTATCCACCGTCGAAAGCGCCTACAATGGGCACTCGAGCATGAACTGGAACCCTTGGAGCAGTGGAAGAAGGCACCTGGTCCGATGAGTCCCGTTTTCTTTTAGATCACGGGATGGCCGTGTACGTGTGCTCCGTTTAACCTGGGGAAAGTGATGGCACCAGGATGCACTGTGGGAAGACGACAAGCCAGTGAGGAGTGTGATGCTCTGGGAAATGTTCTGCTGGTAACCCTGGTCGGCCATTCATCGTGACGTCAATTTGACACGTGTCACCTACTAAACATCGTTGCAGACCAGTACACCCCTTCATGGCAATGTTTCCCCTGATGGGCAGTGGCCTCTTTCAGGAGATAATGCGGCCCTGCCACACTGCACACAATTGTTCCGGAATGTTTGAGGAACATGATGAAAGTGTTCACGGTGATTTGCCCTGGCCTCACAAATTCTCCAGATCTCAATTCTGATTGAGCATCTGTTGGGATGTGTTGGACCGACAAGTCCGATCCCGGCGGCTTCCACCTGCACTTACGGACTTGAAGGACCTGCTGCTCATGTTTTGGTGCCACAGATACACACGAACACCTTCAGGCGTCTTGTAGAGTCCATGCCTCGGTGGGTCAGCGCTGTTTGGCGGCACACGGAGGACCCAACAGCAAATTAGGCAGGTGGTCATACATGTTTTTGGCTCATCAGTGTTGTATAATATATAATATAATAGGCTACTACTGTGTTGTATCAAAAGTAATTCCGAAAGTGAGCAATTCAATGGTGTTCAACAGGTTCTTTATTCAAAACCATGAAAACACGAAGGCACGTTCCTTGCTCCTTTCTCCAGGTCCCACTTTCTTCCCAGTCTCCCTCCAGAAACCTCTTCATCCTGTCACCCCTTGCCTCCAAATTGCACACACCACAATGCTGCTTCTGTCTGTCCACCTGTAACATGGAAACATTCCTCGGGGAGAAAAAAAATTGAGTAAAAGTTGCTTCAAATTAATCAAATCCACAAGAATTTATAATTTTCAATCAGAAAAAAAGTTGAAACTAGGGCAGTGTAATAGGCACAAACCGCTGCTTAAATCACTCCAGAATTATTTTTCTTTCCTTGAGAAAAATATAACCTTCCATTTTGACTCTTTTCAACCAGCACAAGAGAAAAAAAGGCTTCATTTTATAATCATGGTATTTTTACGCATGGGTTCTGCTCAATTGTTAAAACTTGACTGCACCTTGTAAGGCAAATCAGCATCGATTGCAAGTTGGGCAAGGTTGGCACAAACTAAATCCTGCAACTGCATGTCCACACCAACAAAACATTTATTAAATTTCATGATAACACAATTACCAAATACCTTTTTTTTAAAATGATACTACGCCAGTTTAAGTAGTCGTAGTTACGCTCTTCTAGAATAACACACAGACCTGTAGAAAACTTGTGTTGGTGAAAGAAACAGAATTGAATATTTCAGAGGCATTGAAGCTACAGACGTGAAGCAATCATGCAAATCACAGACAAGTTACAAATGGATGAAAAGCAAAGCATGTCAAACAAGAAGATAGGCCTGTTCGAGGATGGAAATGCACTATTGGGTGAATTCTGCAATTTGTTTTTGGTCAGCAATTGCTCGTTACAATTACTTTCAGGCAATATGTGCTTATATTTTATTTTATTTTAAAGAAAATGCAGCAAAGGTGTATGTGTTTTAAGTAATAATAAAGTATAACTGGAAGTTACAATAGGTACGTGCTGACTGCGGTGTGAAGCAAAGCAAGCTGAAGTATTTTCTAAAACCACACCATCAAAAAGAAAAACAAGGAACATGGTCACAAAAGGCCGTTGGTCCATTATGCCTGTGCTCTATAACTGCTACCAATACCCTCGTGACCATAATTAATCCCAACCTTGTGGGGTCCGGTCACACGAGCCGTTCCTCTGGACAAACCCTCTATCCCAAGGACTTCTCTTCTCTTGCACCCACCATTCCTTACACCTCAATTTGGGGATGTACCCTCCCTGCGTTTGTTCGGACAGATGCACCCTAACTGAGTAACATGCCCCAACAACGCAGATGGTCTCTCGTGCCTTTTCGGCTAAATGTCCCTTACTCCCTGTCCACTCCACTGATATCCTCATTTCCTCTCCATTTTCCCGAAGAGAGATCCAAATCTCCGTCCTCTGCAAGCCATCTCTCTCTTTCCTTTCTCAAGGCCCCAGGCATTGCTCCATACAGGAAACTATTGGCTCAATCATATCATGTTTAATTCAAACCAGCAGCGTATCTCCTCAGTTTCAATGGGCACAGGGACATCAATCAGGGTGGATTCTATCTCTAGGCACAAGGTGGTTAGTTGTTGGGTAGGGATGAACAAACATCGAAAGCATTCACCTTTTGATGAGACCCTCTCACAGACTCATTGCAACCACATGTACACAATCACGATCCAATACCACATGCTACTAAATTCTCCCTACAATTGTGGTGCCACTACCTTTCCAAGGAAGACCATGTCCTGCATCAACTACCTGAGTGAAAGACCCCTGCTTACTACTATTCCAACTCTTCCCTCTCCTTTACTCTCAGGCTGTGGACCGCTGGTCCTGTTACTGTCACAATTTACATATCAATCCCAACAGAAGATCCTGTATTTCATAAAATAACTTCACGAGTAGCTAACATTGCTCCGCCGCCGGTAAGGGTGTGGCGGCCGTAGGCCAATGAGGGACGGACAGCGAGATGATTCTCGCCAAGGCCCTCCCGTGGTGGGAGGAGATATATCTCGAAGACTCCGAAGAGGGTGGTTTGTGGTTGGCGTTGGGCTGGGAGAGTTTGTTCGTGTGGCGGAGCGGCAGAGTTTGGGTCCACGGTGGCTGCACGAAAAGAGGTTTTGTCGGCACGTGCACGGAGAGGAGTCCTGAAAAGGAGTCGTGGGTCGGTAAGTGCACGGAGAAGGAGTTTTGGACTCCGACGATTCGCCACGCAAGTCCCGTCACGAGCCACGAGCTGGCACGAACCCCGGACGGCATGCCCCAACGCCATTAGCCACGTGAGGTGCTGCATTACGAGCACGCTTTCCTGCGACGACGGTACCCATGAACTCTGCCCACGTAACTCGTCTATCCTCATGGCTGCGAGGATCAATAAAGACTTCCTGGGGTTTCTTTTCACATTTGTGTGTGTGTCTGCGTGTGGGCCCGTCTTTAGTAGAATTGTATAAGTGTTTTTGGTATCATTGTAAATTCAGCATATTCGTTCCAAGTCTCGCCTCTTCTGTCTTGATTTGCTGTGAATA
>CM068953.1:35868665-35893838 GCA_035128595.1 Eptatretus atami | reverse complement strand
CGCGAATACACGAAGCACAGGGCCGCGAATGTAGAAGCAGGTCACATTCAATGAACCACGAACAACGGAGCTGTGAATGTACGGGTCCGACAGTATTGTATAATATGATTGAGGAAGGCAAACAGGGTGCAAATAATGGAGAGCTCACAAATCACAGTGAAAGACATACCGGTGGTGACTCCTCGAGCCTTCAACGAAGCCACAAGTTCAGCATCGAGCCCGGAACAAAGACCTTGGCGCAACACCACCATATTCTGCCTGCACTGATGGTAAAAAAAAAACTTTCTTAGAAGGTTACACTTGAGTTTCATTTTCTCATTCTTGTAATCCTCTTCGACAGAAAAACCAGAGGAAAATAAAGGTCAAGGGTCAGAATGTCATCAAATCAAGCTTTCAGTGCAGTATTTGAATTCATAAATTGTGAGGTTTAGCAACATTCATCCATGCAATGTGGAATGAATGAAATTATCACTTACAGCTCCTCTTCCTTAATCTCTTGCACAGAAGTTATAAAATAAAGTTAGAGTTGCAAACAACCAAATATAGTTTGGGGGCTATCAACATACGGGTACTAGGTAGGTGCCATGAAAGTTGGATGTGGGGAATGGAGGGAATGTTCAAATAAAATAAAACAAAATAAAAAGGAGGTGGAAGCAATAGAAAGAGGAACCGCAGTTTTGAAGGGTGGAAATGGATGAAAGGAAAGAAAAAAAAAATTTTAATTAGTTAGTTAACTAATTAATTAATTTTAAAAAAGAGGACCACGGGTCCTGAAGCTCATCTGGATCAGGAGCAACAGCCAATGACGTCATAAAATATCGACATTTTATTCATATGCAAAATCTGGTCACGTGGTTCACATGAAGCCATCTCGATGCTGATGACAGCGATACATGTTTATACAGGTTACAGGGCATGTTTTTTTGGCTTCAGGTAAGGCTGTGTTGGTGATGCCACGCCCCCCTGTAGGTGAGCACAGGTATTTATTTGAGCGTTTTAAGCCCGATTTAACCCGTTAAAATGAGCGCAGATTTCGATGTGCTCAAAACAACTTGGTTAAACATCGGATATGAAGCTTGCGGCCAAGTTTCATCAAAACCGAGTGTTTGTCTCAAGCGATAATGACTGAAATGTTCACAAACCCATTGACTAACTCACCTGCGGGACACCGCCCGACGGCGTCAGGTCAACAGACTAAAAATCCAGGTGAGATAAATATACAGGAAATGGCAGAATCGAGAAGAGGACGATGGTCGAACCCTTACGAGTTCGGTTTATATTTATTTTCCGCGGAATCGAAGAACAGGGACGCAGAATCGTAAAAAAAAAAAATTACAATCAACAGGTATGTACCGATGTAATCACAATGGCTGATGCTTCAGATGGAGGGATGACACGCACAGTCACGTGTTCCTCGATCGCTGTACCGCACAATGAAGGGTCTGTGTGTCCGTGTTATCTCCTAAGTCACGTCATAGGAGCACGTTTCAGAGGCTACAAGCACGACGTCCATCTTGAAACTCCAAACGACGCGATTCACTGCAATAACATAGTTACGTCACGTTACGTCATAGGAGCATGTTTCAGAGGTTACAAGCACGACGTCCATCTTGAAACTCCAAACGACGTGATTCACTGCAATGATAACGTAGTTACGTCATACGTCACGTTACGTCACGTTACGTCATAGGAGCATGTTTCAGAGGTTACAAGCACGACGTCCATCTTGAAACTCCAAACGACACGATTCACTGCAATGATAACGTAGTTACGTCACACGTCACGTTACGTCACGCAACGTCACGCAACGTCACGTTACGTCACGCAACGTCACGCAACGTCACGCAACGTCACACAACGTCACGCAACGTGTCGAGACCACGATTCCGGCTTCCGTCAGCCATTAAAATCTACATTAAACATCAAAACCTTTAGGTTATCGATAAATGTACCGCTTCCAACAATAAACAAGGACAAATGTGTCCAAGAGCAGCGTCCGAAAGGTTTTGTCGGCTAAAAAAAACAACAAAAAAAAAACCAGAACAACAACTCCCGATATTTTGTCACGTGCCTTGATTAAGCCAATAGCGAGACCGTCATAGTGTATTTACGTATTTACGAAATATAGTGTATTTACGAATTTACAATACATTAAATGGAATAATCTTTAAATAGTAACGTTATCTTTTCGAAACTTTAAAGCAAATGTCCGAATATATTTAAAAGTTCATGATAGACGCTCTCAAAAGGCACCGTCAATGTGAGGATGTGTACAAGTGCTTAGTATTTAAGGAGATCCGGATCTTATATATAAAAGAGCCGAGTCCGAATATAAAGGTTTTGTCTTCACTAGAAGAAGAAGAACAACAACGCCGAGCGTTCTTACGCGAGACGCTGCTAATAATAGGTTAAAAATAAAAACCACCGTAGTTACCGAACGATCGCTGCGCTGCCCGAGGTTATATACGATCTGTAGAGAATGGTACTTTAGTTTTTAATCAAAAGCAGCAAACTTGGGTAATTATTATATGTTTAGTATTTATAACCTGTATTTAAGATATTCTTTTACTCAAAACAATGTAATAACTCTGTCTGCAGTTCCCTGAAGCCCCTCGTCCCCCTTGTTTTACTGTCGGGGAGCATCATCTGCGCCCCCATCCTAATTATATATTTCCGATCGTCTTTCCTTGCTTTTCCACACAAGGAACCCTGTCCATTCTTTGGTTCGACCCTTCCTCTGCGCTGTTGATAGAGAAAACTTTTTAAGGTGTATTATACACATTGTGTTAGCTCTGCCGTCATTTTACATTTACTCTACCTCTCCCCATTTCCCACTCCACAAATATGTTCTTTAATTGATGCCAATTCTTACATAATAATGTGCATTGCAAGGTACAGATTTTTCCCACAGCTATTACGACATCGAAATTTAAGCAAAAAAAATGTTCATTATTCGAGCGGAAATAACAAGGCGGAAGTTGAGGTATGAAATTTATTTCTAATTTTCTAATCGTTCAAATCGTTGTTTTCCACAATGATATATCGATACATATATACTGTATACATTTTTCTTCGATAAGCAATTCGTGAAAGAACATATCGGAAATTTCTCCGTCTTCCACGCCGGCGCAGCATGGCGGAGTTTGAGGCAAGAGTTAACGTGTTTGACAGATTATAGATACCTCGAGAAAAAGTGTTGTGTATTTCGAGTGTGGCGAGAGGCGCTCTCACAGGATAGGTTGTAATCGTGCGAAGAGAGAAACATCGAAATTGTTGGGGGATTCACTTTATCTCGTTTTGTATTTGTCACACTGTTGTCAATGTGGTTCCTTGTGGGAATGGAATGGGAAAGAAACGTAACTCAGCTCCATTAAAGAGTGTTCTTATGGACACGAGCATGATATGAAACCTTTACGGCTCTTCTTGTTCCCCTCTTCTTTTCCCCTCCTCTTGTTCCCCTCTTCTTGTTCCCCTCTTCTTGTTCCCCTCTTCTTGTTCCCTCTTCTTGATCCCCTCCTCTTGTTCCCCTCCTCTTGTTCCCCTCCTCTTGTTCCCCTCCTCTTGTTCCCTCTTCTTGTTTCCCTCTTCTTGTTCCCCTCCTCTTGTTCCCCTCCCCTCTTGTTCCCCTCTCTTGTTCCCCTTCTTTCTCTTCGTTTCCCCTCTTCTTGTCCCCTCTTCTTGTTCCCCTCTTCTTGTTCCCCTCTTCTTGTTCCCCTCTTCTTGTTCCCCTCCACTTGTTCCCCTCCTCTTGTTCTCCTTCCTCTTGTTCCCCTCTTCTTGTTCCCCTCTTCTTGTTCCCCTCTTCTTGTTCCCCTCCTCTTTGGTCCCTCTTCTTTCCCCTCCTCTTGTTCCCCTCCTCTTGTTCCCTCCTCTTGTTCCCCTCCTTTGTTCCCCTCCTTGTTCCCCTCCTCTTGTTCCCCTCCTCTTGTTCCCCTCTTCTTGTTCCCCTCTTCTTGTTTCCCTCTTCTTGTTCCCCTCTTCTTGTTCCCCTCTTCTTGTTCCCCTCTTCTGTTCCCTCTTCTTGTTCGCCTCTTCTTGTTCGCCTCTTCTTGTTCCCCTCTTCTTGTTCCCCTCCTCTTGTTCCCCTCCTCTTGTCCCCTCTTCTTGTTCCCCTCTCTTGTTCCCCTCTTCTTGTTCCCCTCTTCTTGTTCCCTCTTCTTGTTCCCCTCTTCTTGTTCCCTCCTGTTGTTCCCCTCTTGTTGTTCCCCTCTGTTGTTTCCCCTCTTGTTGTTCGCCTCTTCTTGTTCTCCTCTTCTTGTTCCCCTCTTCTTGTTCGCCTCTTCTTGTTCGCCTCTTCTTGTTCGCCTCTTCTTGTTCGCCTCTTCTTGTTCCCTCTTCTCGTTCGCCTCCTCTCGTTCGCCTCCTCTCGTTCGCCTCCTCTCGTTCGCCTCCTCTCGTTCGCTCCTCTCGTTCGCCTCCTCTCGTTCCCCTCCTCTCGTTCCCCTCCTCTCGTTCCCCTCCTCTCGTTTCCCCCCTCTCGTTCCCCTCCTCTCGTTCCCCTCCTCTCGTTCCCCTCCTTGTTCCCCTCCTCTTGTTCCCCTCCTCTTGTTCCCCTCTTCTTGTTCGCCTCCTCCTGTTCGCCCCCTCTTGTTCGCCCCCCCTCTTCTCCGCCCCTCTTCTCCGTCCCCCTTCTTCACCTCCTCCTTGTTGGTGATACAATAGCTGTTATCTTTCGTCATGGTTGCTGTCACAATAAAGCACAATTATGGATGAATGACGTGTTTCTCTCTAAAGACTAAATGAACACCATTCACACGTGTTTGTGACATTATTCCAAGGTTATTTCTGATTGGTTTCCCTTTGTCAGAGAGGAGGATGGTGCGGTTAACGATTTGTTTCTTTCTTCACGAGTTAGTGCGGCTTCAATTCCCACAGGTGCGAGCTTGCAAAGTGCAATAGATTTAAAAGAGGTGCTTTCGAGTTTTACAAAATATTAAAGTTTATAGTTAAAGATGCAAGAGTGTATGTACAATGTCTAATGTTTCATATCGAGCTTGGATGTTGACCATTCACATCGATTTGTATAAATGTACAGAATGGAGGGAGGGAAGAGACCAAGAAGGTTATTGGTGTACATATCATAACATGCTCAGCTTTCTTCGGAATAATGTGCTCTTTAATTTTGTTTTAAAGAAAGTACTTCTTGCTTTTCGTAAAAGACTCGATTGGGAGCTTCTTTATGATCCTGGGATGTGCAGAGAAAGGTGGAGGGTTTGGACCTAGTTTTATTGAAGAGGTATTCCACGATTGAAGTTTGATTCTGTTGCGGCCTGGGGTTGAAGGTTTGCTACGAGGGGAAGCACCCGAGTTCCTCCCGAACACCTGGTCCTGAGGCCACCAGCCGCGGATAACTCTGTGGCTCGGCGGGTTACTCATCAACCCCGAACGTCAATTGGTACTGCTAATCCTGGCAGGGTGTCCCAACTTCACATGATTACCTTACCTGTGGAGGACGATATCAAGGGGGGTTGGTGCTCGTGCTCTCATTATGTACTTGTCTTCATCTTACCTGATCAAGGGCAGCCGAGCGGAGCTGCTAAGTAAGCGCCGGCTAACAGAGGAAATCGCATAGGGTAAAACTTCCCGGCTGACACTACATGCGGACTATGCTGGAGCAATGGAGGAAAAGACATCATGAACTGGGTACATGAATAATGCAAGTAATTTATAACAGCAAGTGTGACAAGGTATGTGTACAATACACAAGGGATTTATGACACAGAAAATACATACAGCAGGGGAAAGCAAGGATTAGTGAGGTGCATCAAAATATATGCAATTATTTACAAACACAAAGACAGTGCAGAGTTACCCTGATCATAAAACTTCGACAATCTTAATTATATTAACAAAACAGGCACCATCAGAATCATTCCTGGAGATGGAGACGCGGGGAGACGGAGGGATGGAGATGGAGAGATAGATGTTTGCGACCCATTTTTACCAAGCGTGGTCGATGGATCAATGCAAACCCACTCACTGAGAATGGGGAAGGCTGGAGGGGGAGGTATGCTGTGTTATTGGAGGGAGATGCGGTGAGGGATTTGGTGAGGTGCAGGTGAAGTGCAGAGAGAAAGGTGCAAATATGTGGATCAAGAAGAGTTGGAACAAAGCAAAGAATGTGTGAGAAGGTAGTCCTAAGATGAAGTGTAAAGGGGTCTGTACATGGAAATGCTATGGTTGTCTAATACTACACTCGGTCTGGCGCCTGGCTTTCCCGCTTGTTCCACGCTCCACTGCATGGGCTCCGTTGCGCTTGCTCCGTCAAGCTCCATTCACCGCACTCTGACCCCAAGAATGTGCGGCCAGAGAATCGAGTCGAGCTTGAGCCAGAGAACCGAGCTGAGCTTGAGCCAGTGAACAGAGAACTTGATGTACAGGATGTACAGCCCTTTGTAATCCCCTGCTGGGGGCAGTGCTTGGGAGCGGATCATGCTGCGCCGACAGAGCTTTCCAGCTCCCTCATTGGCATGTCGGCACAACTCCATCCATGTGACGATTCGGCAGCGGAAATGGCCTCAGTCGCTCTGCGCTCTGCCACGTGCTCCAGCTCCGAGATTTAGATGCCACTGGCGTATTCGGTCGCACTCTACGGCCACGAGCACGCACTCGACATCCAATGAGTGCTGTAATTGAGTGGAGCGTTAGGGCTATCCACACGACATCGAACGGAATCTTGTGCCTGCTCGCGCCCCAAGTTAGATGTTAGAACGTCCGGACCCGATTATGTACATTGTGCGTGGGGCTCCCCGTCTCCTGCCCATCCAGAGAGAGGTGCTGAACGTCGGTGGTGACGGTGTTTGAGCAATGGCAGCGGTGGCGTAACTTAACAGTAGCAATGTGGTGATTCGTGATGGAGGTGGTCGGTTGTTCATTGTGGCCTTTTAATGGCTAAGTTAAGCGAGCTTGGGTTGTGGTCCGATGGTGTGGTGAATTTTATAAAGAAATCTTGATAGTGTATGAAATGTTGCAACGTTGGGGTTTGAGTCTGGTGAAGTTTGAGGTGGAACGTCTTATGGGTAATGGCGCACAATTTGAATGGGAAATGGAGCGTGTATGCAAATGGCCGACCCCTGTTGCTATGGTCCTTGGTATGCATGCGTGTGTGAAGGAAGGAGAGGTTCACGTGTACAGCAAAGCAAAATAATGTAAAGAATGGAAAGGAAAACACGACATAAAGCCCACACAACGCATATTTTCCCATACACCCACTATACATAAGGGAATGGCTATCCAAAACGAATACTCATGAAATAACTGTCTTGGGAACCGCTATATGTTGTGTGCCATTGCCTGGGGGAGTTCCGGTTTCAAATAACCGAAGCAATACAATGATACAATTTGAATGGGTGGGGGAGGAACAATGGATGCCACAATTGAAGTTTGATACAATTTATTTCATTTTTTCCCGATTTTACATTGTTTAATTATTTTTTTAATATAATTTTCCCAACTTTCTACATTTTTAAGCGGTGTAGCCGCTTAAATATTTGATATGTCCATCTGTCGGTCCTTCAAAAACAAGTTAAGCGGCAGAGACGCTGAATTGACACGAGGTGGGGCTCTTGCTGCCTCGCATTACAAGAAGGAACCACCAAACTGCGCCGCTTCCTTCGGACATGGGTGCAATTCCCCCACCCCTCCCATTACGAGGCAGAACTTCAAGTAATTTGGCTGTACTGGGAACCATCAGCGATCTCCAATCACAGCCCTCTATTTTATTTATATTTTATAATCCTTGTTCATTGTGTAATATTTGCTTGTATGTTCGGTGTCGATTTCAGGGAGCCGAGCCGTTACGGCGGCTGGCCAATAACGTCACAACTTCCAGTATTACAGAGAGGGTATCGATCTTCCAAGGGTCTGTCCCAGCACTTTCCAACACCGGTGGGTAGGACATTCGCACACACCACTGTTCCAACACGATTTTCCTCTGGGCTCACTTGTGCATTTCTCTCCTGGTTGAATACGCCTCACACCTATGGCAGAACGGACAATGTTTGTGAAAAATTGATTTTAAAGCTAAACTGGGAAATCATTTTTCATCAGTAGCTTTCCATTGAATCGGCAGCTTTGCAACTCCCTGCTTGTTTGCTTGTTGGAGAGATTTAATAATTATTGACGTCCTGTGAAGATAAACAAATATAAAGAGGTAAAACAGCCGCATTATTGTGAGTTTGGCAGGGGGAAGCTTGGCTTAAGTCTTTTACGAACCAGCTGGCCATACCTCACTAAGGTTAGGGCAGTCATTTGGAACTTGGCAATGGTGTTGGCGATAGCTCGCCTACTCTTCGCTAAGGACACCGTGGGGATATTTAACGTCTTCAGCTAACGCCGGCAGACAGGACGCCCATTTTACACACACACTCACACACACACACGGATGTCCCTACCCATGAATCGCCATACCTGTGAAACACCAGGATGACAGTTTATAGCTGGGTCAGGATTCAAACCCAGGCTAGACAGCTTAGAGGAGAGTGTACATACCTCCAGGCCATCCTACCAGCTCATATATCAAATTATCCTATCCTTCAAAATGCTGTAAACTTCAAGAAAATAACATAACAGACTTTTCTTTTAATCGCATTTGGATTTATTTTCTGTTCCAAATCCTTATCATTTTGATCTGTTGTCTGTTGTCAAGTGCTCTTATAATTGGAACCACATGCTGCGGTGTTTAACCATCTCTTTCCAATGAAATGGGGAAATTACATATATTTTTTGAGGATCTCTTTTTGTTAATATTTATTTTAGGAGCTGTTGGGCTGGCAGGATATCTGTTTGGCTCTGTGCTGTCAAGCCTGGGTTGAATCTTGGCCCATCTGTAAGGCCTAAGTCACATTTGCTCTACGGCGAGGATACGGCGGCCGTCCGCCCTCTGAATTGACAGAAACGTGCGGCGGCCACAGAGTTTCTGCGGTGGCCTCAGGGTGGCCCTACGCCGTTTGGCTATCTTTTACAGACCGTAGGGGTCGCCGTGGAATTATGCGCGGAGTTATAACTTTTTTCATTTCTACGTTCGCCGTAGCAATTCGACAAGCCGAAACAAAAGAACTGGTAAAAAAAAAAAAACCCACTCGTTACCGTCCGTCTGGCCGCACGTTCGCCTTAGGGCCCCCTGCGGTCGCCTTGCGGGCACCTTGCGTCTGCTTGAAAATTCTATGGCCGCCGCAGGGCCCCTTAAGGTCACCGTGCGACATCAAATCAAGACCGTACGGCACCCCCACGTTTCGGTCTCCACAATTTTAGATACGCCGTGCGCTACCTGAAAAATAAGAAAAATGTGACTGCTACATTGTGTGACCGTGGAAATACTGCGGCGGCCCTATAATTGCTGGTGGCCGTAGATTTTGTAGACCCCACGGCCGCCGTGGCAAATGTGACTTAGGCCTAAATTGACTGTCGTCCTGGTGTTTCAAATGCGGGACGCATCGTCGGGGTGGGGATGTGCGTGTGTGCGTGTGTGTGTGTGTGTGTGTGTGTGTGTGTGTGTGTGTTGTGTGTGTGTGTGTGTGTGTGTGTGTGTTGGTGGTGTGTGGTGTTTGTGGTGTTACATCAGGAAGTTAAGCTGAATGACCCGTTTGCCAGCAGTGGTTGGTGATGGATGTTAATGATCCCACGGTGTCTTTCTCAACGCAAAGGTGTGTTATCGCCAACACTGTGAACAAATGTCTAATTCTTGCCACCATCGGTCTAACGCCAGGCATGACCAGCCAGTTCTTGAAAGATTTGGACCAAATACGTTCCCCAGGCAACCCCACAAGGTAGTGGTAGTAGTTGTAGTAGTAGTAGTAGTACCAGCTTTGGCAACAGAAAATCATCTTGTTTAGGTACACAACCTCTTCATAATTATGATCCCTCTGTCAATGTCCTCTTGTTATTTTTCATGAAGCTTCAATGTCCTCTTGTTATTTTTCATGAAGCTAACGTAAATCCTTTTGTTGAATTGCAATAAAAACTCGTTTTTTTCCCACAGCAGTTTCTGAAAACGTGGTGAAAGTGGTTTGCAAGATCCTGTGTTACACACCGTTTCGTTACAGGTCAGGAATCTTCCCTTTTCATTTGTAGCCATTTTCAAAACGTGCTTCTTCTTTCTTCGTTTCCTTTTCCCGGTGCATCTCCCACGACTACTGTGATGATTTCTCAAATGATCTGCTGTTTTGTTTGATAGTTTTTACAACTTTATGTCATGAGGTATTGGGTAAAGTATCACTTTTATAGCCTAAAAACAAACATTTAACCATTTTTGGAAACGTTATGTTTCCGCAGCTTGGCAGTGGTTACTTGAGCTTGAATCGAGCCCAAAAATAGTCCTGCGACTGTAACAAGGTTTCCTTTTGCTGCAATTAACTTCGCATTGTCGTGAGAATTATTTTGTATTTAATTTTTAGATTTAATTTTCTAATTATTTGGTCGAGGCCGATCAAATCGAAGTTGAGGCCGTTTATTCCTGCTACATGGAACACCCTGCAACCCATGCCTGTAGAAAACTGATTTTTCGGAACGCCGCGCTGCTCCTATGTTGAAAGTGGTGTGACAATCGCTCAAGCGGTTGCGGAGAAAACAAATTTAAAAGCGAATGAAAGGTGAAAAGGTGAGGGCGGCAGAAAACAATAACAAAATTAAAAAAGAAAAAAGATAGAGGGCCTCGGTCTACATTCCACAACATGGTCAAGGATGGTTGTGGGCTCCTAGTGCTCGTTCATAAATTTGTGACAATAAAGTTGAGTGTGACTGAAATCGTGTAAAAAAAATTCAGCTTGCAACCCATGGGATGGGTGGACGTCGTCTAACTAGATATATAAACGATGCATATCTCATAATACGATTAATTACTTCACGCTTACGCTAAACATTCATTTTAAGGAAATAACTGCCCTATACTAGGCATTATTAACCCCTTGGAGCCATTTCCACAACAGTGTTTTATTCTTCCTTTATGTTAATCCATGATCCTTGTACATGTCACTTGCATCCTTCAGAGATTCAACTTCTCGACGAGCTGTCCTGGAAGTTGTTCGCATCCTTGCAAAGACTCAACCAGAGGAAACTGTACGCTGCTTGCTTTCGTTGGTGTATCTTCCTGGTCTTCTTACATCTTCAGGATCTCCAAGGTTCGCTGGGATTGTTGATCTTCATGGTTTCTCTTGACACATTTTGCTGATGGGTGTGCATGTGCTTCCTTCCACGACTGCGGTCTTTGATTGTCGTGTGATGGTTTAGTCCGTCGGTAGTTTCGACCACTCGACTTTGACATCATTGGAAGTTGCGGCCATTGAACATTGCTCATTGCTCACAGGCGTTTGTGCTGGTGTCTTGTTGCAGTAAGAGCAGTGCATCAAGTGCAGCATTCGTGCTCAATTGGACGTGCATACTTGCTCCAGCCTTCGTCGGTCACAATAAAGACCTGTGGTCGAGGCTGGTACTGATGATCTTTTTGTTTTTCCAGTTCCTTAGCCTTAATGTTAACAAAATGTGAGTACATTGCCAATTATTCAGCCGTTGGTGTGTTGCATTATTTTGGTATTCTGGTAGGTTGACTTGCAGGCTGACTTATTCAGTGAAACTCAAGGAAGCCCCAAACACAGCATCCGGCGAGCAGCCATCAAGAGTCTAAAGAAACTTTGGGATGAGGTACTACTTATGGAGTGACAGTCTTTGCTCATTGAGCGAGTCCGTACGTATTACACACAGTTGTGCATAATCCTGCCTGTGTACACAGCATCCCCATCTGGAAGAGCAGATGTTGGAGACTATTCTTCAACGGGACAGAGGCCCAGCCTCTGTGGCTATGGCTGCTGCTCTGGCTCGGCACATGGATCCAAATACGTTACAAAATGGGGTGGTCACGCAGCTGGCCCACTTGTATGTTCGCAACATCCTCCAGACCAGGACCAAGCCACCAGAATATTTGCTGGTATGCTTGCTTTCTCAACACTGTTTCTCCAATACCTCTCTTCCTCATAATTTATCATATTTCTCAAAGACTTCCTTTAACCTGTTATCTTTTCCTATCACGCCTGCAAAATATTGATCCAATTTGTCTTTAAAAGATCATCTTTTTTCTGCCTCTTTTTCAGGTCCACTTCTCTCCCCTGTTGAAGCTTTTGTCTCATAAAGATTTCAACACTCTTCTGCTTCCAGCTCTGCTCAAAGCACTTCTTCGTAGCCCAGAACTCTCTTTAAAAGGTTCGTGCCGCAGTCGGGGGTGCCTCCTGCCGTAACGGGGCGCGGTGGGGCAGGTCTCCTGCCACGGCGGGGTTGGTGTGTTCCGCAGTGGGCTGCGGTAGGGTTGTCCTCACCCCGTGGTGAGGCAGTCCTCTCACCATGGTGGTGTTTTAATGATCGGTGTTTTCTTTTTGACAGCTGTGGACATCCTTTTTGCTTCTGTGAGTCTGGACTTAAGCCAGTATGCTCTGGACATCAGCAAGTCTTTAAAAGGTTATTTTTCTCATTTTCTTCTGCTTTGTGCTTCCCATAATCATTGTTGTCTCATTGAGTATTATGTAAGTGAGAATTAAAGTATAATTGCTGTTATTTCTGCACAACTCCTCTCAAAGACTGTTTGTCTTGTATGAAGATGACTATGCAATATAACCATTTATGAACACTTGTTAAAGGTGATGGTGTAATCCAGTTTTTCACAGTTCCTTGTATTCTTTTTGTTATTTTTCTGCAGTCCAGTTGTTGTCCAACAGTTCAGAGCTGGCAGAGGGTGCTGTGTCTGCGCTGTCATCTCTCGCCAGACAGTGCAGCAACGGAGACATGCTGGACAAAGTGGTTAAACATCACTTCAGTGTTTTAACAGGTTATCATTCTGTTACTCATCTCTCTGTTCAGAATGGGTGTTTGTTTTTTGAAACCGTGGCCTAAAGGAGTGTTTTTCAACGTACTTGAGCACCAACGCTGCAGTGGTGGCATTTGAGAATTAAATATTTCTGCCACTGTTGTAAATGCAATCGTTTCAGATTGAAATCCAAAGTTCACGTCAGTAAGTAGTCTGCGGCTTATATGCTGATGATCTTTATCCCAGGAGAGGGTAACAAAAGGAAGCAAGCTTTTACTTTCCTGAAGTTAAAGGGAAATTATTGCACACCAGCAACAGTTACTCATCCCCCAGTGATCAGGAAAAGTTAACTTGATCTATCAATTTAAATTGTTTCATGGACTTTAAAAAGGTTAATTATGTTGCACTCAAAAAAATCCAGCATTTTCAATTTGACACCAATTGGTCATCCTGTTTGCCCAAAATTGCTTTATTAGACACTTTGGCCACAAATTGTGGCCTCAAAATGGCCTTTGAGGCCACGGATACATAGCCCGTGTTACTTCCCGCACAAAGTTGTATCTGTGCCCCGAGTATGAAGTTTGTAACTTTGAAGATGTGGACATCCATAGGGGACAGAGACACAGACAGGCAGTCGTGCTTGTGTCGATGTAGATATGCGTGCTAATTACATGCATTAAAGTTGCGATTCATTATTGTTAAACAATAATACAATGAAGGTGGAGATAAAGTTGAAGTTTATAAACAAAAACGACGAGAAACGTAAGCTGCTCTTTAAATCGCCAGTTGAGAACAATTACATTCAAATGTTTGAGAAGGCGAGGGGGAGTGAGGGGAAGGGGCATGGGAGGGGGATGGAGAAGGAGGAAGGGGTAAAGGATGGTAGGAGGTGGAAAAAGCAGGGGGGAGGGAGAAGTGAGGGTGGTGGGAGATGGATGGTTGTGATGGTGTGGAGGTGGAGCTTTGCGGTGGTGGTGGGGAGGTGTTAGGTGAAGGTGGTTGAAGTCTGCGGGTCAGCCTTGAGAGCCCAATCATCACTGAACCTGAATTTGTTCTGAAGAAGTGGTGTTATACGACACCAACTACCAACATTTTGTCCAGTCTTAATGACAGTGATTGCATTATGAATGGCATAATTGGTTGTTAGTTTATAATCCTGAATATTTTCATGTCCCCAATACTTTTGGTAAGACAGCGAAAATGTTCAGCTTTTATCGTCGTCATTCCTGGATACACGCCATCTAAAACATGTTCCTTTGTTGCATTAGGATCAGAGGAAAAGCTGAAAATGGCAACTCAGAAGATTAATATTTTATCAGGTAAGGAGTGTGGTTGCCTCACCTGATATATTCGCCCCGTGTGTGCCTGCGGCTCTGTGGAGTGCTCTGGAAAGTCTTATTGCCATTGATGCTGTGTGCAGGGTTGTCCAGCCTGAGCCATCATGCTGTCACGGGAAAGGCCAGCCAAACACTGCAGAACAACGTCATCAATATGCTGCTCTCATATATCCAGCAAGAAGGTACCTTGACAGGATTTTGAGACATAAACACCATCTCAAAGTATGACTGGCAGGATGGCCTAATGGTATGCACAATCGTTTCTGAGCCGTCTAGCCTGGGTTAGAATCTCGGCCCGACTATAAACTGTCAGCCTGGTGTCTCGCAAGCAGTGGTGATGCGCTCGTAGCAGCCATCAAGTGTGTGCTGTCCCTTTGGACGTTAAACAGGGCGTTATGTCTAGCAGCATTAGTTGGTGGATGTTAAAGATCCCACGGTGTCCTTTGTGAAGAGAAGGTGAGCTATCGCCGGCACCCTGGTCAAATTCCAAATTTGTGCCCTAACCTAAACGGGGCACTGCATCAGCACTCCCAGCAATGATGCAAACCAGCCGCCACAGGCTGCATATAAAATTGATTAATCTCCAAGTGTTTGTTTGAATGACACCTGTTCCTGTTGAACAAAGACGAATAATTTCTGGGAAGTATTTGTTTATACCACTTTTGCTGACACCATCCTGTTTCCTTAGCTTACAGTGCCACTCAAACTCATGCTGTTGGTACCTTGTCTGCCTGGTGCTCACGTGGGCCAGCGGTACGGCCAAGCGAAGGGCTTCTATCTTGGGCATCCAAGGCGTTGGCACCCAAGGGTGCGGGACCACTTACCCAGTTGGCCTGCTTGCAGTGCCTTGGATTATCTTGGCGTGGTGAGGCACTCTTCTCAGTCATTGGTGTTTTTCCTCTTTTACAGACTCTTTGACAGAAGAGAGTTAGGTTAGCATGAAAACGAGTTTTCAAACATATGTATATAAATACTCTGACATTGTCTGTCACAATTGCTGTCTCCTTTCTCATCATTGCATGCATCATCACCATACTTTGTAGGCAGAATTAACAGTCTTACATTGTATGTTTGGTCCAGTTGAAAGTAGACTTTTGTCAAACATTCACAGTGCTGACTGACATCAGAGCATTCCAGTAAGCAGTGTTTCATGCCCAACTGTCAAGAGATTGTTGTTTTCTTCATATATTCAGGGCGTCATGGATTGTTGTTGTTGTTCTCTGGCCCTCCCATCCGAATGAATGGCATTCCATCCATTCACATTGATGGCGACATCTGCTGTCCCTTGCATATGTCCCCCCATCCCCACCCCTTTTAGACGAAGATCCTGCAGAGTTGTCCTCTTTTGTGCCTTCGTTACTCCTTATCGTTGAGCGGGCTGTGGCCCAGACAGGACAAGTTTCCATGGTGATGGAAGCCCTGCCAGCTGTGCTTCTTTTGATCAGATTAGCAGCGGCTTCACCGGAAGTCGGTAATTCCTGGTTTCTCGTGTCTGTTCTCTCCCTTCCACTTCCATGCCAGGCCATCACCATCCCCTTCGACTGCATCATAATGTGGTATTTTTCCTTTCAGATTCCAACTTGGGAAAATTCTGGGAGATACTTTTTGATAAGAATAAGCAACTCTTCACTTCTGATAAATTCCTCAGCCAAGCTTCTGATGAAGGTAAGCTTTGATCGAGGTTCTTATACTTGCTTTCGTTGCACAACAAATATGAGAATGTAAATTTGCTTTATTATGTTGTTCCCACAGCGATCTGTACTCTCCTGCAGTTATCAGAGTGTTTGTTTTTACAACATGCACAGCGCCTTCATGGGGAAAAAGCCAGGTTGTAGCATCTTGCTGTGTCTGCTGCCGCTGTGTCTGCTGCCGCTATGTCTGCTGCCACTGTGTCTGCAGTCGCTGTCTGCCCTTGCTCTCTCTCTCTCTATCTGATGCTCTATCCCTCTCTCCCAGCTCCTTCCACAGAATCATTGTTTGGGTCTTGATATCTCGCCCATGGCCAGTGAGGAAGAAAGCCCTGCAGGTCATCCGTCGGTTGATCGGTGGTCCAAAGGGTGTCGAGGCTGCCAGGGACTTGATCTCCCAGTTATGGGAGGTCATAAAGTTTAGAGTGCGTTCATTCGTTACACCCGTACTTTCTCCACGTCACCCTCTGCCTACTACCTTTTGTACAACTTTGTTGCAACGACGACGACAAATAACAACAGCATCAATATAACTGAATAAATAGAGCTTTATCTTTCCATTTTGATGATCTTGCATTCCGTTTTTTCATTTTGATTAGTTGTTGGGAGTCTTGACTGAATGTTTTCCACCTTATCACTTCAATAGTTCGTATTCCGTTTAATCCCCAGAATGAAGACGAGTGTCCGAGTGCAGCTTGTGCCCTCTGGGCCTTGTCTGACATCCCGTCACTCAAATCTGATCATGCTGTGGCTAATTTAGTTGCCAGAGATGCCATCTTGCCTTCTCACCTTCCCTGCATTGGTATGTTTGTAATAATTCTTTGTACCGTGATGAATCAAATTCACATTAAACATTTTGTCAAAGGCGTTTCCACCTATTAGTTGTTTGAATTCAAATAATTGCAATTAGTCGTTAAACGATCTGAAGCCACAAACTTTGCATACATTGTCCGACTAAATTTGTGACCTCACTCACCATTTTAGGCTCACCAATAATGTAGCTCTGTGGGGTTGGCACAGTGGTTATGAAAAAGGAAATCATAACAAGGTAAAGTGGTCAGCCCTTATTGCTTGCTCATGAATTTAGCAACCATTAAACAAACAGCAAGTGTTAGAATGAATGTTATATTATTGTATCCAACCTGTCTTTATTTTCCTTTCCCAAACTCATTCTTATTGTCTTCCCCCTTTGTTTCATGGGGCTCATCTCATCAGAAAGCAAAAGACCTGGAATGTGGCTAGCCATGTTGCACCGTTGGGGGCTAAACCCCAAAGAACTGGTCAGTAATGCATGTCAGGAGATACTGCAAGACCTTCTCTCTCCTACTCGGATGGAGCAGGTAACCTTTGCATCTCTTGTGCTCATTGACTGCAGTCGTATCAAAAGTAGTTCATCAAAGGCTGACCTGTTTGACGTTTCTATCTGAGCACGTATCTTATGATGCTGGGATCCCACGTTCTAATACTATATACTGTATTGACTCTCCATGATGTATTAATGTCGGTTCTGTATATAAATAAGTAATTTTTTTTTTCAATGGAAATTGCTCCAAACAAGGCAGAAAGCCACTCTAGGTAAGGGGCTAAGGTTAGATAAAGATAAAATAATAGAAATAAAAATAACAATAAAACATCCATGACACAGGAAGGAGCAGAAGTCTGGTGAAATGCGATGTAACTTCAAATATGTAAGAAGTTGGAATTGACATTCCTCTTCCAACTGGGTAGATTGTAGGATATTGGGAAGCACGGTACAGGTAGTGAATGCCAAATCGAGACAGCACGAGGGATAAAACTGTCTGCATAGCCTTTCATTCCGCGCATTGGATCAGCTATAGTGCATGGGTGTGCAGAGATGGCAAACTGAGTCTTGCGTCCAAACACTCGTACAGGAGGAACCAAGTTAGAAAGTCCAGCAGAACATTTGCCATGAAAATATCTGCAGAACAAACTAAGAGTGGCAATTGACTTGTGGTTGAAGAGTTAAACCCAGCTCTGCACCAGCCAGGTTAACTATGCGTTTCTGTAGCCGATCAAGTAAAGATAAGTGGCAGGCCGGTGCTCCAGCCCAAATGTGGCAACAGTACTCCATGAGGGAATGTATAGTTGTCTTATACAGGTGCAAAACAGCATCAGGAGGTAAATACCTCTGCGTTCGAGAAAGGCAACCAACTCGCTTGGAAGCATTCTTAGCAATACCAGAAATGTACTTATCCCATCGGAGGTGAGAGGGGATGGCCGGACCAGGAAGCTGAAGGTCAGATGATTCTGTTAAGGTTGAAGACCCTATGTGCACATTAGTGAAAGACATGTTTGTTTCTAAAGCGAGACATGGACAACAATTTAGTTTTCTTTGCATTGAAGGTTAAACATTGAAGGTAATGCTCGTGTCTACCTTCCAGACTGCAAAGTGCTTGCATTGTCACATGAGCTGTGCTTTTTTGTGACAATGGAAACTGTTCCCTGTATGCTGAAGAAGTTTGTTATTATCCTCACATTTCAAGGAAAAAAAAAATAACACATGGAAGTTGAGGGGGGGGGGTGGAAATTGTAATTGGCTCTGTCTGTCCATCCGTCCGTTACGCTATCCTTCAAAACGGTTGTGCAGATTCACCAAACTTGGTAGTTGTGATCACCACCTGGCACAAAGGTGCAAGACCAGTATTCATTACATCCCCCCCCCCCTCCCCTATGGCGCAGTTAAAAGATCAAATACCAAAAAATGCAATTACGGGCACTTTTTAAAACATTTTTTAATGAAACTTTGTATATGCAATCAACATTAGGGAGCGCATGAAATATGTAACTATTTTTGGGATTTGACCACCGGTTCATGCCCCATGGGCTGGGGAATTAGGGTCACAGGGGTCAAAATAGAAGATGATTTTGTTTTTTTTAATCCAAAATTTGATATTTGGTCATTCCTGGTGGAACTTTTTGCCATCTTTCAACTTTCCCTTAGGTGCGAAGCATGGGGTTTTGCAATGGCATGCCATTGACTTCGCTCTCATTATCAACCTGTTTTCTGGAAGAAAAAAAATGGGGAGGGAGGGGATATTGTAATCGGCTCCATCTGTGTCTGTCTGTCCATCACACTACCTCCTAAACCTAAACGCCTTGTGCAGAAATTCACCAAACTTGGTAGTTATGGTCACCACATGGCACAAAGGTGCAAGAGCAGTATAATTTTTGGGCCCGCCCCTCGAGTATGAACTTGAGGTCAAGTTAAAAGGTCAAATCCCCAAAAAATCCAATTATGGTACTTTTTTTTTAATGAAACCTTGTATATGCAATCAATGTGCCATTGACTTCACTCAAGTTTTAGTATTATTATAATGGCTACTTTCATTCATACTTGACATGTTCAAACAATACTATTTATACCTTGAAAGCATGAGATTATTGTCTGTAAAGGAAACACAAATTTAGTCTCATTCCATCATGTTTGTTTGTTTTTCCTCTAATCATGAAATGTATCGTTCTCAATGCAGGCTCATTTGAGAGCTATGGTGACCATGGCTCTGGTCTCTCCAAGCCATGTGTTCCCTGCCATTGTCCATGTGGTGACCTCAATTTTATCGAACCCTGAATTGGGTCTGGTTTCTCAAGAAGACGTCAAAATCATGAACACACCAGACGGCCAGCTCTGGAACAAGGAAATCCTCAAGAGGTATGGACGGGTGCTGGAGAAGAATGCAGTTTGATGCAGAATGTGTATTTGACTTTTGAATTGATGAGATTGAAGGAAGTGCTAATTTGAGGCTGGCAATGCAATTGGAGGAGGATATGTGGATAGAGATGAAATTTTCTGGAGGTCGTTGTGAGAAATAAAAATGGCATGATGCTTTGAAGCAGCAAGGATTTCTTGATCCGCAACAATGTCGACTTTCTCTTTCTTTCCATGTGCAGCTCACAGTCTGACAGTACCAAGAAGCCAGCCAACCTTCGCCGGGAGAATCGCGCGTACTCTTATCAAGAGCAAATACTGGAGCTGGAGCTCAAGGAGGTGATGTTTAAGAAGAAAGATTTTTGTTGTCTTTTTTTTGTTGTTGTTGTTGCATTTGTGTGAAAGAGTTTACAAAGAGGATCATACTCTGTTCTTAACTAGGAGCTGAAAAAAAAGAAGGGAGAAAAAGAGCCACAGCTTACAACAAAACAGAAGGAAATTATGCAAGAGGAGCTCAGGAAGGAGAGTGCAATACGGCACCGGCTCTTGGAGGTGTGCGAGAGCTCTTGATTCTGTGAAGAAGGGCACTCACCACATTGCAACAATCTCCTAATAATCCTCCTCCATATCCCATCATACTCCGTTTACCGGTTTTTATTACCTTTGTTGTTCCATTTCCTCCCCCCTAACACAGATGGATAAAGAGGTTTCCAAATCAGTGTCCATCTTGGAAGCCTTGCTTGCCGATCAAAGAAATGTCAGAGGATTCCGGAGACTGCAACACTTGCCTGGGTTGAACAACCACCTCCCCGCGATGTTGGATGTCATGACCCCTCTTTTGGTCACTGAACTGGCAGGTCCTCGATTAGTTTCCACATACTTGTCAATGGGAAGAGCCTTGATTCATGCCAGAGGGTTGGGTGAGTACCAGATACAAAGATGAGAGGGTTTTGAGGAATGATCCATTTATATGCAGTGGCCTTTTTATACATGTTACTGTTCAAGTTTTCGGTCCCTCTTGTCATGTGTGACTTCACTTTTTACTGTTTCCGCAATATTCATTCTGAATCTCTTGTTCCCAGGTGAATCCGTTTCCCAGTTGACCTTATCTCTGCTGTATCGTAAGGGATTTGCAGAAGGAAAAGGAAAGCAGTTTCAGGGCATTAAAGATTTGCAAAACCTCATAACTACACTACATAAGGCCATAGTTACAGGTAGAATGTTGTTTGTCTTCATTCCCCCATTTTCCTCAAGTTCTAACTCATCCTCGATATGTTGTCATCAATTCCCTGCCCATCACCTTGGTTTCTAATGTCTTCCACTCCTCCCATTTCCTCATCCTCGAATGTCAATTGTTCTTTTGACGTTGTCTCTACTACTCTATTCTCGACACAAATATGAATCTTCGTCATGGAGTACTTTATTAATCTCTCTCTCTCTCTTCCTCCCTCAAACCACACAGATAATAAGCCTCTTTCATCACCAGCGTTCCGCCTCTGCTTCCCTTTACTCGAGGCAGTGTTGAGAGATAAAACAGATTCATCTCATGTGTCAAAAGCAGCTGTGTTGGATATTTTAGCTGCACACTGTCAGGATAAGAGGGTGGATTCGGGGTCAGACGACAGCACAGAAATCAATAATGTGGTGAGGTTATAGGGGGTGATTATACTAAGTATTGCAACATTTGTGTTAAGCAGAGACTGAGTTTTAATTTATTGTCAAAGCTTTTTACACCTTTTAATTTGATTCAAGATTAAGTGCTGTGAAGCAAATCTCGATGTCCATGTTTTTTTTTTGTTTTTTTTTGTCCACACTTTAATGGAGCCCATTATGGCAATGCAAGGTCATGCTAAGGAAATAACTGTCACTCATGTGACATCACAGTCTCTTTTGTGTTTAACATCAATGTGAAGTTTGTGCACTCTTTACAACCCAGAGCTGCCTGTTTCTGCAAGGGCATTGCTGGTCTACACCTGGAGAAAGAGATGATGATGTATAGTTCTTTGGTGATGAAGTGCTGTTACCTTCTTTGGGACATTTGCAATCAGTGATTGCTTATTATGAACTAGAGTTCATAGAACACGATACCCCACACAGTGTTTAAGTATATACTTCAATTTTCATAAAATAGTGATTTTAAAGATCGTTAAAAAATAATCCTGAAGTTAGCACGATCGAAGCAGTCTTTTCCACCACCCTTATACAACACTGTAATAAGACGACGTTTAGTCACAGTTTTGGAGATTGAAGCTTTAATGATCACCATAGAATGCTGCGTACATCGGCATCGTACATAGCCATATCGGCGGGCTCTTCTTCACCCCGATACAGCACCGTCTCACGTGCCACGCCCACTTCCCAAGGGTTGCGCTTGACAACTCCCATTACATACACCACCCTATAGAACTTGACCGAGTACTGCAAAACTGGAGGTTCTTGGAAGTATTATGAAGGTGATTTGTGTTTTACAGTATTGAAGTATATAATTCAATTTAAATAAAATAAAGATTGTAAAAGTCATATAAATTTAATTCTGGGTTTTATCGCCGATTTACCCAGTGTCTGTTACGCCACCATATCTAACACGTTACGTTCTTCGTGCCTGTTTGTGTCCTTTATGATGTCCTTCAAAACAGTAAGTTTCCTGTTTGGAATGATTTTCAATTTTGTTTGATGGCAAGAAAGGCAGACATAGTATTAAAAAGAAAAATCATCTTACTCCTATCTGTGCATGCACGATCGGGACAAATTCAGAGCCATTGTATTGGAAAACGGCAAACTTGTCTTCCTATCCATGTTCAAAATATAACATTCGGTTTAAATAAGATGTTCCTCTATCATAAACTGATGATGCGGATAGACACACAGACAGTTATGAACCAATTGCTTAACCCTGCTCTTTGCTTTGTGTGCACAGGGTAATGATCATGGGCTCAAATAATATGGCAATCTGTGGTTCAATCATTTTTGGACCCCCTCCCCAAAAATTTTTTCTCTCTCTTTCTCTCTTTCTCTCTGGTGTATCATACCCTTCACAGAGTGTTGGTGCTGTTGAAGCAGCATCCTGTGCCAGGGTTATACTGGGTGGTTTGCCATTGCCTTCCCAGCAGTATTTGGGGCAGGAGTTTGGAATTTGTTCATGGTGCCGGTGATTGCTCTCATACTCTTCACGAAGACACCTTTGGGTCTTTAACATCCACCAATTAACCCCTGTAGATGGGATTCCCGTTTAACGTCAATCCGAGGGATGGCACACACATTGATGAATCGCCCTGCCTGTGAAACACTGGGATGGCAGTTTATAGTAAGGTCGGGATTCAAACCCAGGCTAGATGGATTAAAGGCGAGTGTGCTTACCTCTCAGCTATCCTGACAGCCCAAAAGGACACCCTATATCCCACTTTTATTGCCATGACAGAGTATGCAGAGTGCCTTATAGTTGTTTTTGATAATCTGCTCTAAATTTTCATTCGTTCCATTTAACTCGTGGACATTTGTAGTGAGAAGATGTGATTTTAACATTATCGTTCAAATTATAACTTTATGCCCTTGTTTTGTTTCAGGTTTCCTTTGCACTTTCTGTTTTGTGCGCTGCAATTTTTCAGTTACTCTTCAAATGTTAAAATGTTATGTGAGTGCGTGGTTGCACACTCATTCCTTCCTTCCTTTTCTTATTCTTTGTTTTCCTTCCAGGATTATCTGAAACTCCTCCCAAGACAAAAAATGATGGATGTTCTGCTGTGGGTCATTGGCACAGCCTCTCGTCCCTTACAGGTATTCTTTCCCTAAACTATTTGAAAATAGGGCTCAGCAAGAATAGTGCATTCCATTTTATGAAAAGGTGCAGCTATTCTCTCTTATATATACTAGAACTAGCAGAGTACCCACCCTACAGGCGATCTTGTTCCAAGCATGCAACACGTTCTTCTGACTCATACCTTTATTTGGGCAGTTTATAGACAACTGACAGCTCTGCATAGGCCAAAAAAAAATGAAAAAGAAGTGCATGAAACAAAAACATACTGTACCTCCTGCTTCTAATTCAGATCATCTCACTGCACTGGAAAACGTGGGGACAGGAATACTGTACTGTAAATGGTGGAGACTTGTAATACCCTCCCCCACCTGGAGGCGGTGCAACATGATACACATTTACATGGAGAATTTGCGTCCCCTCCCTCCCCTACCCCCTGTCGTGGACGTTTGCATACCTATAAAACGGAAAAGACTTGATGGTCCAGTTATGATTGTTTATTGTGAGGATAGACACACGTGCAGAGTGAAAGCCTCTTGTAAAATCCAAGCAATCTCTAACTATATGTGAAGTTACATTGAGTATAACTATATTATTTTAATGAGGCATGGTTTATACTATGAGCATTATTTCCAGGAAAACTAATCTATCAATGATAAGCTTCAGAAAGTCTTTGACCAAGTACAGAAGGGTTTTGTAAAGTAAAATCACAAAAACAGGATGAAAAAAACAGCTCCTTATATGGTCCTGCCTCCAGCTGGCCCAGACGAGGGAGAATGAGATTATGACCTTTGGTCAGAGCATTCGTGGGCCAGCGGAACATAGACTTTGCTCACTGCAGACAAATCTCCCTGCTAAGTTTTCCCAGTATATATTTATGAAATTTTCTCTGACACACAAGCTTTACCTAGGCTAATTAGTATTTTAACCCAGTACAAGTTCAATTAAAGTAGCTAAAACCACCCCGATTCATTAATCAGGGTCATGCTGATCCTGTGTAGCATTTCTGAATGGGATGTAGTCAGCCCAGAACTGTAGGAGGAGTAGTGTGACAAACACACTCACCCAAACAAGGAAAGAGAGGGGATGGAAGGGAGGGAGAGAGAATGAAGGGGAGGTGCAGAGGGAGAGTGGGTGGGATAGCAGAGGATAGGGTGGGAGAGAGAGGGCTAAGGGTGGGGGAGAGGTGAGAGAGGGGGAGAGGGAGTGAAGAGAGGGGGGGGGATTCCGCAGATGTAACACCTAGCTAAACTCCATCCGAGTGATGGCACACACATTGATGAATCACCCTGCCTGTGAAACACGAGATTAAAAAAAAAACCTTTCATTTTGGCAATTGGCACATTCTTTGAGACACTTTCTTCTCTTCGACCTCCGGAGAGTTGTATGGTGGAGGAGGGTGGTTGGGAGGAGAATAGTGTGAGAGAAGGGAAGGGAGGCAGCGCAAAGGGTGAGGGGAGGCAACTTTGAGGGGTGGGGGGAGGGAGCACGAGGGACGGGGGCAATGGCGGATCCAGGGGGGTTCACTGGGTGCACGTAAAACCCCCTCCTCTCCGCCCTTACAATTATGTCACTTGATCGTCATGTGAGATATCACTGGACAATCAGCAATCGCACGTCTTTTGCTTTCACTCCATCAATGAATCTGAGGCACGATACTTTTTGTCGCTGGTTCTGTATTAATCCCTGTGACTCCAAAGAGAAAGGCAACATTTTTGGGATGTGTCCTTCAGCAAAGTGCAGTACAATCCTGAACTATTTCACCAGTTAATTCAAAGTTTCAGTGGCGACATCGTCCATTATATAATTAATGATCTGATTATCCGCAATGGCGAGTTTAGGTTTCGTGCTTGGGGTCATTTTGCCACATTTTGTGCTTGTCCGTTCGATATCTTCATTGATTTGTATTGGAAACATTTTGTGTATTTACATTGTTG
>CM068953.1:35844964-35863553 GCA_035128595.1 Eptatretus atami | reverse complement strand
CGTGCCCGTACGTGTGTGCCCGTACATGTGTGGCCGTACGTGCGTGGCTGTACTGCAAAAAAATATATATATTTCAAACCGCGAGCCAGAAACAACAACCGCACAGGCCGTTCCTTCGCTCTCGCGTGCCGTACGTGCAAACCAAAAAAAACAAACAAAAAAACTTTCAAACAACCACACAGGCCATTGCTTCGCTCTCGTAAACGACGACTGGATTGGGGCATTGTGTTTATCTATAAATGCGGATAAGAAATCGATAAATTATTAGAATACAGTAAGTCATCACTATCCGGAAGTGGTGCGTGCCCATACGGAATGTTCACATGCATTCCACGAATGATCGCTTGCATTGAAGTAACAACTGCTGTGATACTTACACACACAGAGTTAATTAAAATCCAAATTAAAATCAAGTATACCTCCCTGTCTTTGCTTGCCATGACATTCGCTGCCATTGACCATTGCCACTCCTACGCCACGGTAACTAAGGCACCGATCCCCATCGTAACCGGCACAGCCCGTCATCGTCGGCCGGTCGCGCACCGGCCTACGCAGCCACGCCTACGCAGCAACGTGTCTTGTCATTGGTTTGGTAAATAAATGGCCGCAGCAACGTGTATTGTCATTTGTTTGGTAAATAAATGGCCATACCTTGGGAAGCACTTGTCCAATTAATATCAAACCTTGAAAAGGCACATACTCAGGTCCCAGCAATATAGCTGGCAGGTTTCAATTAGATTGGACCAGTGGTTGTCGAGAAACAGCGGTCACAGACACACAGACACACAGACACACACACATTGCTGGAATTATAGATAGATGAGGTCCTACTCAAAACGTGCCTGTACTCAACATGAAGTTCCTCTCGGAAGAAATCGGTATCATCGTATCGAGCAAGGTTGTGATTCTTACGGTGAGCCTGCTCTAGTCTCGCACGGTGTACGTCCTGATGGCGCAGGGCATCCCTTACTTCCCGGTCTTCTCGCTGGTGAGGGATTTCTTCTGCACGACGCCTTGCCTCGCGTTCAGTGTTGTCTGCCAAGCGAGCAGCTCGTTCTTCATCCGTTTCTTCTGCACGACGCCTTGCCTTGCGTCCAGTGTTGTCTGCCAAGCGAGCAGCTCGTTCTACATCCGTTTCAGCAGCACGATGCCTTGCCTCGCATCCAGTGTTGTCTGCCAAGTGAGCAGCTCGTTCTTCATCCGTTTCAGCTGCACGACGCCTTGTCACGCGCGTAGCGTCGCGTGTCAAGCGAGCAGCTCGTTCTTCATCCGTTTCAGCAGCACGACGCCTTGCCTCGCGTCCAGTGTTGTCTGCCAAGCGAGCAGCTCGTTCTACATCCGTTTCAGCAGCACGATGCCTTGCTCGCATCCAGTGTTGTCTGCCAAGTGAGCAGCTCGTTCTTCATCCGTTTCAGCTGCACGACGCCTTGTCACGCGCGTAGCGTCGCGTGTCAGCGAGCAGCTCGTGCTTCGTCAGATTCCATTGCACGTGCACGACACGCAGCTTCGTTCCTTCGCTCTCGTAAACGACGACTGGATTGGGGCATTGTGTTTATCTCTCTATAATTTATCGAGAAAAATCGAGAAAGTACAGAAATCGAGAAAGTAAAGAAATCGAGAAAGTAAGAAATCGAGAAAGTACAGAAATCGAGAAAGTACAGAAATCGAGAAAGTACAGAAATCGAGAAAGTACAGAAATCGAGAAAGTCGAGAAAAAAATCGAGAAAGAATACAGTAGGTCGTCACTATCCGGAAGTCCGGAAGTTAAGTCCTCACTGTCCGGAAGTTTGCATATCGCAGTTACGATTATTCGCAATTTAGTTTTAATGGCCAATTATTCAATGAGCGCCAACATATTTTGCCTTTTCGCAATGTCATCGCAAGGAAAAACACAAGAGAAGAGAAGCCGTGGCCGTACGTGCGTAGCCGTACGTGCGTGGCCGTACGTGCAAAAAAATAAAATAAAATAAAAAAAACATTTCAACACGCGTTCCACAAATAACCGCACAGGCCACGCATACGCAGCACCGTGTCCTGTTATTGATTTGGTAAATAAATGCCCATAACTTGGGAAGCACTTGCTCGTTAATATCAAACATTGAAAGGAACATACTCAGGTCCCCAGCAATATACCTGGCAAGGTTCAATTAGATCGGACCAGTGGTTGTCGAGAAACAGCGGTCACAGACAGACACACAGACACACAGACAGAGGACGACAGACACACAGACAGACACACAGACAAACACACAAACACAGACAGACCAGCACGCAGACACAGACCCACGACAGACACAACAGACACACAGACAGACAACACAAACACAGACACACAGACACGCACAGAACACACAGACAGACAGACACCACATTGCTGGAATTATAGATAGATTCAATCAAACATACAAAATATTTAACAAAACAAAATGTTTGACCATGTCAACAACAAAGAAGAAAGAAACAAGCCGGTAGGCGACATGGGTGGTCGCTATATAATTGCATACTAGCCATACAGTTTTTGACGTATCGGGCTGAAAATTTTTGACAAAGAGGTCGATTATAGTGTGCATAAAAGCACGGAAGCTAATTTTTGATTTTCGAAATATTTTTTTTTTTAGGATGTTTCAAAAATTCAAAGTCCCGTTGCTAGCACACGGTGGTGTCCATAGCAACGGTGCTCAAAAGCATACAACTAGATCATGGTATGAACCTACCAGTCAAGTTTTCATCAAATCGGTTGACTCCTCTGGCCTCCAGAGCTGTCCATTACATACAAACAGACAGATGGAAAACCTGAGAATAACGGTAGTACAGTGACAACCCAAAAATTGGGAGTGATAGAAGCAGCGGTCTGTTGCAGTCCGGGTTCAATTTTTTTGCCTGGTTGAAAAAAATTAGAATTTTCCCTTCGTTTGAGGCAACTTTTACTGAATATATTTTTCTCCCCAAGAAGCGTTTCTGTGTTTCAGGGTGGGACACGCACACACACACACACCGTCAGTGTGTGTCAGTGTCTCTCCTCCATAACTACAAAACCATAAAACTTAGCAGCCTGAAACTTTGCATGCATACAAAGAAAACTCCAAGGAAGCGCAAGAGTGAAAATTGGGTGTTTGTGTTTATTAAAACACCCTTAAGATAATTAACAGCCTTATTTAAATATATCCTTCATCATGCGCATCCTCGGACACCTCGCTCACACTCAATGGGGGGTCCTAAAATTTGCCATTTGGTTCAGCCTCTTCAAACATGCTTCGATTTGGAAACACGATCTACTCTCACGGATTAATTAAAGTATATAATCAAAATATTATGTCGGATTTGAGAATCGGATCTGGTGAACAAAATAAGTGTCGAAATCTGGAATGAAATCCAAAATTTAAACAATTTAGCGATTTTTATAACTTAGGCCTTAGTTATTTTATAACTTGGTTTACGGATCCGCCGACGGTATATTTGCCGAAATGAAATATAAATATAAAACACATTTTTAGCCTTTTATATTTATACATTTTCCGCCGAAGGTGCAAAAGTTTTAAAACCCGAATGTAAACGTCGGCATTTATTTTCAAAATATAATTTCGTGCGTGCGCGCCAAAATGCCGAGTCACCTTTAACCGAGCTGTGCAGTAGAGCTGCGCAGTCGTCTTCGGTCATGGCGTCTGAGCAGTGGCCAGTGTGGTTCAGATTGACTGTTGTTTCTGGGGCGAAAGTGATTGTTTGTTGTTTTTTTTTGTTGTTTTTTTTCTATACCTTGTCGAGGCTCGTGTGAGAGCTAACAACACAACGCACATCATGGGGGACATGAGACAAGAGAGGAGGGAGTGGGAAGGACAAAACAGTGGGGAACAGAGACATTAGGAGATCTGTGGAAGGGAGAGGTATGGGACGGGGAACATGGGTATTAACAGGGTTCCCACTTATTTTGAGATGTCTTTTTTAAGGAGTTTTTAAGGACTTTTAAGGGCTAAAATAACCCTTTTTAAGGACCACATATTATAAATTCCAGGGGTAAATTGAGGTGAGTCACCTAGAAATTAACAAAGATAGTAAGTTTACAAAAAATCTATTTTAATAATGAACATACAGAACACAGCAGGAGCTTATTCAGTCGACAAGGCACAACGCGCCACACAGCCAATTGGCAAATTCACTTCACAGTTACTGTAGAATCAGCCAGGAGCAGTCAACAGTTTCCAGATGGCAGCACTCTCAATGTTAATGTGTTGTTATGTTAAAATGTTATTGTAGGTGCTGCACTTGCAAAGTTGCAGCAACTCCTGACTGCTTCTACACTACAGAACAGTACATTTTGTTAGCTGCATGTCATTGTAATATCCAATTAGGACATAGCAGGCAAGGATTTAGCCTTCTCCTCAATTTCTCTTTCTGGAACTTTGAGTTCCCCCCGTTTTTGCTTGCAGAGTGCCTGAGAGCATTTGATTTTACCAGAAGACTGTGGCTAGTTTTGCCACTTTTGCTCAGCTTCGTCTGCATATTTTTCTTACAATGTGGTCAGACCTTCTATGTCAGTTTCCAACACCTTTCTCTTTTTCAAACCATCCACTTCATCTTCAACCATTTTTCGTTTTCTTTGGATGGCTTCTTGCCCTTTCTTTCTTTTCTCTTCTTCAAGATATTGATGGTATTTATGTCAAGAACTGGAGGCTGAGGATAGCAGTTCCTTTGTGATTTCAACTTTGAGCATTCCACCTACCAGTACAAAATAATCAATCTGCCTCAGTGCCACAACATGCCTTCACCCAGGTTGTCCTTCTCTATCTGTCTGTTGAGGGAAAAACCCTCTCAACAGACGCCTGACCATGGGAAACTAGCACACTTTACGAACTAGCCCCACAACTTCTCAAACTTCTTGTTTTTACCCACACATTCATAGAGTAACACATCTACCCTGTCATCTTCAACCTTGAAGTCCTTGAACCTAGACTTCAGTTCACACCCTGCTACATCCTGCAGTAATTCTTTGTAACTCGCAACCAACTATCTACATTATCACCATCAACTCTGTTCAGTCACCAAATTTTCCACAGGCATTTGAATTTGGACTTTGAGTGTTCTTCATCAGTCACCATCAACCTGGGATCCAGAGAAGCCATATTTCTGGCTAAACTATACTTAAGAGGAGACCTTTCAAAGATTTTGTTGACACATTTCACCACAAATAGCCTACATTCTTCTTTGAAATGAAACACCTGGCGTTCACTGATGGCCTTGGTTCTCAGGAGGGACTTCAGTTCACTTTCAGCCTTGAAACAAACTTCAATCTTTTTGTTTTTTACCCTTTCCTTTTCAAGATCCAGCATTAACAAGTCATATGCAGTAGAAGTATTTTGTAATGCAACTGGCTTAACACACCTCTCTAACAAATTTCTGACAAGTCTCTCAATATCATGAACAGAAAGGGACCTACTAGTACATATAATTACAAGAACATGGGCACAGTGAGATAATTCTATATAGTTTAGTCAAGTACGTCGGCGTCAACTCATCAGCATTATTTTCATTGCTCAAGATGGCGGCTTCAACACAGTTAGACAGATGTGTTCGATGTACCGAGGTCTATAAAACGGTAATTAAGGCATATCCTGTTATATTACGGGAGCAATCAGAGCTAAAGACACAAAGAAGCATTGAACAGTTGTTCAGAGTAATGTTTAATGCATACATTGATTTTTTTACCCTCGCCGGAGGAGAGGGTATTGCATTTGGTTCCATTTGTTTGTTTGTTTGTCCACACAGAACTTTGGTGTTTTTCTCCACAACCACTTGTCAGATTGAGACAAAATTTTCACCATGGGAGCGACTACTCAAGTAGAATGTTTTATTGATAATTATGATGTCATAGGTCACGTGGTGTGGTGGCCATGTTGGTAAAACAGAAAAAAACTTTGGACCTCTATCTCTGAAACCACACCAAGGAAAAATTGAAACTTGGCACACAGCAAGTACTCCTCATGGGGAATGTGATTTTTTTTTCTTAAATGGCATCATAGGTGCCTTTGTTATGACGTCATAATTGCATATGTAGAACGCTACATCTGATCAGTATGAAAAATTTTGAGGGTTATCCAAGGATAAAATGGTCCATAGAAAAAAATTTGATGGCATCATTGGTCACGTGATTTGGCAGCCATTTTGTTTAAAAAAATTTGATGACATCATTGGTCACGTGATTCGGCAGCCATATTGTTTAAAAAGAATATGGTTTTTAACCCATATAAAAAGCCATATTGTTTTTAACACCTTCAAAAATCTTCTCTGAAGTGGCTGAACAGATCGAGGCGAATCTTTACATGTATGACTGCCTATCCATGAGTAACAAAACGTTCACACATATGACATCAGAGGTCACAAGGTTTGGCAGCCATATTGGATTTACTCTAAAACCTATAAAAATCTTCTTCAGAATGGCTGGACAGATTGAGGGGAACTTCACACATATGTTTCCCACCAAGCCTTGGGGATACCAAGGTATTCACAAATAATTGAAAAGTCACATGGCGTGGCAGCCATATTGGATTGAGCGAAAATCTTTAAAAAATTATTTCTCTTGAATTGCTTAATCAATCAACATGAAACTTCACAATTATGATCGAGTGTTAATGGGGAGTATATGTTTTAAATTTCAACCTGAGCGGACTCATGGTCTAACAGCCAGAATTATTTAACTTTTTTGATCTGGTTTCTTTTAGATATATATATATATTTTTTATTTTTTTTTAAAAGCTCACTTGGCTTGCCTGGATGGGTTTGAGGGTAGAGGAGTAGCAGCTGAAATGTGAATTGTATCCAGGTTCCTCCTGATGACTTCATCTTTGCTTTTTGCTTGTTTGGGTTCCTCCTCCAATGCAGAACTATCTATTTGGTCTTCCATTTAATTTGAATTGAATTTATTTCAATCCCATTCTAAATTCAATTGAATAATAATAATAAATGTCATGGGTCAGGGTCAGGTGTCCATTCAAAGCTGGGTTGCATCAAAACGGGACGTCTCGGTACCCGGTCATCACTGCCAGCAGTTATAAAGTGACAGTTCTAATAATGTCTCTTATTAATTACGTAACACACCAGTACACAAACACCACACAAAACAAGTCCTGGCGAGGGTCTGCAATCTGATTGCTCCTTTTCTTGTGAAAGAATCGTTTGTCGTCTTCTTTCAGTACGTCAATTCTTGGGGAAGTTTTTACTCCATTGTGTAAATCTGTATAATATGACACACTTTTTTTTGTTTGTATGGATTTCACTCGATCACTAGATGCTTTGAATACTGCTGAATGATTTGGAAATACTGTAACCACTGAATATTGGAATACAAAGCAGATTATCGACAGTGCATTGAGTTTGTCTTTGGTACATTATAGCTGTTAAGAAGAAATATATAACATCCCATTTTGAGCTCTTTCAACCACCGCAAGAATAAAAGACTTCCTTAAAAAAAAAAATATATATATATATTGTGGTATTTTACCATGGGCTTCTGCTAGTTATTTAATCGTAATGATCCCTCAGTTCATTGTCAGTAATTGAAACTAACAGACATTTCCTTAAAGTGAAAAGGAAAAGTTTGGTTAGATTCAGTTCACTTCTAGATTAGAGGAAAAACTTTTCATCTCGAAACGAATCAATTAATTGACTTTCAACTACTTGAACTATTCATCCTTTCCCAGCTAAATATACTTCTCTCCTTACGCTTACCCATTATCTCCAGGTGCAAGCGATCTCAACTCTTTCAGATCTCTGTTCTTTGATCGCTAAGTCGGGGAACGAGGTATCTGATGGGAACAATGTTTGCCTTGAGCCAGGAGAAGTCACCATTCTACTCCAGGCTCTTGAATCCCCTGGCCATTCTGTTCGGCATGCTGCTCTAATGGTACATACGTTTCCTTCCTGTGCCTTTCCGCGCATAATGGTTTCATTTCGATCAACTTTTCCTCCCATTCTGAAATTTCACCTTTTTGATAAGAAAAGGAAAAAAAAATCATCATAACAACTCCACAATGGCAACTCTCAGTTATTTATTTGAGGAGCAATTTAGATTTTACTGTCCAGCTTCTTTTATTGTAAATTTCTAATTTTTGGGAATGAATATTAATTAAACATTCATTTTGTTCTTAAACCCATTCAACTCCTGTTTCTCCACTGCCCCCACCATCCACCCTTTCCCTCAACCAGGGATTAGTCCAGCTGAGTGACGTGTTGATCGGTCCAGATGATGAGCCTTGTGTGGAGAGTCTCACGTGGGGACTTTGGTTGTCGACACACGACCCAGAACCAGAGAACAAAGCAGTTGCTCTCAAGTCAGAATTTATTTACATGATAAGAACTTTGAACAAGAGTGTTTCTGTGGCTAGGAAGAATTTGCCATATGCTGGGGTGGAGAATATCATAATTCCACGTCCAATGAATGCCTCTGTATTGTGACTATGAATCGTGACATGTCATTTCATTAACATTGGGAATGTAAAGCTGAAGATAACGAGCAATTGAATGCATGTGGTGTTTGCTTACCAGTCTGACTAGTTACAGTCGTGGCCTGACATCACAACTTCTCCATATTATCTTAAATATGCCAGAGTTGTGCCAATCAAAGAATTTACACTTTTCTTTAGATCTCAAAATTCAATGATATTGTTACGGCCCAGGGTTCGGGGCTCGCTACGAGGGGAAGCACTCAAGTTTCTCCCGAACACCCGGTTCTGAGGCCGCCAACCACAGATAACTCCACGGTCCAATGGGATGTAGTTCTTATACAGCCATAGCCGCTTGACTGAGACCACCGACCTAGCAGGGTTATGCTTCGATGTGTCCGTGATACCTTTCTATTGGCACAGCAACCTAACTAGTGACCACGCCCTTGACGCCACACCTGGTGATCTGCTGAGCCGAACAGATAGGTGCAGCACTGGCTAACAGAGCAAATCAGGTGGGATACAACTTCCCATCTAACTTTACCTGTACACTGTATTGGACAACAGAGACAGATTGGAAATAACAACCAACAATTATTTATTTACACACACAAGCAATCATTTACAGGTGAGTATTTATAGGCAAGAGAAGCAAAAGGCGCATAAGAGCAGATTTAACTCGCACATTATTTCTTATACGATCTTATTTACACAAGAGACATGGCCATCATTCAATCAGGAGAGAAGAAGAACTTGAGAAGGACCAATGAAGAAAAGGACAACAGAGACAGATTGGAAACTAGAAGCGCACTCGGTAGAGCGCACACCTCCGCCACGTAATGCCTGCTCCACGAGAACATATCGGGTCCAATACATTTTTGAAATATCATGCGATACAGTACTATATCGTTTTTGGCCCTATCAATGGTGAAGAATCGCTTTAATAACTAAATAATTATCATCTCCAGATCCGGATTCGGATCTTCACCAAAATTGAATAAATTCGTCCTTGCGACACACCCACCAAGTTTTGTCCGAATCTGTCCACAACTTTTTGAGATATCGTGCTATATATCCTTTTTACCCCGATCTCCCAATGGTGAAGAATCACTTAAAAAAAACTCTAGTAGTCGGATCTGGATCTTCACCAAAATCGAATAAATTATTCCTTGTCACACACCGAACCTGTCGACCAAGTTTCATCTGAATATGTCCGCAACTTTTTTAGATATCGTGCTATGTATCAGTTTTGCCCTATCTCTCAATGGTGAAGAATCACTTAAAAAATTATCAGATCCGGATCCAAATCTTCACCAAAAATTGAATCAGTTCATCCTTGTCACACACCCAACGTGTCCACCAAGTTTTGGCTGAATCCGTCCACAACTTTTTGAGATATGTGCTATACGAGGTGTGTTCAAAAAGTATCCGACCTTTGTTCATAAAAAATACTCGTATCCAGATACAACAAACTTCACTAATCTCCTTCAAACTAGTCCCCTTGGGCTGCCACACACTTTCTCCAACGGTTCTTCCACTGTCGGAACAGCGCTGGAACGCCTCTTTTGGAGGCGCGCAGCTGGTCCGTCGAATTCCACATGATGTCTTCTCTGGACTGAAATCTGGTCCCTTTCAGGGGCATTTTCAGCTTGGGAAAAGCCAAAAGTCACACGAGCCGTGTCGGGAGAGTAGGGAGCCTGATGAAGTACAGGTGTGTTGTGTTTGGCCAGGAAACTCTGTATCAAATGTGAAGAATGGGCGGGTGCGTTATCGTGATGGAGCTGCCAATTGACCGCTGCCCACAGGTCCGGCTGTTTGCGTCGCACAGCATCAGAAGGCGACGCAGTACCTCTTGTAGTACTCTTTGGTGAGTGTTGTGCCGTGTGGTACGTACTCGTGATGAACCACGCCACTGGAGTCAAAGAAGACGGTCAGCATGACTTTGACATTGCTGCGGACCTTCCTTGCTTTTTTTGGCCTCGGGGACGTTGGATGCTTCCATTGTGATGACTGGAACTTGGTTTCTGGGTCATACCCATAAACCCAGGTCTCATCGCCAGTGATCACTGTGTTGAAGAAGTTGGGATCGCTGTTCACAGTCTCCAGCTTGTCCTGTGCGATCTCCAAACGGAGTTGCTTCTGCTCGATCGTTAGCAGCTTTGGCACGAACTTCGCTGAGATTCTCCTTAAGCCCAAATCCTCAGTCACAAGGAATGAACGGATCCAATGCTGACGCCCGCCTCGTCTGCAAGTTCTCTGATCGTGATTTGACGATCCTGCATCAGCAGGTCCTCACTTGGTCAATACTATCTCATTTCGGGATGTTGAGGGCCTACCAGAACGTGCTTCACTTTCCACTGATGTGCGACCATCTTTGAAGCGGTTGTACCACTCTTTTATCTGTGTGGTGCCCATTGCTTCGTTCCCGAAGCGCATGTTGAATCTTGCGGATCTTTACACTTGGGAATCGCCAAGCTTTACACAAAATTTGATGCAGTAGCGTTTTTCAAGTTTTTCCGCCATTTTGTCAAAAACGAAAATCCGACGGCGCTCACTTACACTTCCTCACTCATCGCGGTCTGTCGGCGACTGACAGCTTCTGCAGGCGGGAAAATATTCACGCATACAAATTAGGATCGCCTACATATGTGCACCAAACCACGCCTCCCTAGCTTCATTTGTTTACGCACGAAAAATTAAGGTTGGATACTTTTTGAACACACCTCGTATATCGTTTTTAGCTTCTCTCAATGGTGAAGAATCACTTTTAAAATTCTAGTGGTCGGATCCGGATCCGGATCTTCACCAAAATCTAATCAGTTCGTCCTTATCACACACCGAACCTGTCCACAAAATTTCATCTGGATCTGTCCACAACTTTTTGAGTATCCTGTACACAAACAAACAGACAGAAAGGGGTGAAAACACAACCTCCTTCACCTTTGGTGGTGGAGGTAATAACAACCAACAATTATTTATTTAAACACACAAGCAATCATTTAAAAGTGAGTATTTATTGGCAAGAAAGCAAAAGGCACATTAGAGCAGATTTAACTAACACATTATTTCTTATACAATCTTATTTACCCAAGAGGCATGGCCATCATTCAATCAGGGGAGAAGAACTTGAGAAGAAAAGAAAAGTATGGAACAAAGAAAAGTCGGGTCGATTCTTTTCTTTTCTCGCTCACCTCACACAACCCATCGGGGCTGCGCCATAATCCAAATATATTGGAGGATGGGGAAGATGGGACACGCAGCCACGCCCCTAAGGTGTCCACACCCAGCAGGCAAGTCCTTTCTGTGGGGAAGTCCTTCGGCTGTGGGGCCGAAGGTAAGACCGATGAGGATGAAGGTTGGATTGTCGCGATGAGGTTTCGCGAAGGGGATTATCGATGGATTAAGAAAGGCAGAGGAGGAATTGTTGAAAGGAGCAGAATTTTTTTGGGGGGGTGAGGAACAGACCAATGGGGTAAAGAAGGGATTGCTGAAAGGAATAGGGTGGTGGTGCGAAACAGACCGATGGGGTAAAGGAGGGATTGTTGAAAGGATCAGAGGGTTTGAACAGACCGATAGGGTATTGAAAGTAGCAGAGGGCGGGGAGGGGGAGAGAAGATGTTACACTGGGAAAGTATGAACCAACCCCAATGCATGCCACACAAACAACCCTTCGACAAGGGGCCAAGGACTATCTACACACAGACTAATGAAATAACTAATCCTCGGGTCTCCTACTTGTCGTTAGCAGCTCTCCCCCGGGGTAAGTTTCCAAAACTGCAACAATATTAACTTGAACAGAAAAGTTTCTCTCATTATTAGTTTTGGTAATACTTTGTTAGCAACCCAGATTTGTTTAGACTTGTTTTGGAATGAATGTTCAAGTTGAAGGGATTTTTAAATTTCTCATTTTATTATAAGTTATCACTCCAAATTTGTTGCGATATTTTACGTGCTCACACATGTGAAATCATTTAATCTTCTTTTATTTAAAAATCACTGGATTTCATTCCTGATTTTATTGTATACTTGACGACTCGTGAACCCGTCGGGTTCCCGTTGAGACGGCGGTTGATAAAAAAAATAATTTCAAAAAAAAGAAAGAAAAAAGATAGCTCCAGCGAACTACACCGCTGGGGTTGTTTGCATTGATCAAATTCTCCCGAAGAGGACTTGACTGAATCGGGAATTGATTTTTTAATAATTTTTTTCGTTGCCAGATTTGAACAAAACTTGATATTGCGCGTCAATGTGAAAAAAAAAACGGAGAAAAGAAAGTCGAATAAATTATTGTGCGTAATCTTCTAAACACAATTTTATTTATGAATGAAGACGGAAGTATCAGATCAAAATGGCGATGTTTATTTTATGCTTAAAAATAAATCGTTCTTTGTCTTTACTAAATGTTTGAGATTTTTTTATTAAATCATTTCAAGAAAATATAAAAGATAGCTCCAGCGAACTATCCCGCTGAGGTTGTTTGCATTGATCAAATACTCCCGAAGAGTACTTGACTGAATCGGGAATTGATCTTTTAATAATTTTTTCGTTGCCCGATTTGAACGAAACTTGATACTGCACACCGCAGGAGAATGGTGAGTAATGTGGGCCAAAAATTTTTGCGCTATTGTGTACCGTTTTGGCTGTATTTCGGGAACATACATACATACATACATACAAGATGAGACTTTTAGTAATATAGATAGATAGATAGATGTAAGGATTATATAAGTGTAGCATTATAGTTGTACAAAAGTTGCTGTGGTACAACGTCCTCAATGATGACGAGTGTAAATGGGAAATGTTTGATGGACATTGCACTTTTTATTGTGTCGGCATTGAGGTTAAAGTGTTTGTCTCCAACGTAATGCTTGTACCACTTGTGGTTATAAGGTTGTGGCAAGAGCTGGGCCTGCTGGCGACTCCTGAAATTTTACCTTCGCTCCTGCCCATGGTGCATTCACATACCGGTGCTATTCGTTTGGCCGGTGCAGCTGCAATTGCCGCTGTGATCACCGAGTACCCAGAACTGGTAGAAACGGCGCTGGAATCGCTGAAAGATGCATACAAGGATAAGCTGCATGTGAGAAATGATGCCGTTTGATGATGGGACGAGAGGAAGTAATTGGTTTGATAAAATGAAATGAAGAGGTTCAAGGTGAAGAGAGCTTTTAAAGCCTAAGTTTGTATTTCGAGAGGCTATAAAATAATTTGGGATTGGCTTGAACCAGTTTCGACTTTCTCTTACGTTCTTGTGCTTTTGCATTCTTGTCGAAGATTGCTCCTCCTGTTATGGATCCCCTGGGTAGAGTTATCGTCGAATCCCCTCCAGACCAATGGGAAGCCAGGTAAAGTTTTTCTTGAACCGATAGCTTTGTTTCACAAGTTTTCAATCATAGCATTTGGCATCGCTGTGACGTACAGTATTTAATTTACATGAGCTATTTAAATTTGGCTTTATTTAGTAATTGCTAGCGAAGCTCATCTATTAACTTTGTTGGTTGCAGGTGTGGAGTTGCACTTGCCATGAACTCCATGGCTCCTCACCTTACACCATCCCTCATCTCATTGTTCGTCGTCTTCTTGTTGCCTTCAACCCAGTCGCACTCCAAACAGCTCGCAGGAGCTCTGGGTGATCGACACTCCGAGGTTCGGAAGGAAATGCTTAATGCTGCTCTTTCTGCACTTGAGCAACATGGAAAGGTAACCCCCTCTTCCCCCACCCGGATGTTTGTTTCTTGCTTTTAAAAATATATTCTCCCTCATATTTTTGGTTTGTGGTCGCCAGCAGTGACCACTATTTTTGGGTAGTCGATCCAGTCGAAAAAAAAAATTTTTTTTTTAAATTTTTTTTGAAATTTGTTCTACCCTTATTATCACTTTTTCCGTCGATATGTTGGGTAGTCGACTACCCATGTCGCCTACCGGCTTGTTGGGTAGTCAATGTAGTCGAAATTTTTTTTTGGAAATTTGTTCTACCCTTATCACTTTTTCCGTCTATGTTTGTCTGTCTGTCTGTCCTCTGTTCGGTCCAGTGCTCTGTTAATACAATGGTGATTTCGATGAAACTTGGTTGGTAGGTTCATACCATGACCTAGTTGTGTGCAAATGAGAACCGTTGCTATGGACACCACCGTTGCTAGCAACGGGACTTTGAAATTTTTGAAAAATCATAAAAAATTTATTTTTTCAAAAATCGGGCCACGAGCGACTGTGGGCAGTACATTCAACCATATTGTCAAAAATTTCCAGCTGGATCCTAGAAAACTGTCGAGAAGATAGACTTTGAATGAACCCTGGTCGAAAACAATAAAAAAACGAAGCTCGTTATATCTCAGAGACTATGTCAGATATACATGAAACTGGTATGGTAGGTTCATGGTATGTCCTAGTTATGTGTGAGAAAGAACCGTTGCTATGGACCCCTCCGTTGCCTAGCAACGGCCGAAAAACCTCTAAATGTGGGGTATTTTAACAGAAAAAACAATCTGCAGCATTAACCCTTGAAGCTAGAATCATGAATTTTCTTGTGCTTAATCCTCAGGTCATTCCCCCTCGAAACGGGCCCATCGCGTCAGGTTCTATTGGGTAGGCGACTACCCATGTCCGCCTACCGGCTTGTCGTTGTGTCTGTGAGTCTGTCTGTCTGTCTGTGACTCTCTCCAGAGCATAGCTCCGTGACGTTTGATGCGATCTTGATGAAACTAAAGAGAGAGATGCGTTGGAGGTTCGCGAAGGGATTATTCGATGGATTAAGAAAGGCAGAGGAGGAAATTGTTGAACAGGAGCAGAATTTTTTTGGGGGGGTGAGGAACAGACCAATGGGGTAAAGAAGGGATTGCTGAAGGAATAGGGTGGTGGTGCGAAACAGACCGATGGGGTAAAGGGGGATTGTTGAAAGGATCAGAGGGTTTGAACAGACCGATAGGGTATTGAAGTAGGCAGAGGGCGGGGAGGGGGAGAGAAGATGTTACACTGGAAAGTATGAACCAACCCAATGCATGCCACACAAACAACCCTTCGACAAGGGGCAAGGACTATCTACACACAGACTAATGAAATAACTAATCCTCGGGTCTCCTACTTGTCGTTAGCAGCTCTCCCCCGGGGTAAGTTTCCAAAACTGAAACAATATTAACTTGAAAGCAAAAAGTTTCTCCTCATTATTAGTTTGGTAATACTTTTGTTAGCAACAGATTTGTTTTAGGACTTGTTTTGGAATGAATGTTCAAGTTGAAGGGATTTTTAATTTCTCATTTTATTATATAGTTATCACTCCAAATTGTTGCTGATATTTACGTGCTCACACATGTGAAATCATTTAATCTTCTTTTATTTAAAAATCACTGGATTCATTCCTGATTTTATTGTATACTTGACGACTCGTGAACCCGTCGGGTTCCCGTTGAGACGGCGGTTGATAAAAAAAAATAATTTCAAAAAAAAAGAAAGAAAAAAGATAGCTCCAGCGAACTACACCGCTGGGGTTGTTTGCATTGATCAAATTCTCCCGAAGAGGACTTGACTGAATCGGGAATTGATTTTTTAATAATTTTTTTCTGTTGCCAGATTTGACGAAACTTGATATTGCGCGTCAATGTGAAAAAAAAAACGGAGAAAAGAAAGTCGAATAAATTATTGTGCGTAATCTTCTAAACCAATTTTATTTATGAATGAAGACGGAAGTATCAGATCAAAATGGCGATGTTTATTTTATGCTTAAAAATAAATCGTTCTTTGTCTTACTAAATGTTTGAGATTTTTTTATTAAATCATTTCAAGAAAATATAAAAGATAGCTCCAGCGAACTATCCCGCTGAGGTTGTTTGCATTGATCAAATACTCCCGAAAGAGTACTTGACTGAATCGGGAATTGATCTTTTAATAATTTTTTCGTTGCCCGATTTGAACGAAACTGATACTGCACACCGCAGGAGAATGGTGAGTAATGTGGGCCAAAAATTTTTGCGCTATTGTGTACCGTTTTGGCTGTATTCGGGAACATACATACATACATACATACAAGATGAGACTTTTAGTAATATAGATAGATAGATAGATGTAAGGATTATATAAGTGTAGCATTATAGTTGTACAAAAGTTGCTGTGGTACAACGTCCTCAATGATGACGAGTGTAAATGGGAAATGTTTGATGGACATTGCACTTTTTATTGTGTCGGCATTGAGGTTAAAGTGTTTGTCTCCAACGTAAGCTTGTACCACTTGTGGTTATAAGGTTGTGGCAAGAGCTGGGCCTGCTGGCGACTCCTGAAATTTTAACCTTCGCTCCTGCCATGGTGCATTCACATACCGGTGCTATTCCGTTTGGCCGGTGCAGCTGCAATTGCCGCTGTGATCACCGAGTACCCAGAACTGGTAGAAACGGCGCTGGAATCGCTGAAAGATGCATACAAGGATAAGCTGCATGTGAGAAATGAATGCCGTTGATGATGAGGACGAGAGGAAGTAATTTGGTTTGATAAAATGAAATGAAGAGGTTCAAGGTGAAGAGAGCTTTTAAAGCCTAAGTTTGTATTTCGAGAGGCTATAAAAATAATTTGGGATTGGCTTGAACCAGTTTTCGACTTTCTCTTACGTTCTTGTGCTTTTGCATTCTTGTCGAAGATTGCTCCTCCTGTTATGGATCCCCTGGGTAGAGTTATCGTCGAATCCCCTCCAGACCAATGGGAAGCCAGGTAAAGTTTTTCTTGAACCGATAGCTTTGTTTCACAAGTTTTCAATAATAGCATTTGGCATCGCTGTGACGTACAGTATTTAATTTACATGAGCTATTTAAATTTGGCTTTATTTAGTAATTGTTAGCGAAGCTCATCTATTAACTTTGTTGGTTGCAGGTGTGGAGTTGCACTTGCCATGAACTCCATGGCTCCTCACCTTACACCATCCCTCATCTCGTTGTTCGTCGTCTTCTTGTTGCCTTCAACCCAGTCGCACCCAAACAGCTCGCAGGAGCTCTGGGTGATCGACACTCCCGAGGTTCGGAAGGAAATGCTTAATGCTGCTCTTTCTGCACTGAGCAACATGGAAAGGTAACCCCCTCTTCCCCACCGGATGTTTGTTTCTTGCTTTTAAAAATATATTCTCCCTCATATTTTTGGTTTGTGGTCGCCAGCAGTGACCACTATTTTTGGGTAGTCGATCCAGTCGAAAAAAAAAAATTTTTTTTTTAATTTTTTTTGAAATTTGTTCTACCCTTATTATCACTTTTTCCGTCGATATGTTGGGTAGTCGACTACCCATGTCCGCCTACCGGCTTGTTGGGTAGTCAATGTAGTGGAAATTTTTTTTTTGGAAATTTGTTCTACCCTTATCACTTTTTCCGTCTATGTTGTCTGTCTGTCTGTCCTCTGTTCGGTCCAGTGCTCTGTTAATACAATGGTGATTTCGATGAAACTTGGTTGGTAGGTTCATACCATGACCTAGTTGTGTGCAAATGAGAACCGTTGCTATGGCACAGCGTTGCCTAGCAACGGGACTTTGAAATTTTTGAAAAATCCATAAAAAATTTTATTTTTTCAAAAATCGGGCCACGAGCGACTGTGGGCAGTACATTCAACCATATTGTCAAAAATTTCCAGCTGGATCCCTATGAAAACTGTCGGAGAAGATAGACTTTGAATGAACCCTGGTCGAAAACAATAAAAAAACGAAGCTCGTTATATCTCAGAGACTATGTCAGATATACATGAAACTGGTATGGTAGGTTCATGGTATGTCCTAGTTATGTGTGAGAAAGAACCGTTGCTATGGACCCCTCCGTTGCCTAGCAACGGCCGAAAAACCTCTAAATGTGGGGGTATTTTAACGAAAAACAATCTGCAGCATTAACCCTTGAAGCTAGAATCATGAATTTTCTTGTGCTTAATCCTCAGGTCATTCCCCATCGAACGGGCCCCATCCGCGTCAGTTCTATTGGGTAGGCGACTACCCATGTCCGCCTACCGGCTTGTCGTTGTGTCTGTGAGTCTGTCTGTCTGTCTGTGACTCTCTCCAGAGCATAGCTCCGTGACGTTTGATGCGATCTTGATGAAACTTGGACACAAGTTAGATATCATGGTCTAGTTGTCTTTTTGTATGAGGGGTGTCCCACGCCCCTTGTGGGCGGAGCCACGCCCACTTTAACTGTTTTATTATTTAT
>CM068953.1:35809397-35835233 GCA_035128595.1 Eptatretus atami | reverse complement strand
CCACAACTCTTCAGGATCTCCCAAAGCACCCAGACACCCCAAATCTCCATTCAGCTTGTTCGCAAACTCCTCAGCGACCCTCTCATCCTTCAGCTTGCAAACATCCAGCCGAGACTGGGATGGTACCATTCTCCTGGATTTAAGGTGCAACTTCAGATTTTCTACAACAAGCCTGTGGTCAGTATTGAGGAACTGAGCACTCTGGGAGGCCCTGCATTTTCTGGATCATCCTCAGCGACCATCAACGAGCACATGGTCAATCTCCTTTGCCACACGCCAGCGTTGGAATGCCAAGTCCAGCGATGAGCTTGTGGGCGCTGAAACAATGAACAGCCACCCTAAGTCCACGACTTCTTACAAATAAAGGAACTTTGTGCTATTCTGATTCACAGTTCCAGGCCCATGAGGACCAACACATCTCATAACCATCCCTATCAGTTCCAGTCGATGCATTGAAATCTCCAAAGACTAGAAGCGTTCTCGCGCTGGGGCACTGATCAACCACAGACTCGAGCGTGGCATAGAATGTGTCCTTCACCTTGAGATCACTCACCTCAGTTGGGCAGACACAGAGACCAGGGAAATGACACCTAAGGAGTGACGAATCCTTCGTCTCATAATACGCTCGTTGACCGGTGTTACCTCAATTATCATTGGAGTCAGCTTATTGGACACAGCTACAGCAACTCCTTGGGCATGGTAACCATCAGAGGACCAGACCAATAGTCGATGTAACCACCCGCCATGATCTCGCCGCAATCCGGTCTCCAACCTCAGAGAGTGCTGCAATACCGATGTCCAAACACTTGAGCTCAGATGATAACAGAGACAGGTGGTCATCCTCTCTTTGGGATAGGACATTCCAGGCACCCACCCGAAGGGTCCGCCTCAGGTTAACCCAAGAGACCGCCGTCTGTGGATTTTGACACGTCAGCACCACCCTGTCACACACTACCGGAATCTGACCCGGGAATGTTACCCTGTTGGTTTCCCTCCTATCATCAAAAATTGGGGGTCCCGAAGGCTTTGCCCCAATCCCGCCATCTGGTGAGCTGCCCAGCGAAGGGAAGCCGCACAGTAGGTACTCCCACGGAGTGCTTTTGAGATTATTTTTCGGTGCTTTTCGTACGTTTTACGGAATGAACGGTTTTATGGTGGACGGAGTGCAAATCCTGCCACCAACCTCTGAATAAAAAATAACGCAAATGAAGGACGACGTCCGCAGACACAGTTGGCCACTAGATATGGATGGTCGTTTGTTCACAAGGAGCTCCTCCGCCCTTTAACAGGTTTTGTTTTTAATCCTGCTGGGTGTCCGTATCATACACCCTCCTCACCAAGAAATATGGTGGGGGAGACGGTATAATCACTGACAACCCGCCCATGAAACTGGTTGGTACAGGTTTACATGGTACCTGAAGCAGGTCACATATCTAATCTGACCTGACGTGACAAAAAAAAATTCAGCCATTATTGGCTATATGTGCCAACTGCCTGCATGACCATCACCACCTATCCTATGGTTTCACGTAACCCTGATCGGGAGGCTAAAATGGGGAAGTACACCTTGCCACCGTGCCCAAGGATGGCTCATGGGTTACTGAATACAAAGGCCACCTCCACTTTCAAAAGGATTGCTGCCTTTACCCCGTTACACCCTTAGCCTTTGGTTTAAAAAAAAATCTGAATCGCAAGGCAGCGGTGGATTTGGTTTGAGACTTTCCTTCTCCGAGATGAGCTGCCTATCAAGGATAATGAGCCCCATCTCCTCATGACTCGGAACAGCAACACCCTATTCTAAATAGGTTAAATGGTTGTGAATATAAAAGACATATAAACAATACATGGGATCGACATAATAAATATTGACTTGCACAATCGTAGTTCATTAAATCAATCCTCAGGCAGCGGAAGACACTGCTAAGACGGTGATGAGGAATTTGAGCACCCATGGTGTGAAGCTCGTCCTACCATCGCTCCTTGCTGCTCTTGATCAAGATTCATGGAGAACAAAAACAGGTTTGCTTTTCTATTTTTTTTTGATGGTCCTGATCTCTCTGCTTTCCATTTCTGACATTCTGAGAGTATTTCTGGATATTTATTCCTTTGTTTCCATCCAGGTTCGGTGGAACTGCTCGGCTCCATGGCCTACTGTGCCCCAAAGCAGCTTTCTGCCTGCTTGCCCAGCATCGTTCCAAAACTTACAGCTGTGCTAACGGATTCCCACTCGCGTGTGCAACGAGCAGGCACTCAAGCTCTCCACCTCATCAGTTCCGTCATCCGAAACCCAGAGATACAAGGTATGTGGGCACCGCGGGAGCACGGTCGTGTTGTGGTGTTATGGGTTGTTATTGTGTAGGTCAAGGGGAGTGAATGCATTTTCGTTTGGTGCAGTGGTGAGGGGGGAGCTGGCTGTGCATGTAGCACAGTTTGGCAGTGAGAGTGGAGGTGTAGAGGGAATGGGGGAGGGGGGTTGTGATGGAGGAGGGGTGGTGTTTTGTCCTATCAAGTAAATTGAGAATGGTGATGATGGATATGTAGCTGGATGAAGAGAGAAATTCCTGCCATTTTTAACGAGCAACAAACTTCACTGCTTCTTGGCTCTGACTTTTTGAACAGCCATCACGCCTGTGATCCTGGAAGCTTTGACCGAGCCTGGTGGGCAGGTTCAAACTTGCCTTCAAACCTTGCTCGACACAAAGTTTGTCCACTTTGTGGATGCGGCATCGCTGGCTCTCATTATGCCGATCGTAAAGCGAGCCTTCATGGACCGTTCCACTGATACACGCAAGATGGCTGCACAGATAATTGGCAACATGTACTCGCTCACTGATCAGAAGGTGAGTTTCGTTCTCTCGTGACTTCAATTCTGCTCTTTTAGAGTCAGCTGCATTTTTTGGAAATTATATTAAACGTTTTACAGCATCTTCAAGTTATTCCAGCATTATGGTGTTCAATCATCTGAACTGTCCGTTGTTCATGACTTTTCCCCAACATTGGGCCTTCATTTATTATTTATACAAATCTGGTGTATATTTCACCTGTCCCCCTCTCCCCGCCCCCTCCCTCCCTTGACAAGATCCACAATACTCTCTACATACCTCTTACCTCTTTCCTCCCTGTTACTCTGATCGCCTGCCATACTTCTTTCCTTTCTCATGCAACTCTTCCCAAACAAATTTAACCAACTATTTCTCCCTCATCATTAACCTCGCATCTCTTTCTTTCTTTAAATTTAATTTTATTAGTGGTGGTGGGGGGGGGGCAGTGTTGGGAGACAGTTCATAGAATAACATCTGTGAATTTGTTTAACGGCATCTGATAACAAGTTCCTCTTGAACTCTGATTTAATTTGAACATTATTTGATTTGTGGGCCCTTGCAGGACTTGGCTCCATATCTTCCGAGTATCGTTCCAGGCCTGAAAACATCTCTTCTAGACCCAGTACCAGAGGTGGGTGTCTCTAGTCTTTGAGACATTCCTTTATCTATGTTTGTAAGAAATATTAACTCCCCTCCCCCCCATTTAATCGTTAACGGTTCCTCTCCTGCTTAGCTCATCTGATATCCTGCTTAGCTCAGTGCTATCGCCGATGATTCGCCGATAGGTGATGAAACCGGTCCGGTTGGTGAGGGGGTGTGTAGCATTGGGATTCTCATGTGTGTACTTTGGGCGAATGTCTTTATAGTTGTCGAGGAACTCTGGGAAGGGTTCGAAACAGCATTGCGCTTACCTTGTGTTGGTCTTCTTGGGTTGCTTTATGCAGCTTCTTCGGCTAGAGTGTGGGAGGGGTCAATTGTTTATATAATCCAAGCCACCTGGGTTTAGTTGATTAGGTGAGAACTGATTGGCTCGTCCCTCCATTCACGGGTGAGAGATGTGGGTGGGTCTTTCTTCATTTATATATTGACTGCTTTTGACGTTTACACGTGGTGCATGCTTGGGAGCCTCATTGGTATGCATTGCTGTCTGCGCTATCGCTGATGATTGACCATTAAGTGATGAAACCGGTCCGGTAGGTGAGGGGGTGTATAGCATTGGGATTCTCTTGTATGTACTGTGTGTGAACATCTTTATAGTTGTTGAGAACTCTGGGAAGGGTTCAAAACAGCATAGCACTTACCTTGTGTTGGTCTTCTTGGGTTGCTTTATGCAGCTTCTTCGGCTGGAGGAGTGTGGGAGCGGTCAATTGTTTATATAATCCTAGCCACCTGGGTTTAGTTGATTAGGTGAGAGCTGATTGGCTATTCCCTCCATCCCAGGTGAGAGATGTGGGTGGGTCTGTCTATATATATATATATATATATATATATATATATATATATATATATATATATATATATATATATACACGCACACACACGGATTCTGTTGTGGGTCGGGGTCACGAGGGCAGTTCTCGGATTCACTTCCCGACCTGTGACCCCGAAGCCGACGAACCGTAGTTAATCTGTGGCACGACGGATTGCTAAGCATCCACAGACACCATCTGGGACACTTGATTTAGATAGGGTCCAGCATCCAAATTCCACTTTACCTTCCTGGCAAATGAATCACCTCCAGATAAGGACTGTGCTTCCAAACGCTCTACTGCTATTCATCAAAATGGCTGAGCGATACACCGTAAATGGAACGTTGGCTAGTGGCTAACCATAACAAAACTGCGGGGCAGAACTCCCATTCACTCTTTACACACTTCTTACCAATTGAAAGAGATTATTGGACAGTTTGGAAAGCATTTTATGACGTATTAGCAAAAAGCACGTGTATACACAAGGCAAACAATGTCACAAGAAAGCTCTTACCCCTAAGCACATAAGCCCACTTAATCGGTCAACTTAGTCACAGGGACTACACACCTAGACACCTCAGTCACTCTGGGAAAAGAGTTAAGACAGAGGGATAGAGAAGAGAAGAAGGCAGGACGTATTGGCAGCCCCTCGCTCACCCAATGCAAGCCGACAGGCTTAAGTTTGTCCCAATGTATGAAAGGCGAGGAGGGAAAAGAAGAGGAGGGTAGAGGATGCAGTGCGCAGTGTAGAGAGAGGTGCAGGTGAATGCCCGTAGTTATTTTGAGGAAAGAGTGAGATGCGTGTCAGTAACCCAGTCATAAAAAGGAGGAGGGCTTTATCGTTGAATGCTCTTCGTGCATTCAGAGTGAATGAATTAGATGTAGCAGAAGTAAAAGATGGTGCTTAAATCGGTGTTCTGCCTGGCATATCCAGGGAAACTCCACTGCTTGGTCTGTGTATCAGCCCTCCGCTGCACTGCGTTCCCCAGCTCGTTCAGCCTTGCATGGTTCAGCATCGCAGGGTTCCTCCTCTCAGGTTCAGTATCGGCTCATCAATTCCCCAGACACGCCAGCTCTCCCTCTCGGCCCTCAAATCTCCCGGTTTGTATGGTGCTTGGGAGAGGCGTGATTTCGGTACTGAGCAGCATCTAGCTGCACTATTGTGTGCCACTTTGGTACTTCGATGGTTGTCTTGTGTAGTTTGAATCTACTGGAGGGCTGTCTCCCCATTGCTCTGTCCTGCTTGGGTACGTGTCAGTATCATTTTGTGTAAATTTTTTTTATGGTGCTGTCAGTGGAGAGGGTGGTATGTTGTTAACATGATAACAAGTTTGATTCAAAAATTATCAAGTCTTTAAAATCAATTTTGTCAAATTGATGACAAAAAATAAAGCTGCTGTGGTGTGCTTCGATTGTCGTTTTATAATTGTTATAAGCTTATCTGGAATTTAAGTTCCGGATAAGGTATTGTCGTCACGCACCGTCCGTCCGTCTCCCGTTTTGACTTCTCCGGCCAAACCGCCGGGCCGATCTGGCTGAAATTTGGCGGCAACGTTCCTTTCCTGACTGGTAATGGGGATTGCAAAGCTCGTTCCACTCACATGACTTTAAGTAGGTCAAAATGGCCGACTTAGTAAATTCCTTCAAAAATCTTCTTCTCCAGACCCACCAGTCGGAATGCCACCAAATTTGGGTTATCTGGGCCAGGGCCCAGATAAGCTACGAGTCCAGTGGTCCTTTTTTTTTTTTGTAGTTATTACTTTCTGTTTACGCTGGTTATATTTTCTGCATCTGAAACGGATTTTGCTGTGAGGTAGGTACGAGCTGTATCGGCGAGGGCTCTGGGAGCGATGGTGAGAGGAATGGGCGAGTCGAGTTTCCAGGACTTGCTGCCCTGGCTTATGAAAACTCTTACTTCTGAGCAGAGTTCTGTAGATCGCTCCGGAGCTGCTCAAGGTGCGAGCACACAATGCTCATGGCCATTTTCTTTCTTTTACATATCATTTTGCTTACCTATTTCTGTCACATTTGATGTTTTTCTCCTTTTGATCATCCAGGTTTGGCAGAAGTTCTGGTGAGCCTCGGTGCTCAGAAGCTGCAGACTCTCATTCCAGACATCATCGGTAGCGCGAGCCGGGCAGACTTGCCCGCTCATGTCCGAGACGGTTACCTGCTCATGTTCGTCCATCTGCCAGCTACGTTTGGCGAGGATTTCACCCCTTATCTGGGCCAGATAATTCCAGCTATTCTTAAGGTTCGTCGCTGTTACCCCTTGACTCTACACCCGGAGCCAATTGTAGCTCAAGGCCCGGTTGCAGTTTTTTCCATGCGTTCTGTAAGCTCTCTCATCTACATGCAGGGTTTGGCAGACGAGACGGAGTTTGTGAGGGATACAGCCCTGAGTGCTGGGCAGGGCATCATTACCCAATACGCAGAGAGAGCCATTTCTTTGCTGTTGCCTGAACTAGAGCTTGGTCTTTTCCATGACAACTGGCGTATAAGGTACTCTTTGTATTCACTCGCATCATCATCTAGTAGTGTGACATCGCTTGACGGTGCTGATTAAGTTAACCATCCACCGATAGGTTTAGCTCGGTGCAGTTGCTGGGCGATCTTCTGTTCCACATCTCTGGAGTAACAGGAAAGATGACAACCGAGTCTTCCTCAGATGATGACAACTTTGGCACTGTGCATTCTACTCAGGTAGGCTGGTGTTGTTCACTTTATAATCTCTTCAATGCCTTAACAAGAGTAGTAATGCTCACTTTTTGAACTTTATCTTCATCTGCTCGATTTCCTGCACTCATTTAGTTTTGTCCTCCTTAAGGTCATCTTGGAAGCACTGGGAGTTGAACGCAGGAATAGAGTACTTGCCGGTCTTTATTTGGGTCGATCAGATGTAGCAGCCTCTGTGAGGCAAGCCTCCCTTCATGTCTGGAAGGTTGTCGTGTCCAACACACCCAGAACCCTCCGCGAGATCCTTCCGACACTCTTTAGCCTTCTGGTGGGATTTTTGGCCAGCGAAAGCTACGATAAACGCCAGGTTGGGAAACTTTCTTTTTGCCTTATTTTAAACCATTTGTAATTCTGTTGTTTTGTTTTGGTTTCTTTAGTCCATGAAGCTTCTCATCCTCACACCCACAAATTAAACTCCATAAGCGTTATAGCAAAAGCTGAACGAGAGGAGGCTTCAGGATGCAGTGCGTGGAGTTTGACCCGAAAAGCCTTTCTCAGATTGCAGCAAGAACTTTGGGAGATCTGGTGAGAAAACTTGGAGAAAAGGTTCTCCCTGAAGTCCTTCCTATCCTGGAGTCTGGGCTCAACTCACCTGATGGTAGCCAGCGCCAGGGAGTCTGCATTGCGCTCGGAGAGACAATGAGAGCAACAAGTAGAGAAACGGTATTGTGGGGATTGGGGGGGGGTGCGATTACGAAGGGTGGAGTAAGAGTAGTAAATGTGATAAATGAAAATCGGTCAAAGGTCAAAACTCACCTCCTCTCCTTAGGTGTTGTGCTTCGCAGAGAACCTGGTCCCACCGGTTCGTCGGGCACTCATGGATCCTTTGCCGTCTGTAAGGACAGCTGCAGCTAAGACGTTTGAACAGCTCCATGTCACCGTTGGACACCAGGCCTTGGACGACGTTCTACCAGCTCTGCTGTCCCACTTGGTGAGAGTGATTGCCAGGTGGAGTGCATGAAGGGCTTGTTTGGAAAATGTAAACTGGCTGATGACATCATGGACAAATAGATAAGAAATTTGAGGTGTGTTAGAGAGACAGCGGTAACGGGAAATGAAATGATCATCAAAGATTTGTGCTTTAATTAAATTTATTTATTTGTGATTATTATTATTATTATTATTGTTATTATTTTACAGGATGATGATTCGCTGTTTGAGTTTGCTCTGGATGGTTTGAGGCAGGTTATGGCAATTCGGAGTCGTGCAGTGTTGCAATATCTTATTCCGAAGGTAACGTCAGCTTTCAGGTGTCTTTCCTTCATCATGCTGTCGCTCTTCCCTCCTGTCCTTTGTAACATTCTTTCGTTTCTTGTCTTAAAGGGAAACGCATCGCAATTCAACTGCTGAGAATTGCCGGTGTAATCGTGACCAAATTTTTCATGTTCTTCCCTTTTTTGTTGGAAAAAGAAAATGCACAGAAAATGCTGCTTCAATGGATATCGCAGTAGTTTCCGTGGAGGCAGCCACAGCTCGTCTTTGTGGGGTTCCTGATCGGCTGTGAAAATCATGCGATGGTTCACAGCCAATCAGTGTCTTGTATGGTGACATATTAAGCGCTCGAGTTTCTCCAACAGAAAAGCCTTCATTTTGTTCTTCCACTCCACCTTTTCCCCCAAGCTCACAACTCCACCCGTAAACATCCGTGTGCTGGCCTTCTTGGCCTCTGGTGCTGGGGAACCACTCACAAAATATCTGGACGTCATATTGCCTGCCCTGCTCACTGCCCTGTCATCTCTCGGCCCTGATGCTCGTCCTGAAAAGGTTTGCTTAGGAACATGATTAGCCTGTTGAGTCTTTGGTAGGTGGGGTTGGGAAAAGATCAGCCATTAATTTGGACAATCAGAGAGCCGAGACGTATATACACTCGCCTCTGAGCTGTCTCGCAATGGGGTTTGAATCCCGGCCCGGCTATAAACTGTCATACCAGTGAGTTTCTCAGACAAGGCAAACCAACAATGTGTGTGCCGTCCCTCGGATGGACGTTAAACTAGGTGCTCAATCTGCTGGCATTAGTTGGTGGACGTTGAAGATCTCACCGTGTCCTTCCTGAAGTGTCAGCAACTTATCGCCGGCAACATGGATAAATTCCAAATTGGTACTCTAAACCGCAGGGGGGCACTGCGTTAGCAGCACAGCTGTGCCTCAAGCAAATGATGCTACCTGTAGCCATTTGCTGCATATGAAAGAAGAAGAAGCCATTATTTCACCACTTGGATGATGAATATGTCTTCACTTATCCTGTATTCGTACTCCCCAGCTCTCTCAGGCTGAAGCAGTCATCCTGGCTGTGGAAGACGAACTTGGTTCCCGATTAATGACTGAAATTCTTCTTGAAGCTGCCCGTGGGCGGCTGTCCGACCGAAAATCTCCAGCGACCGCCCTGCTCGCGGCCTTCTGTGCTCACGGTCGTGCTTCTTTGAACGAGTTGGCCCCAACCCTCCTCCGAGGCCTTATCATCCTCTTCGGGGATTCGGAACAGGAGGTTTTGGGATATGCTTGGGATGCATTGCACTCGGTTGTCAAGGTTCGTTTTGACTTTCTGGTCTTGTTTGTGTCACTTTTGCAGCATGTTATTGTGAGGAGGTGATTCATATAATATATCAAATACCTTGAAGTGAAGATGGGCATGATAGCCAAGATATTGATGTGGAGATGTGAAGTTTTATTTTCAAGTTTATGGCGACAAGCACACGGTTGAAGCACACTGGAATTGGGTTGACAAACAGGTGTCGGAGGTTAGGGATGTTGCTGAGATTTTGTGCAAATCTTTCGAGAAAATCATATTAGTTTATGAAACTTCAAGACGAGTCGAAGTTGAATTCTCCTGATGGAAATAAAGGTGGATCTTATTGTCTCGTATTTCCTTTCATAGAGTAGTATTGCTGAGATGAAGATGAGGTTTTATTATTGGTTTTTTTTGTTGTTGTTGACCTCATCTATTGATATCATCGTCATAACATTCCTGTGCACTTTGAAACAACCAATCATTTGCCCTGTCCACTTAGCGGCTGGAGCCAGCAGAGCAGCAGCAGCTGGTCCGTGAGCTTCGACCGGCTCTACGACTCGCCTCGTCTGACCTACAACCAGGCCAACTTCTGCCAGGCTTCTGTCTCCCCAAAAAGGTTTGTTCAATCCCAGTTTCGATCTCTGACACATATTGACGTTTCCTCCATCCTGTTTTGGTGATGGTCATTTCATGATTACCTTTTACAGGGCGTTGCATGCGTCCTTCCAGTGCTTCGTGAAGGTCTCCTTTCAGGCTCCCCTGATCAGAAGGAGGAATCTGCACTTGCTCTCCAGTCTCTCGTTGCTCTCTCCAGTGCTGAGGCCCTGAGGCCCTCACTGGTGCATCTTGCTGGACCACTCATCCGCGTGCTCGGCGACAGATTTGCACCGTCGACTCGCACCGCGTTGCTTGATGCGTTGGCTCTACTGCTTGATAAGGTCTTTCTGAATTTGCTTCTTCTTGTGTTCTTGTCTTGTGTCTTCTGAGTTTGGACATAAAAGCGTGTCAATTATTTGTCTCAATTTTGAGGAACAGTCTTGGTTGTGCTCTTCTGTGTTCCCTTATTGTGTTGGTGCTGTTGGTGGCTGTGATTGTTGCTAGGTATTCCATCGTTGGCCTGCACTTTTGTCCCCACTATTTGTGAAACTTGTATGTATAATATGTTGTAAAAACAATACTTGCATTATTTGTTCCTCCTGCTGACTCCATCTTTGCTCCTTACTTCTTTGGGTTCCTTCTTGGTCTTCCATTTGATTGTCATAGTCCAAGCAAAGAGCCCGTCCTTACGCATGGGTTAATTTCACACACTTCTATGATATCTACGGCTTGTTTTATTATGACTTGAGACAAATAATTTTATCATGACTTCAGCCGATCACTTTCTCATCACAGGCAGGTCAGTGGTCTGTCTGTCTGTCTGTCTGTCCACCACCTTTCTTGGCTTGCACCCTCTGCTCTTTCTGTACTCTGTCACCTCCAGGTATCTGCAGAGTGCACGGGGTCCACCATCAACCCCTTTCTCGTGAAACGACCTAAATTCAGGATCACCGCTCACCTCCACTCATTCGTTCCTCTCGTTTTTCCCTGCCTCCGGAACCAACTTCCACATTCTCTTCAATCTCATTCTTCTTCCAGGTCTTCAAGATATATTTTCTCCACCAACTCAGATCCTCCCCCATCCAAAACCATGATCTTTTCTAACCCCGTTAACTTCCCACCCCCTCCCGACCCGAAGCCGCCCTCCTTCCAAATATCCAGTTTTTCCTTCCTCAGAGTTTGCTTCTGTATCCATCTTGTCCCCCTACCTGGAGGGCATTATTAAATGTTTTTTATCACCTGAAACCTTCCCGTGCACAACACATCCACCAGTGTCCAATTCGTTCTGTGCAGCAGTTTCGAAAAAATAAAAGCAAACGCACTTTACAAATGATATATACCTTAATATGGTTCCTCCAGCTTTGCACATCAGCACATGTCCCATCAAAGGAGAAGCTTTCCTTTCTTCAGTGTGTAAGTATTTTCGATGTACAAGTCGTGAGTGCGGAACATCATTTTTAATTGGCAAATTCGTCAAAAATTTCTTTCCTTCGACGTGCTCTTTTTTCATGCGGATATTCTTGACGGGCAATCGTCACCAGACTGCGCAACCACTCGTCTCTAAATTCTAATCGGCTTGGAATTATTCATACAATACGTTACTCTGCTTTTATAAGCAAGGGTCCACATAAGAAAAAAAGATAAAAATAGACACCATATTACCATCATAATCATCGTTATACTGTGGTTATTAATTTTGGTTTCCATGACCGATGTAGAAAGTCAGAAACGCAGCTTCCTTCCGAACTAACCGGCAAAACCACTTGGCTCGGCACGCGTTAACAGCCATGGGTTTTAATTTCCCGGACACTCAGGAATCTCTTTATCTTGCTCTGTTTTTGATGAAAACAGTGAGGTAATAAATATTTGTTATCTGTGTTAAATGTGGGTTCCCTATCTCCACACATCTGCCTCAACAGCCACCCTTGTGTTTTGTGGAAGTAACACAGGCAGGGTGGTTCAAATGGCCTTTTTCTATTTATTTATTCAACCTCTGCTGGGACCAACCTAAGTCCGAGTATGCAATTACAATGTACGTAGCAATAATTTTGAATGTCGATCTGATCTTGATGGTTTTGTTGATACAAGGCAACTCTTTGGGTGGGTGACAGGTTGGAGTTGGGCTCAAGGCTTTCTGCCCCAGCTGCAAACCACATTCTTGAGAGCCTTACAGGACCCTTCGAGAAGCGTCCGCCTTCGTGCTGCAGCTGCTTTGGGCAAACTTTCTCCGATCCACAGCAAACCAGATGGCTTGGTCAATGATTTGTCTCAGTCTGGTCGAAATGCAGAAGATATAGCATACAGGTATCTCTCCTTGCCTTTCTGTGTCTGCGTTTTGGTGAGGATTTTGTCTCTCTAATTATTTTTACAATGTGGCTTAGTCCATCGTGAACGATGCTTCTCTGTTTTTTGTTCATTTTTTTGACAAAACTGTCATCCCTCCTTATCGATATTGGTGTGCCATGTGCAAAAAGCAAAAAGCGGGGTGAAGCAATTGGTTCACTTTGTCTGTCTGTCTCAGTTTATGATCGAGGAAAAACTATATTTCATTTGAATGTTATATTCTGAACACGAACCTGCGGGGTAGCAGGACTTTGCCTCTAAATTTGACAAATTGTACGGAATCTCGTCCCAAGTGTTCACGCGCACAGACGAGTAAGGTGATTCTTAAGTGGTGCAGATGCTGAATTGACACAAGGGGGAGCTCTCGGGGGAAACTGCACCGCATCCTTCGGGCACGGGTGCGTTTTATTTATTTACTTTAATATTAATTAATTTATTTTTTAAAGTCTATCTGCCCATCTATCTGTCTCTCTGCCTGTCTGGCAGTCAACCAAAATTGAGAATCATTCCAAACAGGAAACTTACTGTTTTACGGACGTCATAAAGGACACAAATGGGTACGAATAACTAATTTAATGTGTTAAATGAGTTGGTGTAAAAGACTCTGCATCAACGATTGTAAACTTCCGAAAAAAGTTTATTTATTATTATTTTATTTTTTTCCTACAACCCATAAAAATCTTTATTTTATTTCAATTGAATTATATACTTCAATACTACAGAACACAAATCGCCTTCTTGGCACTTTCAAACCCCTCCAGTTTAGCAAGACTGGAACAAAATATTACATCATTTTATACCATCTCGATCAATCAAATTTGCCGCTCGTGCTCTCAGCTTTGGGGATTACCGCTGAGCTCGTGCTCAGCTTTGATTCTGACAAAATTGCAGCTCGTAGGAAATATCTGTTGTGTTCGGAAACGCAAAGCAAGAGTTTAAAAGACCCTTCCCATGTCCTTTTTCTCAAGACTGTGCGGGGTGAGGTGTTCTATGACCTCTCTAGTTGTTGTTTTTTCCCCCCCTGTTTTAATGCAAACACAATCTTTTCACCTTTTACAGTTGATCATCTGAAAAGGTACGTCCGTTCACTCAAGTTGAAGATAAACTTTTTTGGTTTTTTATTTTTATTTTTTGTAACCGCCACCACCAAAGGTGGACGGAGGTTATGTTTTCGTCTCTGTCTGTCTGTCTATCTGTGAACAGGATATCTCAAAGTTGTGGACGGATTTGGCCAAAACTTGGTGGACATCGTCATACGTTAAGGCGCTGTCACACCTTGACGATTTAGCCAGCGTATGCCGACTTATGAAAAATTTGTCTTTAAACGCGCACACGTCAATACGTTATGGGTACGTTGTATATGTTGAGAGCACGCTGAAAAACACTGCCATACATCGTAATACGCTGGCTTTCATCGTTGTACTTTGCGGTTGTCCTCAAATTTTAGCATGCTTGAACTTTTACGACGTATGCCAGCGTATGACTCACACATTCCGCTACGCTGGCCATAAGTTGGAGGCACGTTATGCGATCGTTGACACATGTCGACACACGTTACTTGTAAGTTACTCATAAGTCGAAACACGTCGAGGTAATGATTAGCGTACCCGAAACTTATTTATAACCTATGAGTAACGTGTTGTAGGCACGTTACACGATCGTTGCACACACGTCGAGGCACGTTACTTGTAAGTTACTCATAAGTCGAAACACGTCGAGGTAATGCTTAGCGTACCCAAAACTTATTTCTAACCTACGAGTAACGTGCTTTGAACCGATGTGTAACGTACCTCCAACGCATATTGACGTATGTAGACGTATTTATTGACGTCTTCCGGACGACCACAGAACTTACTGAACTGTTTCTAATTTATAGCTACCGTATAATGGCGTATTGGCAGCGTTAAAAAAAAAAACAACAACAATAACTTCCGATGTTAGTCACGTCCGATTGCCTCTTCAGTTTGCTCATGTCTTATTCTTAGTTCCTCCTCTGTGAATATTTTCTGTTTGAGGATATTGTCACGTCGACGTCGAAACTTAAAAGCAAATGTCCGAATATATTTTAAAATTCGTGATAGACTAATAAAAAACAACAACAACTTCAGATATTTCGTCACGTGCCTTCACGAGCCAAGGAGAAAAAAGAAAATGTGCCTTGACGGAGAAAATAAGTTTCGGGTATGCTAAACATTACCTCGACGCGTTTCGACTTATGAGTAACTTACAAGGAACTTGTGTCGACGTGTGTCAACAGCGCAGTGCCTCGATGTGTCAACGATCGCATATCGTGCTACAAAATATTCCCAGCGTAGCGGAACGTGTGAGCCATACGGCGAGTACGTCGTAAAATTTTCAGCATGCTTGAAATTTCACGACGTACGAGACGTACCACGAAATATGACAGCGTACTTCATCGTTTTTCAGCGTGCTCTTAACGTATACATAACTTACCCATACCGTATTCGACGTGTGCCAGGTTGGTTCGAAAATTTTCATAGGTTGGCATACGCTGGCTAAATGTCAAGGTGTGACTGCGTGGTTGACACTTCGAATTTTCAGGCGGTTACGATTTAAATCAGCGTGCGGCAGGTTTTTAACAGGCTACGCCACGAGTTCGCCGGCGATACGTGCAGCGCGCTATGCCTAAGTTAAACTATCGTTGGGCATAGGTTGTGAACGCCGACAACAGGCTAAGCATTCGTTGGTATAAGTTATCTATAAGACACGAAACGTTCTGTGCCCGTTACTAATAGGTTATGCATACGACCAACACGTTATGAATACGAAAAAACTTTTAAAAAACATCAAAATTTCAGCGTACGCCAACGTTTTACATACATTTTTATATGTTGCCATTGCTGGCTAAATCGTCAAGGTGTGACAGCGCCTTTAGCAATGTTTTGCAGCCAAAACGATGGCTATGCCTCTGCAGTGTTAGATGTCAAGCCACTGCTTACGTTGCTCTCAATTAAAGGTCACATGACCATAGACGGTTGACCTTTTGAACCCATAATCGGATTGGTTCACATCTGCATCATAATACATGCTTGTACCAAGTTTGCTCAAAATCCCTTTATAGCAGTTCACAAGTTATCGCAGTAACCAAAATCTGATACGCACAGCGGGATGGACAACCCGACAATCTGGGCCTGCGGCACATTTGGTTGCAGTGGCATACATATATGCAGTTTGTGTCGAGGTCGTCAGGTCTAGGTCTACGTCGAGTGCTTCAAATCGATGAATTCAAATTGTTGGGTATTCGACTTTATGAAGTATCCAGTGTGTCTCATAATCACTAAATATATTCATTCCTGTGTGTTTTTACCAGAGAAACAAGCTTGCAGGCCCTGCGTCTTGTTCTCAGAGGATGCGCCTCTCGTCTGGACCCAACTCTTCGAAGAACCATGGCCACCACGCTCCAAGGGATGCTCGGATACACTGAGGTACGTGTTGTGTGAACATGGTTGGCTTTTCTCAGCTGGGGCGAGAAAGCCAACCAAAGTATGAGTGGCTACGGTTTTAGCCGTTTCCCCGTGTCGTGCTGTAGTTTTATTTAATTTTCTTTCAAAGGAAGGGTGCAGGATTCGAGCTGCTGCCTGCCTTGGTGAGCTGGCAGCCTTTCTACCAGAGGAAGAGTTTCCAAGTTTGCTCAATCAGCATCTCTTGGGTAAGTCTTCAGAAGGAAGGTGAGCAACATACCGTTGATGACAACAAATGGAGATGGTGAGGAAAAAATAAAATAAATCGAAAGTGCCTTGGGGACAGAAAAAGGGGATAAACTTGATGACCATTTAGCCCAGATCCCTTTTGAAAAACAATTTCACATCTTTTTTTTTTATTGTTGTGCTGCAGCTGAGGGGATTGTGGACTGGCCAATCCGGCACAGCCGAGCCGTTGCCCTCTCTGTGTTGATCCAAGCTGCTCCCGGACACCTGGTGGCTCCGACTGAGCGTTTCACAAGGACACTCAGCATGTTGACTTCTCTCCTGACCTCTGATAGGGTAAAAATGTCTTTGTAATTTGACCCGAACAATATTTATTTTTAAAATGATAATTTCTTCCGCCACCGAAGGTGGACGGAGGTTTTGTTTTTTCCACCCCTGTCTGTTTGTCTGTCTGTGAGCAGGATATCTCAAAAAGTTATGGACGGATTCGGCCGAAACTTGGTGGATAGACTGGGGTGTGTGTGTGACGAAGATGAATTGATTCGATTTTGGTGAAGATCTGGATCCGGATAAGAGTTTTCAAAAATATATATATGTAGTTCAAGTGATTCTTCACCATTGAGAGATGGGGCCACAAATTATATATATAACATGATATTTCAAAAAGTTGTGGATGATTTCTGACAAAACTGTGTGGACGAGATGGTTGGGTGACGAGAACAAGCCAATTCGATTTTGATTCAGGTCCGGATCCAGATCCGATCTATCAGTGGGATACAAAACGTAGTGTTCAACCTGACCGAGGTACGTGCCTACCGAGTGCCATTCGATGCCTGGTGTTGGTTTAATGGTTAGGGTGGTGGGCTTGGGATCCAAGGATCCTGAGTTCAAATCCCACTCGGCTGTTGAATTAATACCAGGGTGGGGTTGACACTGCATGTCATCCTTCCGAGGTTGGCAAAATGAGTACCAGCTTGCTGGTATCCTGTGTCGGAGTGGTGACCCGTCCAGGATTGTGTCCAATAGCCAAGGAGACTGCTTAGGCAGCACCAACGCTCTGCACGGAGTATGGTCCCAATGGATGGATGAGTGGCATTCTAGTTTTGACCAGAATTGTTAGCACTTCCTGCATAACTTCCCAAAGGTAGACTATTTCAGCATCAAATTATTTTTACATGTTGTACAATAAAAAGTCCACATTAAGAACTCGAACTGCACCGAAGAAAGGGAAGTACAATCCAAAAATCCTCACCGAATAAAAACAATAAAAACAACCTCCAGATTTTTGTGCACCATTGGTCAGGAAAGCGAAAGATTTTTTTCAAAGACCGTCATGGTACAGCGGGGATTCAAATGAGATCTGCAATTTTGTGTGTGATTATCTTTTCAACACCACTGAAGCTAAATGCTCACTTCTGAACTGGTATCCATTTGAGCAGAAAAGAAACGAATGGTTTGACCAATGAGAACAATATTATGTTCGTCTCACTTGGTATTTGCATAAATTTTTCGATCCTCGTGGAGGATCTCTAAGTCTGACTCACGTTGTTGTTCTTCATCTTCTTCTTGTGGACTTTTTTGTTTCAAGCCTACAGTTTTCATTGAAACTTCCTGAAACTTGGCATATATATGTAAAAATACCCTGCGCAGACAGTAACCATCTCCGATTTTGAAAATTCCTCCTAGAAAAAAAGTTATGACGTCAAAATATCTCCACTAATGGAAATCGCTTAAAAATTATCTCCGAAACTAGGCAAGCTTTTTGAATTCTGTTTGCGGGAATCGAACAGGGCATTAGCAGAGATGAATTACCGCACATTGATACATCACTATGACGTCATATCAATTTTATGACGTCATTCCTATTTTTTGACTTTTTGTTTCACAACCCAGAGTTTTCATCGGATCTTCGTGAAACTTGCCATGTATATGCAGAAAGCCCACGCGCAGGCAGAACCATCTCCGATTTTGGAAATTCTTCCTAGAAAAAGGTTGACGTCATAATATCGCCGCTAATGGAAATCGCCTATCCATTATCTCCGAAACTAGGCAAGCTGTTTGAATTTTGTTTGCGGGAATCAAGCCGGCATTAGCACAGATAATTTATCGCAAACCTGATACATCACAATGACGTCATATTCGTTTTTATACGTCATCATTAAGAGGACAGGATCTTAGCTCATTTGAGCTTGTTGATCCAAGTGGCCAGCCTTAAAACATGCGCTTGGTTCTTACATTCCACGTCCACCTGTAATCGCTTGAATCGAATGCAGCATGTCCTCGACGGGCAATCCTCACCACGCTGTGCAGTCAACTGTCTGCAAATTTAAACAGGCTTCAGGCTATTTTTATTGGACCAGAAATGTAATTTATTTATTTTTTCTAGCGCACCCTCTTTGCCAGCAGGATGATTTTTAGCACGTGCTTTTAATGCAGGAAGTACTGTATATGATCATGGGTATTTGTTACCAACAAGGACAAATTCCCTCAAATTATTCCTCTCCTGTGTCGACAAGGATCCTGTGGTGATGGTGGCAATCCGTGCCTCGGCCTTCCTTATCAAGCACTTGCTATCAGACAACTCGGTCACAGCGTGTGTCCCTCTCTACCCCAGTCTCGTCAAGGTTGGACTTTTTATTTGTCTCGACTGGAAATAAGATTTCCGTATATGTATGCATCTTGGGTGTTTGAGGATATTTTATTTTCGAAAGATTCGAAAGATTCAAATGGTTTAAGATTCGTGTCATTCATTAGAATACTTCTTCTCACCTTTCTTCCCTAGTGCTTACAACACTCATCGAGTGATGTTCGACTCGCAACCGAACAGGCGGTCACTTGGGCCTTTTGGCAGCCGGCGACGGATCACAATCCCCTCTCGAGCGAAATAGCTACCCTAAAGCCACTGTTACGAGCTCTCTTAGATGCCACCAAGGACAGGAATTCAGCTGTCAGGGTCTGCAGTGATGCAGCCATTTATTCCGTACTCCAGATGGACACTAAGCAGCCATTGTACAAGGTTGGTCTTATGGGAACTTGCCCAAAATATTGGTACATTTCCTTTCCTCTGACATACCTTCTCCATGTTTACATTGGCAGAGGATAAACCTTACAAAATGGTGAGATTTAAATTGGTCAGAGGCTTTCCAATGAGTATTTCTTCTACCTTTCCCTTATTGATCCATTTGTTACACTTTCATTGTTTAAGCACTTCCTTCTGGCCTCCATGTCATTGCAGGCAATGTATGAACTTCTAGACCCAAACAGCCGAGATTTGCTCACTGAGGTTCAGAACCGTCACCAACGTCTCAAGTCCCCAAGCATCATACCACCCTCTGCTCCAACGGATGAAACTTTGCTTTTATGAAAGATCTGCTTCCATCTTCCATTTGCTTTTACTTCCCTTTCACACAAACATTTCGTCAATAAAAAAGGTTATTTCCCTTGATGGAAATATTTTTTAATGCCTCTGCCGCTGAAGTCACTGGCGGAATTGTTTTCAGGTTGTCCGGCTGTCCATCCGTGATAAGTTTTATCGCAGTTACGAAAACTTAAGGGATCAGTCAAAGTTGGTACAAGTATATATTTATGATGCAAAGATGAACCGATTAGATTTTGGCACAAAGGTCATGTCAGATCAAAATGTGATACTTAAACAGCTGAAACAGATTTAAATCAAACTTGGTACAAGTATGTGTAATCCATAATTGTGTGTGTCCAATAACTCAAACCATGCAACCGAGCAGCCTGAAACCTTGCATGCACACAAAGGGGACTCCAACGGAGTGCATGAATGAAAATTAGGTGTTTGCGTTAATTAAAGCACCCATTTCGGAGATGATTCACGGCTTTTTTTAATTGTCCTTTATAAAGGCGTCAGCCCTTTGTCACCTTGCTGAGGTCTTTCTTTGCCATTTTGTTCGGCCGATTCAAACACGCCTCGATTTGAAAACGCGATCTACCCTCACGGACTAATTTTACAGGTTTAATCAAATACCCATTATTTGAGAATGTATCCAATTTATCTCATGGACTAAGTGTCAATCTGGAGTGAAATCTGAAATTTGAACCCTGCTCTCCTCGGACTTTCGGCTCCCCCACCCTGAGCTCCCTGGAGAAAAATTTGGGTGCACGGAAGTTTGAATCACAGCTCGCAAAATGGCCACCAGGGTTCAAAGGATTACCAAATTAGTGATTTTTATAACCAAGTGTATTTACTTCAGCAAAGCATTAAACTTGAATTTTTCTCCTGTTTGGATGATTTTTAGAATGAAAAGATGGAGGTGTGTGCAGAAAGTGGAACTTCATTGAGCACAACACCACATTCTAACCTGCTTTTGCAGGCCATGACTATACAGTCCACAGGGACTTTTTCCCGGCAGTTTTCTATTTACCGTTTTGTGCAATCTGTTTTCACAACAAATTATTAATGTGAATGTAATGAAACAAAAGACCAAGAAGGAACCCGAAGAAGTAAGGAGCAAAGACGAGTCATCAGGAGGAACGTGGATAGGATTTGGGTATCAGCTGCTACTCAACTCTCAAACCTATCCAGGTGCATCCAAGTGAGTCTTGCAGAAAAATTTCTCTCCTTCAAAAGATAGAGAAGAATTAACATAAAACTAATCTCTTTCTATCAAGTGCAGCCTATGGCTGCTGGTTGCATCATTGGCTGGGACACGGCTATGCCGCTCTATGCCGCTGATGCCGCTGATGCAGTGTCCCCCTTACCAGTACACTGGTACTCATTTTGCCAACCTTGGAAGGATGATCAGGCTGAGTCAACCTCCTGGTGTATTAATTCAGTGGCTCCAATGGGGCTTGAACTCAGGACCCTCAGATTGCAAGCGGATCGCAAGCCACCACCCTAACCACTAAGCCAACACCAGGCTTGATAAAATTAATAGTTGCTGCAATATATAAATAATTGGTAGTGTCTGCAAATTAAGAGGGGTTTTTTTTTTATCACTTAAAACCGTTTTGTGTGATCCCGTTTTAACGACAAAATATAAAGTCATCATCACACCATTTGAAAGCCTTTATCCCTGAGCAGGGTCAGCTTTTTGCGGGCTCCAATCATGGTACCCTTTCTTGGGGCAATGTTTTTTACAGCCGGATGCCCTTCCTGACGCCAACCCTTTAGTCGCCTTCGACCCTGCAGGGATAATTACCAGGATACTGGTGCTCATTTTGCCAACCTTCAGAAGGATGACAGGCTGAGTCAACCCCTCTGATGCTAACTCAGCAGCCAGCAGGGCTTAAACTCAGGACCCTAAGGATCCCAAGCCACCACCCCAAGCCACACCAGGCTCATGACAAAATATTAAGTAAATATATTAATATGCCTGGTGTTGGCTTAATGGTTAGGGTGGTGGGCTTGGGATCCTAGGGTCCTGAGTTCAAATCCCTTAGCTGTTGAGTTGATACCAGGTGGGGTTAACTCGACCTGTCATCCTTCCGAGGTCAGCAAAATAAGTGCCAGCATGCTGGTATACTGTGTCGGAGTGGCGACCTATCCAGGATTGTGCCCAATAGCTAATGAGACTGCTTCGGCAGCACCAATGCTCTGCACAGTGTGGTCCCAATGAATGAAATATATTAATAGTTGCTGCAATATATTGTCAGCAGTTGACAGGTACGTATTCGCTGCACACGGACGTGGTACAAATTACTCTCCGTGCCTGCATGCTTGGTTACATGTATGTGGTGCGCAGGTTTCATAGGCACATGATATGAACTCAAATTCACACCCAGGCCCGTGGTGCGTGGTACTGGAGGAGGTTATGTGGCCTTCTTGCGAACCATGTACTTGGTCACATGGGGAGCAGACATGCTGCAGCATCGAAGCCACGCGGAACATGCCACTGTGCAGCGTGGGTGTGGGAAAATCCATGCATGTGCGAGTGAAAGCACCGGTACGTGTGCACGGCCTTTGCGAGGTAGAAAACATGGGTTTTCATTTTTAAATGCTCCAGCCGAGTTTTATATTGAACACTGGTTTCAAAGAAAACGTTGTGCTCTGGGCATGTATAATTGCCCCGTAACACCCTGGTAAGCCGTCTTGTCTCTTTACTCTGCCTTCCATCCACCTCCCCTCATATTGCCTTCTCCATCAACCAACTCTTGGGAGGTCAAGAAAAGGGTGTCAAAGACTGTGCATATTGGACAAAGTGTTTAAAAAAACCATATATATATTTTTTTTTTAAGCAGTCAGAACTGCTGCTCAGATCAATTCCACAATTTGGCTTCAAGTTGAGATTCCTAAGCTTATCGTATGTATGGAAAACAAATAAAAGGTACGAACCCTCATATTGCTTTTTCAACGATTGAAGGAATACACTTCTTTCCCTCATGCTTACCTCCTCCAAAAGTTCTTCCAACCTACCACAGCCATCTCTGGGTGGTATTTAGTAGGACCTGTTTGAACACACTTTTAACATCCCCAATTTTGTTCAATCCTGTACTTATGCCAGCATAAGGGGACCATTTCCCCCTAAGTCCCCTTATCAAATGCATGTCCAGAACACCCCCTTCCCCTCACTCCAAGTCTTAATATTGGTCCATGAAGCGATTTGCTAGTTATGTGGTAATGTGGGCGGAGGCATATCGGTCGATTTCACGACGATGGGTGCCTTTAGTTTTACAAGGTTTTAATTGGAAATTGTACCAAGCTCCTGATTGGTCTATCAGGCTGCTCAGAAAGAACAATGGTTCTTTACTCATTTAAAGGTTGAACATTTTCAAACATCAAAGGGGCTTCTTCCAGCAAAAGGAAGTGTCAATCCAAAAGCCAACTTTGGTTCAAATAATCAACTCTGAATAGGTTGTATATCAAATGAAACATGCAATTTTTATGCTTTTACGTTGGGAATGATCTTCCTTGAAAAAAATTAATAAAATGGATTTATATCCAATACAATCAGTGGTGCTCAGTCTTAAACCAGATAGATGGTTGAGGGTTTTGTCACTTAAAATAAAGAAAGAAAGAGACCAATAAACAAGCAGCATTACAACAAAATATATTTTTTGAAAACACCATACAGTATATGCATCATCCTCAGGCTCATGCTCATGAACTTGTTGGCAACAGTAGCTCAAGGCAGTGAAAAAGCAAAAACTCCTTTTCAGGTACTTTCATAAAAAGAGACAAATGTATTGTGAAGAAATAAAACTACCAAAAGATTCAAAGAGAAAAAAAAACTGGTCATATTTCATACAACATTTTAGTTTGGAACAAATATCTGAAGAAGAAAAAAAAAAAAGTCCACAAATTGTCTGCAAGGTTTATCGGATTGACGTTTCCCACTCGAATACCATTGGGACTTTAAATTATACGAGGTAGAGATGCAGTAAATTTGATGTTCTCATACCTTTATGTTACCCCTTTGGTCGTGAAAACAACTTGTAAAAAAAATAATTAAAATTTTCCCAAAATTAAATGGCACAAAATTTTAAACTCACATTTTATACAAAGTACTTTACAAGAGTAGCTTCGATTAACAATCACTTGAAGGCTGAAACAGCAAGACAACTTGGAGTAAAATTTCAATATTGTCCCATGCAATTTGAATGCTGAAGTTGAACATATTCACAAATTGTCGTTTGGAGATGTGGAAAATTGACAAGGCAAACAAACAAACAAAAAAAAACAACAATTCACATACAAGGTATAATATGAAGCAAACGGTAAACTCAACTCGCACTGTAATTTCATGAACAGAAAATAACGTTGAGAATGATTTGAAGTTTTGTTGGTACCCTGGTAGAAATGAAGTATTTATCCCCGAACAGATTCCTACAAAAATGAATATGGTACAGTACAACTACTAAAGAATTGGCTCAAGTTAAGCGGAATGTGTTTTTTTTCTTTTTCTTATTATTCAAGTACTTTATACGTATTTCAAAAAGGAAAGCCTTAGAATTGTTCCCACAATTTAAAACATTAGAAACTTTTTATTTCTACATTAAACTTTGTGGAGTGATTAAGGATGTAGGTGGAATGGAGCAATTTATTATGATCACTTGCACAAGTGGTATACTTTGGCTAAATGTAATTGCATCGAATATTTGGCACAATGAAAAAAAAAACAAATGTATATTCAGAAATGGTCCTCAACTTGACGAAAACATCACAAAATCAGCGGAAAAATAAAAACCGCGTATGATTTAATACACAGTGGTACAAATAAAACTTTAACATGTTCGCGTTTTAAAGAACAACTCAAAAGTTTAACTGACTCAGTGAAACAGGTTAATGTTTGTTATTTTGATGTCAAGATATTGGCCAAGAAGAAGATTTTTCAAGTCCGAATGAGGAGGGCCAAGAAGTGGTTGTGATTATTATTTTTTAATCGGGGCTTTGTTCAAAACCCCTCCCTCCGTATTAAAACTGCTTTTAAACCCCTTGCTTCCATTTTTCACTCTCGGCTTCTCAGATGATTAAAATTGAAGAGATCACACAAAAATGTAGAACTTAAGAGCCTAGTTTTCAAATTTATCTATTATGTAAATGCGACCTTGTCAAACCCAAAATTCCACATCAAACGAGCAACGATTTATTGGATTTGAAGAAATGGCTCAAACAAATATGGCTATCGATACGATTATGGTAGCAGAAGGTGTTTCTAATTTGACGTGGACAATAATCTACTCGAGATAAATGGACATGCAAGTCAGTGGTATTGACAGAGTTTGATGCCAATGGAATTAAATCCCTGCATTTCACTTGCTCATTCTGGCTCACCTGCAATCTGAACACCAATTATTGTAATTTCTGACATATATTGCAATGGTACACAATTCAGATGTTGCTGTTGAGGTTAAAGAAATATGAATAAAATCAATTTGATAAAGGGATCCATTGATGTACAAAGTGTGTGGGGGAGAGGGGGGCGATGAGGAAGAGACGGAGACTTGCATGCACCCTTCTCCTATATCAAGTGCCATGCAGGAGGCTGGGAAATCAAAACCACTGACAATTTTACCTTAATTAGAAAGACTTTCAAATGTACTGTTAATTACCTCAACATCCAATTTGACATTGTTGATCAGAAAGAAAAAAAAAACATTTGAGGGTAAATTATCCAAACCCGACTTTTTGCATTTTATTTTTAAAGCAAATTTCCCTTTCCTGAAACGTGACAATATTCTGCACAAATGGGAGAAAATGCAGTGCAAAATGCAATACACCAAGAAGTTCATCAATAAAATAAGTACATATAAGATAGATTAATGGAATTTATTACAAAATAACCAAAAAAAAAAATTACATGCTACCAGTTAGTAAACGTAACAGATGCTGAATGATGAGAACTCTCAACACGCAATGTTACTGTATGCATTCCATTAAAAATAAAGATATACATCATTTACATTTTCTGTAACAAAAACTTATTGGGGGAGGGGGGGAGAAAACAACAACAAAAAACAATCAAGGCCAGGAGAGGAGATCAAAACTAAACAAAATAGTCATTCTGGTTATGGTTTTTTTCAAATGTTGTATAATGTGGGTGGAAAGGGTGGGTCAAGGTTCAAAGGGGTTCCTCGCCAAACCCCAAGAAGAACCACTCGTCTTGGATGTATGTTCGGCAGAGTACATTTTTGGCCCAACATGCAGAAAACAAAAGTGCTTCTTATTGGTACAAATACCATATGGTTCGGCCAATAAGTATTTTTTGAACCCCACCCCTTCAACA
>CM068953.1:35745392-35755427 GCA_035128595.1 Eptatretus atami | reverse complement strand
ACTGCCGTCTGGTGGACGACACCTCAGCACCACTCTGACACACTCTCCCGCAATCTGACCCGGGAATGTTGCCCCGTGGTTTCCCTCCTATCATCAAAGATTGCGGGTCCCAAAGGCTTTTCCCCAATCCCGTCATCCGGTGAGCTGCCTGCGAAGGGAAGCTGCACAGGAGGTACTCCCACGGATGGGTTTTCAGATTTCTTTGCGTTTTTTGTGTTTGCAGAATGAAGGGTTTTACGGTGGCCGGAGTGCAAATCCTGCCACCAACCTCCTTATACGAAGTACCAACTGCAGCAGGATGTCTGCAGACACAGTTGGGCACTAGATATGGATGGCTGTTGGCTCACATGGAGCTTCCACCCTTTGACAGGTTTTGTTTTTAATCCTGCTGGGTGTCCATATCCAAACACCCTCCTCACCAGGAAACCTGGTGGGGGAGACGGTTTAGTCGCCGACAACCCGACCATGGAACAGGTTAGTACAGGTTTACATGATACCTGTAGCATGTCACAGATCTGATCTGGCCTGACCTGACATTTGACCACTGTAGAACACAAATTGCCTTCTTGACACTTTCAAAAACCTTCTGCTTAGCAGTACAGAACTTGGAAGAATTTTCACACCGCCACATGTTCGAGGGTAGAGTAACGATGAGTGTCCGTGTCCACATTCTCCATATATAATATCTATACATAGATATGGTTCATAGAGAATGTACCATGTACACATTCTCTGCACGCAATGTCTATACACTATATTTGTACATATTCTCTTGTTTCATATGCTGTATAGAAAAAAAACACAATAGATAATTCACACCATCTCATGCCATGAGGGCAGAGTAACTGTGTAAGAATCTGCATTCACACCGTCTCATGTCCTAAGGGCAGAGGAACTGTGAAATTCTGCATTCAGAAAAATATGGCAGTGCCTCTTGCTGGTTTGCGCTCAGCATTGGGGAATATTGAGATCCAGCCAAAATTGCAGCTCGTAGGAAATATAGATCGTGCTCAGAAATGCAAAGCAAAAGTTTAAAAGACTCTTTCCATGTCGTTTTTCTCAAGACTACAAGGGGTAAGGTGTTCTATGAACTCTCCAGCTATTGTTATGCCCGCACCGACAAAGTCGCTGGAGGTATTATGTTTTTGGGTTGATCGCACGTCCATCCATGCTAATTTTCTCTGTTTTCTCTGCAACTGCTTATCTGATTGACATGAAACAGTCACCATAGGCGAGACTACTCATGTGGAATGTTTTAATGATAATTATGACGTTATAATGGGTTATGTGGCATGGCAGCCATGTTGGAAGAAAGGAAAAACTTTGGACCTCTGTATCTTCTAAGCCGCTCCATGTAAAAAAATTGAAACTTGTCATATGTGAAGTACTCCGCATGGGAAAGAAGTGTGATTTTTTTATTTATAGCTCACCTGGAATGTAGTTTCAGGGAGCTTATGGGATGGTGCGTCGTCTGTCCACAAATGTCCACTATGTAGGGAGTTTACTTGGGGGTTGCCCCCCTTAAAGAGGTGTTTGCTTTCTTCTCAGAAACTACACACACAATTCCAATGAAACTTAAGCACCACATTCACCACCCATGATGTACCAAAGTTTAACACCATAAATAACATAAATAAATAAATAAAGGGTGTAAGGGGATTTACAGGGAGGTTCCCCCCCCCCCCCCAAGATATGTATATGCTTTCTTCTCCAAAACCACACATACAATTCTAATGCAACTTGCCACAATCTTTATTACCCATGATCGATCAAAGTTTGTTCACGAATTAAAAAAAATCGGGTCTATAGGTATACGTGTGTAGCAAAGTGGGGGGGGTGGGGTTAGCCCCCCAAAATAGCTATTGCTATAACATTTGGTGATTGGTACATTTGCCATTCGTCCACGATGATCATTATTCTACCAGGTGAGCGCCCACGGGTTTTGCCCCTATTTTGTTTATGTGCTTACCTGGAATTTACATTCCAGGTAAGGTGTCATCGCTCACCGTCTGTGGAGGGAGTTTGTCCCTTTTCGACTTCTCCGGCCAAACCGCTGGGCCAATCCGGCTGAAGTTTGGCAGCGATGTTCCTCTCCTGACTGGTAACAGGAATTGCAAAGTTAGTTTCGGTCACGTGACCAGAACAAGTCACCAACTTAGTAAATTTATTTAAAAGTCTTCTCCAGACCCACAACTCAGAATGCCACCAAATTTGGGTTACAACATTAGGCCAGTGTCGGGATGTTAAAATGCAGATGTCATGCCGATCACATGACAGGAAGTGTCAAAATGGCCGACTTATTCAATTTTGGGGAAAAATCGTGTAAATTCCTTCAAAAATCTTCTTCTCCAGACTCACTTGTCAGAATGCTACCAAATTTGGGTTGCAACATGAAAACAGGGCTGTGATGTTAAATTGTGGAGGCCATGCCGATCACATGACCGGAAGTGCGTCAGAATGACCGACTTCGTCGATTTTAGGTAAAATCGCGTAAATTCCTTCAAAAATCTTCTTCTCCAGACACACCATTTAGAATCCTACCAAATTTGGATTACAGCATAAGGACAAGGTCCTAATGTTATATTGCAGAGGCCATGCTGATCACTTGACCGGAAGTTTGTCAAAATGGCGGTCATGCAAATTCCATCCAAAATCTTCTTCTCTGGACTCACCAGTCAGAATGCTACCAAATGTGGGTTACAACATTCGGCCAGGACCCAGAAAAGCTACAGGTCCAGTGGTCCAATTTTTGATATTATTCTTTCGTAATGATGTTCATTTTATTATAATGCTTCAACAGTCATCATTGTTGTTATTACAAGCGTCCTTTGAAAAAACACTACGAAAACATGGAATGACGCTCAGCTGTTATCCATACACCTGAACATGGCAACAAAACTGAGAATTCCTCAAGATTCTTTACAGTCGAGTCTAAAGCGACATATGTCAAGAGAGTATGAAGGTCTCTCCCTGATCGTGATGCAATAAAAGGTTCTGAAATGTCACTCGAAACACCATCACACACCATTACTCGGAACTCGGAGCGGTGGTACACAATACACATCCACAAAGAAAATTGTACAATTGGTACACAGTACACGTCTCCAGAGAAAAAATTGTACAATTCGTACATGGTGCACATTTACATAGAGAATTTGTATAATTAGTACATGGTACATGTAATGACAACGGACACGATGGGATCACCTTGCCCGGACCAACTGCCGGATTTATTGGCGCATGCGCACAACACGTACAGGCCAGATAAATACAACGAATCAAGCAAGCATATAATTCAACAATATCATTACCTCTCCCCTTTCAGTTTGAAGAGAAAGACTGAAAATTGCAAAGCAGGTTTATGCTCCACGAAAATAGCAAAAACAAACTTTATAACCAGGTAACGAATACTCAAATGCCACGCCATATGTCTATGACAGAACGTGGTCCTTCAGCATTTGAGGCAAGGCCCTGGCACGCTGTGATCGGAGGCTAGGAGGTTGAGGAAATGGGGAGTTCTCAGCACTTGAAGGTGCTCAGTGTTGGTGACATGTTCATGGTGCTCTGAGCTTCCTCTAGAGGAGTGTTTAATTCTCCAACGTCCGGGAGTGGGAGAATGGTCACTGGCTCAGATGGAGATTTCCGTAGGTGTCACATGTTGCGGCAGTAGGATCTACCGTTGGCTGTGGTAACTAGGTATGATGTTGGTGTGGAAAGTTTGCTGGATACGACTACAGGTACCCAGCCCTGTCTGGTCTTGATGTGGGCAGCATCACCTACTTGGAGCGCCATTAAGAGGTTTTGCCCCTCTATCATAGCGCCCCTGTGTCGGAGTGGCGACCCGTCCAGGATTGTGCCCAATAGCCAAGGAGACTCCTTAAGCAGCACCAACGCTCTGCACAGAGTATGGTCCCAATGGATGGGATGGATGGATCATATAATTTGGTGTACTGCCTCTGATGGTCCCAGAGCTGCTGACAAACATCTGATATGACACCTAGCTGGAGGCTTTTTACTGTAAACAGGTCATTTATCCCTTAGCCTCTGTTCATCAAGAGTTGAGCTGGAGAGAGTGTCATTCCGCTAATAGGAGAGTTGCGGTAGGCAAGGATTGCTAGTTGAATGTCAGTACCGTCTTCATGTGCCTTTCACAAAGCCTGTTTCATTGTCTGAATCGCATGCTCAGCTTGACCGTTGGATTGCGGACATGTTGGGGACGAGGTTGTGAACATTATGCCCCATTTGTGTCCAAAGTCCTTAATTTCTGCGCCACCAAAGGGAACATTGTCGGCGAATACCTCTTCTGGTATGCCATGGTGGGAAAAGTTTGCTTTCATTGCTGAGATGACCGCGGTAGCTGCGAGTCCATTTTGTTGTGACACCTCAGGAAATTTTGAGAAGTAGTCCACCAGGATGAGATAGTCTTTTTCACCGAAGTGAAATATATCAGCACCCAGCTTCTGCTATGGATGGTCAGGGACGCTGTGCAGGACGAGTGGCTCTTTCTGATTGGCAGGCCAAAATCTGGCACAGACCCCACACTCAGCACCACGTGATTCTATGTCTCTTGACATACCTGGCCAGTACAAAATGGGTCTAGCCCATGCCTTACACTTTCCCGCTCCTAGATGCCCTTCGTGAATTAGAGCCAGCATGTCCTGTTGCATTGCAGCTGGAACAATGATCCGCTAGCCACAGAACAGAAAACCTTCAGATTGATGGATGTTCTCCCGAACAGGCCAGAACAGTTTCACCATCGGAGACACTCTGGCTCGATGTGCAGGTCAGCCTTGTGTGATGGTAGTGCTGAGCTGTTGAAGCGCTGGATCGAGTGATCTCACATTGGCATGCCTTAATTCTGCCAGGGCTAACTGGAAGCTCAGTGACCAGTTGATGTATGCGAAGGTGTATGTCGTCTTCCAGCGTCTGATCGTGTAGTGGCAAGCTAGATGGCATTCTGGAGAGTGCATCTGCGATGTATAGATACTTTCCTGGGACATACTGCACTGACAGTGTATCAGAGAAGGCGAAGCATCATGAGCTGAAGTCTGGGTGACGATAGTGGCTTCTTGACGATAGCCACCAGTGGCTTGTGGTTGGTGTGTACGGTCGTGTCAAACCCGTAGATGTACTGATGAAAACACTCTGCCCCAAATACGACTCCAAGAAGTTCCTTCTCTATCTGGGCGTAGTTCTGTTCAGCAGGTGTTAGAGACCGAGAGGCATATGTTACAGGATGCCCATCCTGCAGCAGGCACGCGTCTAACCCAGCTGAAGATGCATCAGTTTGAAGGACTGCTAGCTTTGCGGAGTCAAAGCTTCAACACTGAGCGCTTGGCAATTGAGGATTTTAACAGCTGATACGCTGCATCATGCTCTCCATGCCATTGCCAGGCTGCATCTTTCTTTAGCAGCTGACACAATGGTGATATGATGGTCGACATGTTGGGTATGAACTGACCGAGGTAATTAACCACACCCAGAACTCGCCGCAGCTCCAGATGTGACTGAGGAGTTGGCAGTTCCAGCACGACTTGCACCTTGTCTTCATCCGGGCGAACCCCAGCAGAGGTGAGGACATGACCCATGTATTTTACCTCTGCAACCTTCCACTGGATCTTGTTTGGGTTGAATTTGACGTTCTTCTCTCATGCACGGTCTAGTACCTTGCATGCGATGGCGTCGTGCTCAGTAGGGGTGGTTGCAGCAAGAGTCATGTCATCTGCGATGCAGAAGACCCCATCAATGTATCCAAATGTGATCTCATTCCTCTCTTGGAGAACTTCACTGGTTGACGTCACACCAAACGGTAGACGGTGAGAATGACGATGCCCAAGAAAATAATCAAAAGTGCACTTGAGGGCACTCTCTTGATCTAATTGAACCTGCCAGAAAGAGTCCTTTTGGTAAAATATACTGAAGACCTTCTTTCCAGCAAGCTGACCCATGACTTAATCTGTTGTAGGGATTGGGTGGTGCTCACTCTTAATAGCCTTGTTGAGATTCCTGGGGTCGATACACAAACGCAACGATTTATCTTTCTTCTCGACGGCGACAAGATTATGCACCCAGTCCATTGGTCCATCCACCTTGGAAATGATACCCTGTGCCTCCATGTCAAGCAGTTTGGCCTTCAAGCGCTCACCGAGGCTGAGAGGCACACGACGAGGTGGCTCGATGACTGGCTGAATGGACGGATCTAGTTCAATGTGGTACGGTGTGTCGAACTTCCCCATGCCAGTGAACAAATCTTCATCATCATCCTTGAGGTTGTCCAGTGTAAGATCAGGCTGTGGTGAAGCCATTGACGTCACAGCCTCGACAGACAGCAAGCAACCGTTGGGACCCTTAAGACCCAGGCATGTTGATGCGTGAAGACTGAGAATAGGAGGCACTTTGGTGTCGACCACATAGAAGTTAAAGCGCCCCGTTGATGACCCAGCAGTGCATTGTAGCTTGGCCACTCCATGATGAGGGATGGTGCCCCCACTGTAGCCTTTCAATAGGATCATTGAGTTAATAGTCTTGACTGGATTTTCCATGGAATCGAATGTTCTTCGAGGGAGTATCGATACCTGTGATCCAGATTCAACCTTCACTTTTATCCAATGGCCATTGATGTTGATGTTAGTAAACCAAGAGACATCTGGCTTCATGACCTGCATGTCTAACTACCAGCAGTGTAGACACGCCATCAATTTACAAGTCACTAGGAGATGGCAGTTCGGTCGATGCCGTGTTCGTAGCCAATGCATGAACACGCTTGGATTGTCAGCAGACCTCTGCAAAATGGTTCTGCTTATTTATTGTTGCAGGCACCAATAAATCTGGCAGTTGGTCCAGGCAAGGTCGTGTCCATCGTCATTGCAGTATCCATCCATCCATCCATCCATTAGGACCATACTCTGTGTAGAGCGTTGGTGTGACTGAAGCAGTCTCCTTAGCTATTGGGTACAATCCTGGACAGGTCGCCACTCTGACACAGGACACCAGCATGCTGGCACTCATTTTGTCGACCTCAGAAGGATGACAGGCAGAGTCAACCCCATCTGGTATTAATTCAACAGCCAAATGGGATTTGAACTCAGGATCATTGGATCCCAAGCCCACCACCCCAACCATTAAGGCAACACCAAGCATAGTAAACATCTACATCGAGAATTTGTATAATTAGTACACAGTACATACACATCGACATCAATAATTTGTATAATTAGTACATGGTATACATTTACATGGAGAATTTGTACAATCCGTACATGGTACACATTGACTTAGAGAATTTGTACCATTCGTACATGGTATACATTTATTTAGATAATTTTTCCAAAGAGTACATGGTACACATTGACATCGAGAATCTGTAAAATCAGTGCATGGTATTACATCGAGAATTTATACAATTCGTACATGGTACACATCTACCTAGATAATTTATACAATTCGTATATGGTACACATATACATAGATTTATACAATTCGGACATTGTACACATCTACAAAGATAATTTGTACAATTTCTACATTATAAACATCTCCATAGAGAATTTATACAATTAGTACACAGTACACATCTACATAGATAATTTGTACAATCCGTACATGGTACACATTGACATAGAGTATTTGTACCAGTCGTACATGGTATACATTTATATAGATAAATTTTCCAATGAGTACATGGTACACATTGACATCAAGAATCTGTACAATCAGTGCATGGTATTATGTAGAGAATTTAAATGATTAGTACGTGGTGCACATCTACATTAAGGATTTATGCAAGTCATACGTGGTACATATCGAGATAGGGTATTTATACAATTAGTACAGGGTTTACATTTACAGAGAGAATTTATACAATTAGTACAGGGTATACATCTACATAGAGAATTTATACAATTAGTACAGGGTATACATCTACATAGAGAATTTATACAATTAGTACAGGGTTTACATTTACAGAGAGAATTTATACAATTAGTACAGGGATTTACCTTACATAGACGAATTTATAGATTATCCAGTACCATGTACGTAGATATTTGTACTCCGTACCTGGTACGATTGACATAGAGAATTTGTACCAGTCGTACATGGTATACATTTATATAGATAATTTTTCCAATCAGTACATGGTACACATTGACATCGAGAATCTGTACAATCAGTGCATGGTATTATGTAGAGAATTTAAACGATTAGTACGTGGTGCACATCTACATTAAGGATTTATGCAAGTCAGTCACACGTGGTACATATTGTTGCGAATTCGCGCCCGTCGGCGTGCGGACGGCCACGTAACTCGGATCGCGGCACGTCGCCCACCGGACGGACAATTCAGTCGTGACCCTCGGGAACTATCGCCCGGAGCCAGTCACGGGTGGGCCTTTCGACCTCACCACAATCGTGCCAATCGGCCACCCGCGTAGGATAGGGGTTGTTCGCCAACTCGACCTACTAAGTACCCACGCGGATGGTAAACCGGGCGATCGTACCTCGCCGCAGGTCGACTCCGGACACGAGCCGCTTGGGCGGCCCGTTCCGTACTACGGATAACCGAGCGGTGTTATCGTCGACCTCGACGGTTCAGATTATTTACCGGGCGTTTTGCACCCACTACGAACCCTTTACGTGAAGCAGGATGGAGGGTCAATGAAGAAAGACGAAGCGAAACGGGAAAACAGTTCACACAATGCACATTTATTCCGCGGCACACGGAGCACACATATAGCACGTATTTACAGCCACAATTAGCAAATGCACATATATCAATTTAGACAAAAACAATAATGCAAGCAACGCAGAGCTACGACCGACTAAACGCGAACACTCGGCAACACTTATACAGTTTCTACTTAACAAGACACGGCGCCACAACACGCATTCACACCTAAGCAAAGAAAAGACCCCCTCAAGGCAAGGGAGTCAGACTGGCCCGTGGGCCTAATGCGCGTGGAAGAATGGATGAGCGGCCAGGTCCACGAGACCGAAGGGTCCTACCCGCGCCCTCGTGGCGAGCCGCAAATGTCGCTGCACGGCGTTTCGTGGGCACTGCTGGTGTAAGTGGGAACGGGGCCCCCTTGTCGCACTCTCTCAGCGCGGGGGAAAGGGGGAATTGTTGATGCTCTGGGGAGGAGTATGGCTGGCTGCTGCTCGAGTCCCGCGATGCGCGATTCAACGCGACCTCGTCGCTGACTTCCTCGTCCGGACCCGAGCCTCCAGTTCTCCTCAGCCGATCTCCCTCCGCAGCGCGTTCGCCTCCGTAGCCGTCTGCCCACTTCTGCTTCGGCTCCGTCTCCCGACTCTGCCCCCACTGCCCATTCGCTCTGTCCTACGAATTTCGCCTTAGGCGCTGCGTCTTTTCTTTATTCTTGCTGATCGGTCTGTCAGAGCCATCTGGCGCTACTCATTGAGCGTCGCGGGGTCATCATTCGTCTAAGGATCGCATAGAGACAGACCTATGCGTAGTAAGGGCTGGTAGCCTAGCCCGCTCGCCGAGAGTTTGGTTCAGCGTGTTAGATAACAAGGGTGCGTTGACTCTTTCCTGATCCCAATTTGCATATGCCGAGTCTCCTGTCGTCAGGCGCTGTGCATTTATTGTAGTGTCGGTGGTCCTGTCAAGAGACATTGTGATATATGGTGCAGTCGCCCCGCGCTTCCTTAATCTAGGATGTGATTGCGAGCATGTGGAGAACGTGACGTAGCATTACCTAGATGGTCGGCGACCATCCCTCTCGGACAAACCGTGGCCAGGGTCTGGAATAAAGTCGCACTTAGCGGCTCAGCACGTGTTTGTATTTGCTGCCAAGGATAGCCGCTTCGCGTCTTGTTCTGTCATCTCGAACAGGTGGTGCGCCGGAGTCCCAGCCTTCAGGAGAAGGTGGTGCTGTCACGTAGAAGTTGGGTTCGTGACGTGTGTGCCTGCATGGCACACGGTGCGGTGTTTGGTAATGGAACGGTGTATTATCGTGAACCTGAGGTGTGCCGGGGTTCAGCCGAGACGATAGGATGAAAGTAGCGAATGTGGCCTGC
>CM068953.1:35695359-35708798 GCA_035128595.1 Eptatretus atami | reverse complement strand
ACTCAAGAACATTTATTTTCTTCTTATTCAGTCACTCCAGTGTGGCATTTAGCTTTATGCTTCGGATCATTGTCCTGCTGAAATGTGAATCTCCTACCCAGTTTCATTGCTGACTCAAACAGGTTTTCATCAATGATTCTCCTGTACTTTGCACCGTCCATTGTTCCTTCTATCCTGACAAGCTTGTCAGTCCCTGCTGATGAAAACAGTCCCCATAACATGATGCTGCCATCACCATGCTTGAAAGGAGGAATTGTGTTGACTGTGTGATGTGCATTGTTAGGCTTGTGCCAGATGTAACGCTTTGAATTTACACCAAAACGTTCAATTTCTGTCTCGTCTGATCACAAAACGTTTCTCCACATGACTGCACTATCATAAAGATGCTTTTTCTCAAACTTAATATAAGCTTTTAAATGAATCCTTTGCATTAATGGCTTCTTTCTTGCAACCTGTCTACAGAGGCCAGCTTTGATATTGTTGATCGATGAACACTGACCTCCATCTCAGACATAGAGCCTTGCAGATCTTTCAAAGTTATTGTTGGATTTACAATGACATCCCGAACCAGTTTCCTGCTTGCCCAGCTGCTGAGTTTGGATGGGCGATCTAACCTGGGTCGAGTGTGGGTGGTATGATACATCTTCCACTTCTTAATGATGGATTTCACCATACTCAAAGGGATAATGAATGACTTTGAAATCTTCTTATAACCCTCTCCTGAATGGTGCTTCTCCACCACTCTATGTCTGACTTCTTTGGAAAGCTTCTTGGTCTTCATGTTTACCTTGTTGGTTGACCAAGTGAGTTGCACCGTAAAACTCCTTTGATAAGTGCGGGAGATTAATGTTTGTGTCAAACCACTGATTTCATACAGGTGAAACCTATTACACTTATTTTGTAACTTTCAAACAAATAATTTGCTCCTAAAGTGATTTAGGGTTAATTAGGCAAAGGGTTTGAATACTTGTGCAACGGAGAATCATCTGATTTTTACCCGTAATCTAACTTATTCACATTTTGACTGCATTTTTCAGCCTTATCACTTTGGAGTAGTTTGTGAAGACTCTATATCTCTTAAGTTTGATTTGAAAGCATGATGAAATAAGCCCAGGTGGTATCAAAATGTTAAAACTTTGGAGGGGGGTGAATACTTTTGCAGCCCACTGTATTGTTTGTTTGGTTCCTAGGCCAAAAGATCAATAATACTAAATTTTTGCAACTTTTATTAAGTGTGTGTGTGTGTGTGTGTCTTATGTATTCACTGTCATGGCTCGCTTGTATTAACAGGAAACAGGTAATACAAAGTCGATACCTTTCATTCACTGATATTTCTTGTTTTAAAATATTTTCATGACTCCGATTTGCATCCAGGAACACAAGAATAATGGTTCACCATTCTGAAATTGCTACTCTTTCATTTAAATGCTCAAAATTATGCTAAAAAGACTATTTTACGTCGATTTCATGCTAGAAACGGCAGGTTAAAAGTTTCCGTGCCAGCAGAAATAAGCGAGTCGCTGAAAACGCAAACACAGTGTATGCGTGAAAGGCCTCGTTAGCATTCATACCTCCTTTCAAAAGTCCCGTATTCCCTGCTGACAGGCTTGCCTGCATTTTCTCTTGAGCCCTGACAACTCATGTAGAATATATTACAGTAGCCAGGCTCGTGAGTCAGGCTCAGAAATTGATCATCACTCCAATTGTGTAGGTCCTCACTGGCTTTAACTACATCAACAGATTGATTTAAAATTTTCTTAATACCTTTTAAAGAAATACATAAATCGTCGCTGTCTATAAATCTGAACTCAATGCACCTTACACCCCATAAAGGAAGGCACGGAGCAGCACCAGGAATTTCCTGGTTGTTCCCAACACCAAGATTAAGACCATTGGTGATCGAGTATTGTCAGAGTTAAGCTCCGAGTCTGTAGCACTCTATGCCTTTTAAAATCTGCACCACCTCATTTTTAACGTCACTTTATTTTCCCTCTCTTTCAGCCCAAAGAATGAAATTCAGGACTTCAGACGGTAATGAAACATCCAGTTCATCAAAGAAAACCTTGGTTTGTTTTTTTGTTTCATTTCATTTGCCTTTCTCTTCATCTCACCTTTTCCAAATGAATGATAAAATGAATCGATTAACTGTGAGATTACTAAGGCCTAAGTCACATTTGCTCTACGGCGAGGATAGGCCGTACGCCCTCTGAATTGACAGAAACGTGTGGCGGCCGCAGAGTTTCTGAGGTGGCCTCAGGGTGGCCTTACGCCGTATGGCTATATTTTACAGGCCGTAAGGTCGCCGTGGAATTATAACGCGGAGTTATAACTTTTTTCATTTCTACGTTCGCCGTAGCAATTTGACAAGCCGAAAAAAAAAAACTGGTAAAAAAAAAAATAATTTGCCCATTCGTTACCGTCCGTCTGGCCGCACGTTCGCCTTAGGGCCCCCCTGCGGTCCCCCTGCGGTCGCCTTGCGGGCACCTTGCATCTGCCTTGAAAATTCTATGGCCGCCGCAGGAACGCCCTAAGGTCACCGTGCGACATCAAATCAAAGACCGTACGGCAACCCCACGTTTTCGGTCTCCACAATTTCTAGATACGCCGTGCGGCTACCCGAAAAATAAAAACATATGTGACTGCTACATTGTGTGACCGTGGAAATACTGCGGCCGCCGTATAATTGCTCGTGGCCGTATATTTTGGAGACCCCACGGCCGCCGTGGCAAATGTGACTTAGGCCTAAATGGATCCTGACATGTTGGTACAACACAAGCAAATTGGTTTGAATGGCTTCGTCCTCTGTCAAAGTTCAATTGAACATCGTCACAGGTGAGACTTGACTAACTTGACATGATCCCAGAGGCTGACTTGACTATCAAGAATAATGTGCACCATGGTTCCAATGGATCCACTTGCCACAATCCAATCACAAGAATGACTGAGTGGATCAGCAATTGCAATCACAAACACTAAATGCACTCCTCACAATCCATGGACATGCACAAAGACAAGAGCGTAGCCGGTACAATTGTAATGATTAAAGTCCATTATTATACTATGCATGGGCTATTAGACAGGTTGTCATCTCATAACTATGGTGTGAAAATTGTTATTACAATGCCTGGCTCTGAGCCCTGTTTCAAGCAAATTCAAACAACTTCCTGGACAAAGAAGAATTGCTGCACAAAATGTACAAATTGAACATAATACTTTTCTTGCAGCACTGGAAATTAAGCTCTTCTGACACAAATCAACACAGATTCAAGGCTGATGGAAGAATATGTCAGAGGAAGTAGAGTAACATTATGATGCATAGGGAACAGATTAATAAACTACGTATATCTCTGATCTAACATGAGCCACAACAATGTAGTGAACACTGGCATGGTGGTGCTATTATTGGCACAGAAGTGCTCAGGACACTGGACTGGCACCTTAGAGATTGTAGGTTTAAACCTTCTGAAAGCAGCACTATTTAGGATTTAGAGCACAAGCTTCTGGAAACAGCTCATTTTAGGGGTCCTATTGTGTCTCTATTGGATTGTCAGTAAAAACTTAGCTGCCTAAATCCAGCAGCCTAACAAAGCTCTGTAAAAGCCAAGCCGGCTAGCTAATAGTCGGTGAACTTCAGGTAAGTGATAATTTGTTTGGCTCTTTGAAATGGGCAATAATATTCTACTCCACCTCTAAAATGCAAGACCTACCGAAAGTCTCCCAAACGATATAAGAAAAAATCCTTCTGGAAGGACTTGATTGGACGGAGGATGTGAGGATGTAAAAGAGATTTGAGCAGAGAAATAAAGAAATGCTTTCGAAAATTGTCAGTCCAGTTTGAAATACCATAGGACGTGAGGAGATAGAACTACAATATATTCTTGAATTTTATTAATGACTAGCAAATACATCCGTCGCTTCGCTGACGATAATACTAAAGGGGGGGGAATGGGGGGAGAGGGAGAGAGGTGGGGAGAGAGAGTGGAGATAGTGGAGAGGAGAGGAGGGAGGGGGAGCGAGGAGGGTGGGATGGAGAAGGATGGAGAAGAAGGATGGAGAAGAGAGGATGGAGAAGAAGATGGAGAAGAGAGGATGGAGAAGAGAGGATGGAGAAGAGAGGAGAGAAGAGAGAGAGAGAGGAGAGAGAGAGAGAGAGAGAGAGAGAGAGAGAGAGAGAGAGAGGAGAGAGAGAGAGAGAGGAGGGGAGAGTGAAGAGGGATGTGGGAGGAGGGTGCTGCACTGTATTGGGAAGGGTAGAGCAAGGATGGGACAGAGAGAGAGAGAGAGAGAGAGAGAGAGAGAGAGAGAGCGAGGAGGGGTGGGGGAGGGGAAGACAGTGTGAAGTGAGAGGAAGGGAAGGCAGACTTGCGGTGGAGCGTTAATTACGATTCATACCATCTCATCAAAATAATTCTACATCGAATAACAGTGAAGATGGAAACAAAATAATGTCTGGTCTATTTTCTACTGGTCATACTATAAACACGGTCCGGAGACAACTGCCATCCATACATGAATACCGACCGGACACGTCCGGAGCCAAACACTGCCTGCACACGTCTGGAGACGAACACACCCGACACGTCTGGAGACAAACACTCCCGGATACGTCCAGAGACAAACACCACCCAGACGCATCCAGAGCCAAGCTGGCCAGAGACAAATACCGCTCGGCCACGTCAGGAGACAAACTCCAGTCCATACATAAAAATCGTCCAGACACGTCCGGAGACAAAAACAAACAAACCCCGTCGAGACATAACCACTGTCCGGATATATTCAGAAACAGAGACAGACAGACGAGAGAGAGAGAGAGAGAGAGAGAGAGAGAGAGAGAGAGAGAGAGAAGAGAGAGAGAGGAGATGTGGAGGAGGGTGCTGCACTGTATTGGGAGGGGTACAGCAAGGATGGACAGAGAGAGAGAGAGAGAGAGAGAGAGGAGATGTGGGAGGAGGGTGCTGCACTGTATTGGGAGGGGGTACAGCAAGGATGGACAGAGAGAGAGAGAGAGAGAGAGAGAGGAGAGAGAGAGAGAGAGAGAGAGAGAGAGAGAGAGAGAGAGATGGGGTAGTGAAATTAGCAGTTAGGAGGGAGAATATGTAATGCTTTATGAACAACACACACAACAACACACACACACAACACACCACACACACACACACACACACACACACACACGCGCGCTTAGCCAACATCGCCAATTTTTCAGGAATCGGCAGGTTGGAGTTAGTGTGTTTACCAACTGCAGTACTTACTGTATACAATCCAGAAGCCTTGAGTAACTTTCACCGAAAAACAACATTGCATTTATATAGACGCTTCAGGGATATTTTCACAAACATTATTCTTTATAAACAGCTGTGTGTGACTTGTGGAAAAAACATTTGGCTCGGTAATTGAGAAAACGCGTTAAAATGGCAAACGGCTCAGAAATCAGGCGTCATTTCAGAATCACTCGTTCAGAATGTCGGAGCACGAACCACTCGCTCAGGGTGATGGAGCACGAACCACTCGCTCAGGGTGACAGAGCACGAAACACTTGCTCAGGGTGACAGAGCACGAACCACTCGCTCAGGGTGGCAGAGCACGAACCACTCGCTCAGGGTGGCAGAGCACGAACCACTCGCTCAGGGTGACGGAGCACGAACCACTCGCTCAGGGTGACGGAGCACGAAACCACTCGCTCAGGTGACGAGCCGAACCACTCGCTCAGGGTGACGGAGCACGAACCACTTGCTCTGAATGACGTGGCGTGGCAAAAGCGTCTGCAGTGAGTGAACGATTCGCTCAGAATGATGTAGCGCTATCGAAAATAGGTGCTCGGCAAGTGGCTTAAACAGTCCAAGTCAATGGTTGATAAGGAATTGTTGGCCAGGCTATCGCTGCATACCATAAGGGATCCTTTTAACTTTAAAGCCTGTCTCCACCGTACACGCTGAAGTTACTGAAATAAAGTGAATTCATAAATCTGTCATTTTGCCTGCTCTCTGTGCACATGTCACATGGTACATCAGTTAAGGGTCTGCGCTAACGTTATAACTTTTTTTTTTTAACATCCATTTTTTTTTAAAACCAGATTTCCTTTGATTCCCTGCAAAGCACCTCGCAAAACCTCTGAAAATATACACAGATCTGGCAGACACTATGGATAGGCAGTCCCTCTGCACAAGGTCTAGTAGTGAATGCATTAAATCATATAGCTCAATGAAGCTGGTTAATTTTGGCACGTTCCTAAAAAAAATAATTCACTCAGTATAATTCTCCAAACAGTAAAAAAAAGATAAATTTAATGCTTTGGAAATTTCACATTTTCTTGTGTATCTATGGAGGAGTTGGGAACATAGCCTTGCTTGCTTAAAGTAAATAGGGAAATCTGTTTAGTTATAAGACTCGTTATTTCCGTAAATTATCAGATATAACACAGATTTTGACACTTATTTAGTCTGGATGATATCCAATCCTCAAAACCGAAGTACTATTTCGATGATGTACTTTAATTAGTCTGTGAGAGTACATCCTGGAAAATCGTATCATATAATACATGCAATCACTCCAAGCTCCTAATTTGAAAACTCCAGTACTTACAAAAGCGATGTATGCAGCAATTTGTAGCTATTATGAAAAGGCATTCGATAATATGAGTGAGGAAAGTGAAAACAACACTTTATCGTTCAGAAATCGTTGCGGCCTGTTCCAAGTCAAGGCATGGTTGAGAAGGCCAAAAAAAACATGGCAGCTTCAGAAACCAGCGAGGTTACCAGGGAAATTCCTCAAGACCCTGAGACCGAGGATCGCCTGATGAAGGATACAATTAAATTAGGTCATAATTATCTTCAAAAGGGGTGTTTTAATTAACCCAAACACCCAATTTTCACTCTTGCACTTCCTTGGAGTTTTCTTAGTGTGCATGCAAAGTTTCAGGCTGATAGGTTTTATGGTTTTGCAGTTATAGAGGAGATACACTCACTCACACACACGCGCACACACACACACACAAACACACACACACACACACACACACACATCTATTAGTATAGATGGGGTGTGGTTCCTCATGAGAATTCAAAGTTTTCTCTTGTTCCGCATGTTATATTTTGCTTTTCGCTTCCTGCATGGTGTGATGGATTAAAGTCTCATTGGCTTTCCTGAATCATGCGAAGGAGAGTAGATCACTTGTGTTTGTGAATGGTAGCTTACTGTAAATGACCGTAACTCGACTGTGTGGATGTTAGGCTGCAATTCAAACTCGAGGTTTAATAGTTTAACCAAAGCAGCCTGCAAAGTAATCTTCTCTTATTCGTTGTCTCTTCAGGAGTCCACTGATCAAGAAACAGCATATGCAACTGTGGGTGTGATGTCCAATAATTGCCCGCAACCAAGACCTCAAAAGGAACCTGCGACCCTGTATGCTGAAGTTGGAATGAAAACAACTCACAAGGTTCAGAAAAATAACAATCAGATGAATAACTCGAAATATAGTTCACCTTTACCTGTAGTTGAATGAAGGACTAGTCTTGCTTGTCAAGGAAAGCACCAATCTGTATCGGCAGACAAGGAGAACAGTGGATGGAATCAACAGAACATCGACTGAGGTTTGCTAACTGCTCTGGGAATGAAAGAAAAGCTGATGTTTTGGGTGTTAACCCTTCATCCTTTTCTCTGACAGTGCTACTGCCAAAAAAGTCAGCTTCTCTTTGCTTCCATGGTCCTTAGCATACTTCAATAAACCTTCCATTGATTGCATCCATTGTTATACCTTTATCTAATTGTTTTTTTAAAACCTCATTAACAAAGTAGATAATCTACATATGCTATTATAGCGCAGAATATTTAGCATGAAAAAAGTAAACCCTCCAATATCACAGGGGTTAGGTTCCTGGAAACCCAAATAATAGTTGGTTAGATAGAAAAATCCACCATCATGGAAAACAGGGGCCAATGGGAAGAGGGGGGTTTGGTTCCTGGGCTTCAAGAAAATATCAAGGAAGATCGATGGCAGCCATAAATAAACACATTACTATTGAAATAAACACTTAATATATATATTTTTTTTTTGAAAGAAAGACCCACCCACATCTCTCACCTGTGAATGGAGGGAATAGCCAATCAGCTCTCACTCAATCAACTAAACCCAGGTGGCTAGGATTATATAAATAATTGACCCCTCCCACACTCCTCTAGCCGAAGAAGCTGCGTAAAGCAACCCAAGAAGACCTACACAAGGTAAGCGCTATGCTGTTTCTAACCCTTTCCAGAGTTCTTCAACAACTATAAAGACGTTCACACATAGTACACACATGTATGAGAATCCCAATGCTTCACACCCCCTCAGCTACCAGACTGGTTTCATCACTTATTGGCAAATCATCAGCGATCGCGTCGACAGCAATGCATACCAATGAGGCTCTCAAGCAGATACCACGTGCAAATGTCAAAAGCACACTTCTTAATATATATAAATATATATGTATGTATATATATATATATATATATATATATATATATATATATATATATATATATATATATATATATATATATATATATATCATGTTGACATTGAAGTAAACATGTAAATAAAATACAGTGTAAATTTTAAAAAAACACGACTTTTATCATTTAAATTTATTGCAAAACATTGAGATGGGTGATGGTAAACATAATACATACACTGTACTCTGCCGTAAATAGAAAACACAAGACTTAGCTCAGAATGATGCTGTTCAAGGGGGGAGGAGGGGAGTGGTCCGTGGGAAGGGTTATTTGGGAAAGGGTGAGCGGGGAAAGGGTGAGTGGGGAAGGTGATTCAGTGAACAGAAAAGCAGCATTAGCTTTATGATGAAAGTGCCAACAGCATTGCCACAACCCACAATGGAGAAGGGTAACAGGATCCTTAAATCACCGTTACCTTGAACTGTGATCTTTCCTGCTTGGAGAGAAAGGTACGAGGTATGGCATCGTCTTCCAGAATAACCCCATCTCGTTAGTGTTAAAAAACCTGCTCCATCATAAATCCCTTTGCCTCGATTTGTTTCATGAGCTGCACATGAAAATGCTTGTTTGAGAACGGGGGTTTGAATCCGGGTGTCAGAAATCAAGTGTTTGGCAATAAGGTTCAAAGGATAATGAACGTTTGGGAATGAGGTTTTAAGGAAAATGAAAGCTTGGGAATGAGGAAGAGTACAATGGTGAAGGTTATACCTACAATCATTGACCCCGTCATGGCAGACCGTACAGATGCCGAATTTTTCCTCAAACCAACCGAACTAACAACTCGATATTTTCGCCCAACGTCAAACCTTTCTCTGCCTTTTGGTGGAACTAACTTTGTCCATCGCTTCACGTTTGGGCTCATTAAAAATGGTGCGTGAGAAGCACAAGGCTCATTATGGGAGGTAATTGTTCATGACGCAAACGATAACTCATCTCAGCTCAAAAACCGCAAATGGTGGAAATGAAATCCCACGATAATGGAATCAGAACACAATAGGTTGCCTGCGATTGGTAGAAACCCGCGATACTAGAACTCACGATATTTGGAATTGGAAGGTTTACTATACAGAATATTTCACATGAAATGCAATCTTTTGATGCTGATGTATTTTTTTTTAAAAAAGGTTAGTACTATATACAGAGACAAGTCAAGAAGATTGCATTTGTAAACATCTTCATTTTACAAAGACTAAGAATGAAAGTTTAAATCCTTAGACAAAAAAGCATTCTGCAAATCATTTTTTTTTTTTAAAGTTTTCTCCTTTGTGTCTGGGTCTCAAAATACAACAAGAGAATGTTTTTAAAGAAAAGGAATAGCAGTAACAGAACAGTGAACGACAGTCTCTCGATTTTCTCCAGTTATTTTAGGAAGTTATACGACTGCCATTTATACTGTTATGGTCATCGGATTTGGATCAGGGTTCTTATCCAAATCCTGACTACCACTGTTAGGGTGGACCGTGGGTCGGCCCATGGTCAATTCTTCCACTCGGACAGTTACCAATTTAGTGATGAATGGTCCTCAGAGACCATCCCTTTGGAAAGCCGAAAATATGTTTACTTCAGTTTCCGATGAACAGAAACTACACGAGATCTGTCGCCGACAGCTGGTTCACCCATCTAAAGGATGAGGGCCAAGCGATAACTGGGGGTGAACCATTGTAATTGAAAACCTCTGAATGAGGGCTTTTTGTGCCAATTTATAACACCCATGGTCTGACCGACATTGTTTATTACTCCTCACACCAGGCCGAATCTGAACCTCACACCAGGCCAACCTGCCATTGAGAAAAACAAGATTTACTACGGTGGAAGAAGAAGAAGAATAAGAAGAATAAGCAAACGTACTGGGAACGAGAATTCTCTTATATCAACCATAATAATCCCAAGGGCCAGTGAGACTTTGATTGCTCATGTGAAATATCTTATGGCCCTATTATTCACGAGCACAAAAGACAGGGATAGAGATGATGAGGCTGAAAAAAAACCCTCCCGTGTGATACTTGCATGGGGTTGGTGATTGCTAAACCTAGCGGCCTAACAAAGGTCAGTACAAGCGGAGCCGGCTAACTAATAGCCGGTGAACTTCGGGTAAGAGGTAATATGCTTGGCTGTTTGTAGGGGCATGAAGATTCTACCAAAAAAAGCAAGCCCTGCCGAAAGTCTACTTAACTATCAAAAAAGCCTTCTGGTACGACTCAAAGGGATGGAGAATGTGGGGACGTAAGAGAGATGTGAGCGGAGAAACAAAGAAATGTTTTGGAAAATTGTCGGTCCAGTTTGAAATACCATAGCATTGTAATGTGGGAATGGAACTACAACTTATTCTTGAATTTTTGAAATGATGGAGTGTGGTTCCTCAGGAGAATTTAAAGTTTTCTCTTCTTCTGTATGTTGTATTTTGCTTTTCCTTTCCTGCATCATGCGATGCATTAAAGTTTAATTGGCTTTCCCGTTTATGTGAAGGATAGTTCATCACTTGTGTTTGTGTATGGGAGCTTACTGTAAATGACTGGAACTCGACTGTGTGGATACTCGAGTGCAACGCAAACAACTAGTTTAACAATTTAACCAAAACAGCCTGCAAAATAATTTTGTCTCATTCGTTGTCTCTTCAGGAGTCCACTCACCAAGAAACAGCATTTACAACTGTGGGTGCGATGTCCAATAATTCCCTTGCAACCAAGACCTCAAAATGACCCTGCAACTCTGTATGCTGAAATTAGGATGAAGGCAACTCGCAAGGTTCAGCAATAGTAATAGTCAGATGAATAACTCGAAATATAGTCTACCTTTACCTGCAGTCGAAAGAAGAACGAACTAGTTTTGCTTGTGAAGGCTAGTGCCGACCTGCATCTTCAGACAGGTAGAATGATGGATGGGATTAACAGAACATTGATTGAGGTATGTTAGCCACCCAGGGAAGGAAAGGAAAGTTGATGTGTTGGGTGTTAACCCTTCATTTTTTTTTTTTCTCTGATGAAGGGTTAACTCCTGAAAAGTCAGCTTCTTCTCGTTTCAAAGGGCGGTTAGCGTACTTCGATCAACATTCCATTGATTGCATTCATTGTTACACATTCATCTGATTTTTGTAAACCTCATTTAAAAAGCAATTAATCTGCATCTATTACAACATCGAGTATTTAACATGAAATATAAGGCTGAATTTACAAAAGGCACATCGTGAGTGTCTTGCTAACACACGCCTAACCCGTAAATGCTGAGAAAAACAATGTCGGATGTGCACAGCTAATCACCCGTGTAAACAGCAATTTACAAAGGGAGATAAACAGCCGATTAGTTGTGCGCACGTCTCAGCACCCGATTAGCCTGTGAAACACCGCACCGCACGTATCTGCAACATCCAATTGAAATGATGCACTTGCATAGAATTGCAGCACCATGGACAATTGTTGGAGGGAATTCAGCGCTTTGCTCCTCATTGTAGGTTGATCCAAGTCATCGAGCTAACACTACATTCAGCAGCCACCAAAATGATTCCTTGAAGAGTCTGTAACTCTGGAAAAATTTGATATCATCATACTTCTCCAGAGGATTGCATCTATCCTTGAAGATTCTCAATGCACATCGGTGAACTGCTCTATTCCTATCCTCTTTTGCCTCCTCTTGAGCTAACTCAAGCACTCCTAACACTTCCATATTCTCCATCCCATGTAAACTACTAATTATACGCCATGCAATGCTTGCTTCAAGACCTTAAACGCACTCCTAAATATGCTCTCCCTGACTTGTAAAAGTTTTATTGTTATTTAAACGCTTGTGATTAGGTTATGATCCACATTAAATGATAATCACTCTTCGACTAACTTTGAATGGGTGATCATCGTAGGATTAGCGATTGTAGACGAGTTGTCTAACTCTTAAACGCCTTTCGTAAATTCAGCCCATAATGCTTTGATGTGCCTGCATTACTCTGTGCTTACATGTGACATTTCACAATTAAAAAGTTAAAAAATTATGCATAAATACATGAAGAAGATTGCATTAATAAACACATTTATGTTACAAAAGACTAAGAACTAAAGTTTTAATCCTCAGAGTAAAAAATATTGTACAAACCATTAAAAAAAAAGTTTTCTCCTTTGTTTCTGGGTCTCAAACTACAAGCGAAAGTTTTTGAAGAAAATTAATATCAGTAACAGCCCAGTAAATGACAATCTCTCCAGTTTCTACAGTTCTCTTTGGAAATTATACAACTTCCATTTATACTGTTACGGTCATCGGATTCGGACCAGGGTTCTTATCCCAATCCTGACTACCAATGTCAAGGTGAACACGTGGTCAATTCTTCCACACGGACGGTCACCAATTTAGCGATGGATGATCCTCAGAGGCTGTCCGGCGGGAATGCTGAACAGATCTTTATATCTGTTTCTGATGTACAGAAACTTCAACGAGATCTGTTGCCAACATCTGGTGCACCTGTCCAAAGGATGGGGGCCTAAGCGATAATCTGGGGCAAGCCACTACATTTTGAAACCTCCTAATGAGGGCTTTTCACACCAACTTATAAGACCCATAGTCTGACCCACATCTTTAAATCCTTGTCCGCATTCCAACCGCTCACCAGGTCGACACGTCTCTGAGGAAAACAGGATTTATTAGGGATATGAGAGGGAGGGAAGAACGAGAAGCAAATGTACTGGGAATGAGAATTCTCTGCTCTAAGCTCTATTCCCACACTCCCACGAGACTTCAATGACTTTCGTGAAATACCTTATGGCCCAAAAATCGCTCACACACATTAAAGACAGGATACAGGTCACAAGACTGAAAGAACCTGGTCTCCATGCAATGCTTGCATGTGGTGGTGACAGCTGATGGTGATGGTTTCAACGAGAGGGAGAGGGAGAAAAGGAGAAAAGGATCAATCGCATCCGGGCTCGTGGCTACAAGTCAACACGCATGCACACACACACACACACACA
>CM068953.1:35674694-35688919 GCA_035128595.1 Eptatretus atami | reverse complement strand
CCCCCCCCCCCCGTAAACCCCCCAAACCCTGATATTTTTTAATGCTGTGAACAAACTTTCATACATCATGGGTGATGAAGATTGTCATCAAGTTTCATTGGAATTGCACGTGTCGTTTGTGAGAAGAAAGTAAACACCTCTTTTGGGGGACAACCCCCTGTAGACCCCTTCGGGCCAGATTTTTTTCATGCCGTGAACAAACTTTGGTATATCATAGGTGATTAAGGTTGTGGTTAGGTTTCATCAAAAATTTGTGTGTGGCTTCAGAGAAAAAGTTGTAAGTATTTGTGAACGGACTGACAGCCGGACGGACGGACAGACAGACTGACAGCCGGACGGACGGACGGACAGTCTGAGGACAAACACTATCTCATAAGCTCCCTGTAACTAAGTTCCAGGTGAGCTAACAAACTTCTTATTATCCCGCCCCTCGGAGGGAGGGAGTGGGATATTGTAATCGTCCGGTTTGTTTGTTACTTACAAAATCTAAAGATTTCGTAAGTATATTGATGACTTCCGCACTGTTTGTGTTGTTTGTGTGTGTTTGTTTGTAGGCACGATAACTCGAGAACGGAAGAAGCTACCAATGTCAAATTACACCACGTGATTCAGGAGGGTGATGGCTAGTGCTGCTTAGATTTTGGTCAAAATCGGTCAAAGGTCAAGGTCACAGTGAGGTCAAACATTCGATTTTTATGGTTTGGTACAGAATCAACGTAGAAACTTCTGGTTTGCGTCGCTACCTTCTCTAGAGACAGCTTTTATTAGAACAGGTCAGAGGTCAAGTTGACGATTTCGTAAGTACCAGTCTATGACTGTTTGTTATCTTGCCAAAACCAAGTTTTTGCAAGATATGTTAGTCAGCTTGTATGTTTTTTTTTTTTTATTTTTTTGTCTGTAATCACATATAAAAAATTCTGCAGAGCACAGTTATCATTGGAAATTTTTGTAACTTCGCATACCAGAGGCCTATAGAGGTCCCTTTCAGCGCACAAAATTTTGAAGGTCAAGGTCAAAGGTCAAGGTCACTTTGTCGCAAATCAGGGGAGTCGACGAAACCCTTATTTTTTGAGTAATTTTGATCGGATCGTCTTCAAACTTCATGGGAATATAGTTCATGGTCTGGCGCTCAGCTGATTAATTTTGGTGGTGATTGGCCTTGACCTTCATATGTTTTTTTTGTTTTTTTTTGTCTGTAATCACGTATAAAATTCTGCAGAGCACAGTTTTCATTGGAAATTTTTGTAACTTCGCATATCAGAGGCCTATAGAGTCCCTTTCAGCGCATACAATTTGAAGTCGAATCAGAAGGTCAAGGTCACTGTCAAATCAGGGAGTCGAAATATATTTTTGAGTAATTTTAATCGAATCGTCTCCAAACTTTATGGGAATGTAGTATATGGTCTGGCGCTCAGCTGATTAGTTTTTGTGGCGATTGGCCTTGACCTTCATGGTTAGCGCCTGAGGTCAAACATATTTGACCCCAAGGTCAAATTTTCAAGTTTTAGGAACCATATCGTGTAGTACCTCAAATTGAACACCTCGATGAGTGCTTTCTAGATATGTCAAGCTTGAGACATTATGACGTCATTTGGTGACGTTATGAGGCAAACACATATTTTCATGGTTACTCTGTAGAACGATTCTCATCGAATCTCTCGTAGGCAGATATTCCTCAAGGAGTCGCTCCTGGTGATAGCAGCTCCTTCACCTCAGTGTGACCTTAAAGAAGTCACACGTGGTCACCTTTGGCAAGATACGGGTCACCCTGCGAGTGACATTGGTTTATTTGTTTGTCTGTCTTTCTGTTTGCAACTTTATGGCAAAACGGCTTTAGCAAACACTATCAAATTTAATCCACAGGTGGGCAATGAACCTTGGACGACCCCATTAACTTTTGGTCCAATTGGATCAAAGGTCAAGGTCAAGGTCACGAAAAGATCAAAATCGTTTTTCACTCATAACTTCGTCAAAAATGATCTGATTTACTTCAAACTAAGCTTATAGTGAACCTTATTCTATTTGTCACTTATAATCCTACCCATTCCTATAGTGAAAAATGCATATTTGTGAAGATCGGTAGGGTCCGAAGTTTTGGGGTCATGTCATCGGTCAAAATTACAAATTTTCCATTAAAACTAAAACATGGTTACGAAAATACCACTTTACGGAAAACGGCTGGCTCAAACATTGTCAAATTGTATCCACAGGTAGGTAATGAACCTCGGACGACCCATTAACTTTTGGGTCCAATTAGGTCAAAGATCAAGGTCAGGTCACGAAAAGATCAAAATCATTTTTCGGTCATAACTTTGTCAAAAATGGTTTAATTGACTTCAAACTAAGACTAAAATATTCCTTATTCTATTCCTTATAATCAACATTCAGGTTAAGATGTATCAAATTAAATTTGATCCTCAAAATAACTTTATGCCTTAAATGGGCGGGATTTGTTGTGCCTGCACCACTTGTTTATACTAGAAAATAGCACCCGCACTTTGCTGATGGAATACTAAAGGGGGGAAGAGAAAAAGAGGAAGAAAAGGGAGGGCGGGGAAGATAGAGAGGGAGGAGAGTGAAGAGGTGGAGGGGAAAAGAGAGAGGAGAGAGGGGGAGTGAGGAGGGGTGTGGGAGCAAGGAGGGAGGGAGAATGAGGAGGGGTGTGGGAAGGGAAGGCAGACGTACGGTAGAGCGTTAATTATGACTCATAGTCTCATCAAAATGATTCTGCACACAATAACAGTGAAGATGGAAACAAAGTAATGTCTGAAATCCATTTTCTACTGGTCACACTATAAATACTGACTGGACATGTCTGGAGATAAACAGTACGGAAACAAACACTGCCTGGAGGCAAACACCGCCCGGAGACAAACACCGCCTGGACACGTCTAGAGACAAACTCCTGTCAAGACATAAAGACCGCCCGCACATGTCTGGAGATAAATACCACCTGCACACGTCCGGAGACAAACAGACACGGCCTGGACAGGTCCAGAGACAAACACTGTTTGGAGATCAACAATGCCCGGACACAAACTCCGTCCAAGACAACACACCCAGAGATAAAACACCACCCGCGACACAAACACACTGTCCGGACATAATCACTGCCCGGACACGTCGCAGGAGACATATATATATATATATATATATATATATGTGGGAGGGTGCTGCACTGTCTTCGGAGGGGCAGAGCAAGGATGGATAGACGAGTGAGGGCTTAGGGGGGGAGTAGCAGAGAGAAAATGTTATACTTTATGAACATGCACACACACACACACACACACACACACACACACACACACACACACACACACCCACACACTCATGAGTGCTTGACTGATTGGTAATTTTTGAGGAATCTGTAGATTGGAGTCAGTGTGACTACCGACTACAGTATGTACTGTATAAACCCAAAAACCTGGAGTATCTTTCACCATTGTTTTGGGGGAATTTCAATAAACAAATTTAAAAAGCAACGTTGCATTATATAAAACGTTTCAAGAGATGTGCACAAACATTAATCTTTATAAACAGCTGCTGTGATGGGTGAAAAAAAAATTGGCTCGAAAAAATATATGTGGGGTGCGGAGAGAGTGAGGAGGGGTGAGGGAGCAAGGAGAGAGGGAGAGCGAAGAAAGGTGGTGGGGGGGAACGATGCCTCACCACATATCGTTAAACACAGAGAGAAGGGTTGTGAGGAGGGGGGTGGGAACGAGAGAGAGGAGGGAGGGGAGTGAGGAGGAGCGAGGAGGGGAGGCTATGAAAGGGGGAAGGAATGGGGGAGAGTGAGGAAGGGGGGGGGGGAGTCCAAGATATTGTGTTATGCTTTATCAAAACAACACACACACACACACACACGTCCAGGTATTTACGTCATAGATGTGTTCCTGAAAAGTATCGTTTAATCGAACTTCTAAGTCCCATTGATTTTTAAGATGTATTAAAGGGACATGCATTCCTGACACACACAAAAAAAAATGATTGGAAAATTTTCAGTTGCTTACTCACCCTCATCCATTGTTTCACTCACCCTAATCCTCCTGTTGTTATCATTTGCTCTTTCTTTTAATTTGATCTTTAATATAATTTATTTTGCCTTCCTAACTCCTGAGATTCCCCACAGAGAACCCAGGTACGGCCGCCTTCGTGTTGATACCCCTTCCGCTGGTTAATTATTTCCGTTGCACTCAATGAAACCAGCTCAATGAAGCTGGTTAATTTTGGCACATTCTTAAATCTTTTGTTCACTCAAAATAGTTTGTAATGCCTATTGTTGGCTTAATGGCAAAAGTGGTGAGCTTGGGTTCCTGGTGTCCTGAGTTCAAATCCTGCTTGGCTGTTGAATTAATACCAGGTGGGGTTGACTCAGCCTGTTCATCATTCTGAGGTCGGCAAAATGAGTACCAGCTTGCTGGTATCCTGTGTCAGAGTGGGGACCTGTTCAAGATTGCACCCAATAGCCCAGGAGAATGCTTCGGCAGCACCAACGCTCTGCACAGAGTATGGTCCCGATGGATGGATGGAATATCGTTCTCCAAACAGTAGAAAAAGTTGGGTTTAATGTTTGGCAATTTCATGTTTTCTTGGATATATATGGAGAAGGAGGGAGCATAGCTTTGCTTGCTTAAAGTAAATAGGTAGAAAGATTACCAATTCCTGTCGATAAAACTATGCACCTGGAAATGTCGAAGCAATGTGTGAATTGGACAAATGAACACTTTTTTTTTTTTAGCATCGGAACTGCTGCTGAATTCAAATCTGAATGCAAAGCTTAAATTTTGTCATTTGGCTTAATTTAAGAAATTCTCGAGGTTATCACATGGGTGGAAATGCAATAAAGCCACAAACGCTGGCGTCTCCGGGCGTGTATGAGCATTGCAATGTACCCAGCGATTTGTAGCTATGATGAACAGGCAATTCGATATTATGAGTGAGGAAAGTGAAAAAAAAGACTTCATTGTTAAGAGATCGTTGCGGCCTGTTCCAAGTCGAGGCATGATTGAGCAGGCCAAAAAACATGGTGGCTTCGGACCCCAGCGAGTAACCCAGGAATTGCCTGAAGACCCCATGTAGAGTGAGGTAGCTGAGTCGTGCCTGATAAAGAATATAATTAAATAAGGCCGTTAATTATCTTCAAAAGGGGTCTTTTAATTAACCCAAACACACAATTTTCACTCATGCACTTCCTTGGAGTTCCCTTCGGTTGCATGCAAAGTTTCAGGCTCCTAGGTTTCATGGTTTAGGAGTTATGGAGGACACACACACACACTAGTATAGAAGATTCAGCATGGTAGCGAGGAGCACTATTGGCTGAGGGGTACATTGGTGTTGGTATCCCCCAACAAGAATGGGGGGGGGGGCACGGCTGTGTTTCCTGATGCAACATCACCTGTATGTTCAGGCAGGAAGTTGTAATTTTTTTCAGGTTGCAGGTGACAGCTCACCTCCTCTTTCTGCAGGACACGGTGGGATCTTTTGCGTCCATCAAGTAATGCTTGTAGAAGGGACACCCAGTTTAACATCCATGTGAGGGATGACACACACCCTGATGCATCGCCCTGCCTGTAGCACACCAGGATGTCAATTTTTAGCTTGGCCGAGATTCAAACCCACGCTAGGAGACTCAAAGCTAAGTGTGCATACCTGATCTATGCCATCGTTCCAGCTCTCAAAAAACAAACAAATCAAATTTTTGTATTTTAGTCATACATCTTATTTGTTACTTTATTTATTTATTTTTTTATGGCTGAAGGACTCTTTCTGCAGGGAAGGCACCTTTCACTGAGAGAAGCTAAAATAGAGCACGTCTAGGGACACTGATCCCAACATCCCATGGTCACTTCACATACAGTACATGGCAAGCCAAAGACACCAAAAAAACTGGTTGGTAGGAATCGAAAGCGGGGTTTTTTTGTTTAACCCTTTGTGTGCTGTTGTCGCAGATTTGCGACTAGATAAAATCGACGAGATTGTTAATTTTGGTTATCCATCTAACTTGACAACCAAGTTGTGTTTTTTTTGCAAACACCACTTGAAATTCACAGCCGTATGACAAAAAAATAAATTAAGTAACAGGGAACCATGCGGCCGTAAACAATGCAGTACGCAAAGGGTTAACCAAACGTGGTAAAAACGCAATTTGACATGTTGACTAATCAGTCATGATAAGTAGGTCCCAAGCAAGACTACATACATACATACATACATACCATACATACATACATAACATACATACATAACATTTCTCAAAGTTTTATTTACTTTTCTCGTTTCCAGTTATCGCTTGTTACGCATGACGTCACATATACTGCAAATAGCGTCCCCACAATAAAGAGCAGTGTTTCCTGGTTTATAGAGACCAAGTGATGATAAATGGTGGTGAATGCGATGTGATGATCTTGACAAATCTGGACAATTAAACTTTGAGAAATGTTTGTTCATTCACACGCATCAAACTGCATCATTGTATCCCATTTCATTCCATGTTTTTATTACGGTCTGAATTTGGGACGGTAATTTGTGGACACCCTGTACATGAAAGAAAACAATCCGAATTGAATCCTACCATTCAAAATACTCAAAAGTACCGATAAATTTTCGCAGTAAGAAGTCTAAGAACGAATTGGAAAGGGAATAGGCCACCCGATTAATTTGGGGTGATGACAATTGGAAGACGAGGGGAAGTGATGCGTACAGGTGAGGATTTAAAAGGGATTTGTCGGTTTGGTGAAACTCGTGACGTCACCCAGTCAAATAGAGTCAGACTAGAGTGGTACCTTGCATATCGGATAGAGATCGCTACAGATGTGTCACTCTGTGTGTGAATCCATGAGAGTGCAATGGAAGCGAAACAATGCGTTTTTGAAATTGTTGATACTTTTCATCCAATGTGGGTTTTAACGAGACTAAAACGGGTCCGTGGGTTTAAAGAAAGAAAACGGGTCAAACCCGCAAAATACCGGTCACTTGCTGTGGTCACTTCCAGTATCCAAGACAGTTCCGTTTCAACAACTGTGTGTACCGGACCTGTTATGCTGAGTTTGGTGGATCATAGAGAAGATTCTTATATAAAATACTGTCCTGTCCATTTTGGAAGGGAGTTGTAAGATATATTGTTACAGGGCCAGGTATCGGTGGCGAGCACGACCGCTAGAGGAAGCAGTAGAGTCGGCTCCACCGAACACACCGGAATTGAGGTTGTGCCTTTTGGATAAGTACGAAAGGCACGGGTCCCTTACTGGACCATGAATAGCCAATAATTCGACCGCGTGGGGTAAGGTCAATTGCCAAACTTCAATATACCTAATTACTCATGCAGACAAAGCTACCGGGGAATTCACACCCTCGACGGACCTCAAGCGGAACGAGCCGTTACCGAGCCCGAACCATGTGTAACCCGAGCAGAGATTACCAAGGCCCGTCGGACCAAATGAACAATTTACCGGCCCGAACGGCCTTTGCTATTTCTCAACACACACCGTGCCAAGCCAATGAAAGAAACACAGAAACGAGCTGGAACATTTAACAAAAGGGATATTTAGTTATAATGGGGCAGGGGAGCACGCAAAAAGGCAGAGTTAACCGAATAATGAAGAAATAGCAATTTATGTTCAAGCACTTATGCAGTTTTACTTAATAGCCTGGTGCCACAAACACACACACACACGTACACCCAAAAAGAAACGGACCCGTCAGGTCTTTATTGGAGGCCTCCAGCTTGAGGAAAGGCGAGCTGGAGGTCAGAGCCTATTCTTGGACCTTTCCGCCTCGTGCGGTCTTCGACGATCCAATGTGGCAGGACTCGAACCTGCCACGCAATGCCGCTCCAAGCCCAGGCAGGCGATCCTCGTGGGACAGGCTCGCAGGCACACAGGCCACGAGAAGACGCTCTGTTGGCGGGACCCCAGGAAGGCGACGACTGGCTTCAGAAGACCACCAGACGTCCGAAGACCAGAAGACAACTCTCAACAACTCTTTCGAAAACAAGAAGACAACCACTCAACAACTCTCTACAACTCCTCGTTTTGGCCCATGTGCGCTTCTCTTATCCCACGCTCGCACTCCCTCATTGGGCAGAGAGAACGCTCTATGCCCATATTTGGAGCCAAGCCAGAGCGAAATGCTCGTGCCCATATTTGGGGCGAAGCCAGAGCGAAACGCTTGTGCCCATATTTGGGGCGAAGCCAGAGCGAAACGCTTGTGCTCATATTTGGGGCGAAGCCAGAGCGAAACGCTTGTGCCCATATTTGGGGTGAAGCCAGCACACCAACGTCCAGAGAAAGCCTGCCTAGCACACTGGACTCCACCCACGTACGTGCGGACACGCACGCGTGCAATGGTGCCAGTGGATGATGGTGGAAGGAAGCGAAGGCAGGTGTCGTTGTCGTTGTTGTTGGTAATTTAAATCCTAACTATCAAAATAACTCACAGCGCACGTACAATTAATCACCGATGAAACATAGGACGGGACCCTAACTAGAAACACATACTTATCGACATAGCTGATCTATAGGACCTGGCTGTTGTGTGCAGTAAGCTTCCAAATTCGCAACAATATTGTGGGATGGTGAACTTTGACAATGCATGAGTAGTGTTATAAATGAGGTGGTGTATTGGAGTCTGACTTGAAAGTTGAGGCGATGTATGAGGGTCCAAGATATGTTAGAACTAGGAATGGTTGCTCAGAGTATCAGTAGTCATCGTAGTTAATTAATCTGCTTTGTTTGGGGACTAAAAAATACAAAGCAATTCAATGAATTAAACATTTTCTTCAGTTTTACAAAAAAAAAAACACAACTTCAAGACAACTACCAGCACAGTGAAGGCATCTACATCCAACGTAACTCCCACATCTACCATATTCTGCAACCACAGTGTGTGTGGAGGATTCTCTGGAACTGCAGATTGTACCAATATCATTGTGCAAAGTGGAGAGAAGTGAGTACTCGTGAATAAATGCATATGGGAGTGAGTGTGGTGATGGTTCAGTAGATTCATTGTACCACCCTCTTTACAGAATCACTAAAGGATGGGTGGCTTTGGTAGTGTTTCCACATCCTGACGATTGGCTGGAGGCACAACTACGAGGGTAGCTGAGCCAATAAAAAGGGCCCTTTGGATAAACCATGTTGTTCTCCTTTTCCCTCCTTTCGGACTCTTCCCTATTCCCCTTCCTGTACCACGACATGCTCCATCATCTTGACTATGAGGAACAATTGAATGGAATTTTCTGAGCCTTGATTTTGTTTATGTGTGATACTAGCAGAAGCCCGTGGTAACAATATCGCAATAGAAAAAAAACATGGAAGCCTTTTATTCTTGCACTGGTTGAAAAAGTTCAAAAATGTGAGGTTCACTAAGGAATGTCTTGAGGTGATGTACGCACCTGCCACTTAAAGAAAAGAAGAGAGTAAAATGAGTTTAACAACTTATTGATTTTTTCAAAACATTTGATTGGGTAAATTTGCCATGGATTATATGAAGATAGTGTTAGGCTAATGAACAACGTACAGGCTATCCATAAAGTTTTGTTCCAGTTTAAAAATTATATTACAACCAAACCAAAAGAGATACAATGGTGCGGTTTTCATTTTTTTTTTTGCATTTTGTCACACAATTCATAAAGTTTCTTGTGTTCTGCAAAACACTTCAACATGTGCACATTTAGTTGCACCTAACACGTCTTAACAGCAAAGAAAACATATATATATATATATATATACATACATATATCAGGAGTATTTAGGCAGACCAGCCGAGCGGCACCCACCCTGTTGCCTCAGCATCGCCTGGGTTCAACTTTTGTCTGATTGAAAAAAATTACAATTTTCCTGCAAGTTTGGATGAATTTTGAAGCAACTTTTACTTTACATTTTTTTTTTCCTCCGAGGAGTGTTTCCATGTTTTAGAGTGGGACAGACAGACAGATGGCATTATTAGCGGGGTGTGCCAACACATTGCCAACACGCCATACGGGATGCCAACACATTGTGGAAGCATACAAACCGTGTTTCCCATTGTCTCGAGTCGCTCACCTGCATTTCATTTTGCATTTATTTATTTGCATTTATTTATATTTTCATTTATGGATGCTTTCTGATGGTTCTGTGTTTTTTCCTGGTGTATCAGCTTCAGTGTTTGGCGGCACATAAAATTACCGTGCTTCCTCTTTGTCTCGGGTCACGCACCGGTATTTTTTTCATTTGATTATATTTTCATTTCTGGATGATGTCTGATGATTCTGTGATTTTTCCTGGTGTACTGACTTCGGTGTCCATCGCCACACAAAATTTTAGCTTTCTGCCTCACCTGGAGGTACCGATCCTTAATATCAGTTCATGCGTGAATCAGTCAGTGATCTCGATCTATATATATATATCTCGACTTCTCCCATGATCTTCTAGCCGAAAAAGTTGCATAAAGTAACCAAGAAAGGCTACCAAGGTAAGCCATTTGCTGTTTCAAACCCTTCCCAGAGTTCCTCCACAGCTGTAAAGACATTCACACATCGTACACACATGAAATTCCCAATGATACACACCCCCTTAGCTGCTGGACTGGTTTCATCGCTTATTGGCGAATCATCAGTGACAGCACAGACAGCAATGCATACCAATGAGGCTCCCAAGCATGTTCCACATACAAATGTCAAAAGCAGTCAAGATATAAATAATAAATAAAGACCCACCCACGTCCTGCCATGTATTTGGTTTTTGACCAATTCCGTTTTCCTTTGCAGTGTTTGGTGTTGTTATCGTGTTATTTGTTGTCTGGGATTTCTAGCTCTGTAGCTCAACTATGCCATTGACAGTGAAGCAGAAGACAAAAGTGGTGGCTCTGTGGTATGAGACTAAGTCGTATGTAGACACCCGCCGGAGGTTCTGCCGGGAATACGACCTCAGAACACGTGATGGATCCACAAATTGTGCCATTGAACGTATTGTGAAGCATTTTGAGCACAAGGGTACAGTGCATAACCAGAGCAAGGGCAACAGTGGCAGGCCAGCATCAGTAACCAAGAGCCAAGCCAACATCGACGCCATATGGGATTCTGCAGTGGACAGTCCCAAGAAGTCCCACCCCGGTGTTCCCGGGAGCGAGGCATCAAACCAACTTCAGTCTGGCATCTCCTCACTAAAGAAGTGAAGCTTTTCCCATACATCATCTCTATTAGGCAGAAACTGAGTCAAGATGACATGAGGAGACTTAATATATGCAATTGGCTAAGTGACAGGATGGAGCGACACCCAAACTGGATCAACCTGATCTGGTTCAGTGATGAAGCCCATTTCCACTTGAACAGTGCCATCAACAACCACTGCAACATTTTCTGGCAGGTGTCCACATATGATTTAGTCTAACACCACAGAGTTACCACTTTTGTCTTCTGCATCACTGTCAATGGCATAGTTGAGCTACAGAGTGAGAAATCCCATTGAACAAATACCACGATAAGACCACCAAACCCTGAAAAGGAGAATGGTGTAGGTCAAAAAACAAAGAAATGGCAGGAAGTCAAAGTTGTATCAATCTTTTTGAAACACCCTGATATATATATATATATATGTATATATATGTATTGTGTGAAATATGATAATTTTTTATTTCAAACTCATATTTCTCCTCTAATCACCACATTGCTGCAACAAAATTTTAGGTCTTACACGAATTTTTTTGTTTTTTAAGATTACAAAAAACAACAACCTCGAAGGTGGAAAATGGTGTGTCGGATGTTAATTGCTTTTCTGGATCCTCCCTCTTGAAAGTATTCCATAGAATAAACTTAAAGCCGATCCTCCTCACTGTTTAAATACAGTACATGACATGTATAGTACAAATTGAGTTTATATAAAATCCATTTTTCTGGTTCATTTTATGCAATTGCACAACCATCCAAAGAGGAAGGAAGACGCTTACACAATTGATCTGCTAATCTATGTGTGAGAAGTTGACACGTTATCTATCCTTGTTCCTGAATTCTCAGTGATATTACAACACACAAATCTCTTCTCCATTGTGTTCGATTTCAGTCTCTGCAATGTTTCTCTCAATGTTTTCCCACCATTTCCCCCAAATTCACGTTCCTCCTTGGAAGCTCCTTTATTGGGCAGCTCTTTTTCCAGGTAAGGATTATCCAAGCAGATTTTTTTTTCTTTTGTGTTTAAGGTGCACATTTGAATCCGTGTATTAAAATCCACCCTTGATATTGAAATACCATATGTGGAATTGCAGCGGTATCATTTTGCCTTTGGTTTTGTAATATAGCATGTGCAAACGCACAGGTAAAACCTCTAAAACCCCCTGCTAGGAAACTCCGTTAAACTAGAGGTAAAGCGTATTCACATGTTACGAAACCAAAGGCAAAATGATCCCTGCCTCAAGTTTAAACTGCTGCAAAATGAGAGAGGGTAAGATAGTGAGCAGCAGAGAGACGAGAACGAGTTAGATCTCATTTCCTTTGTAATGATCTTAAGAGTGCTGCTTGTTTGTACCTGTTCATAAAATCAAGTTTAGACCACACACACACACACACTCACTGATCCTGATTGTAAAGTCGATTTGATAAACTTGGTGTGATGAAGCAGTGCAGGCACGTACGCAGGATTTTCAATGGGGGAAGTTTCAAAAAATTGGACTGCTGAGCATGATAGTGCAGTACAATCATGCTCGTTATGGGATGCTATGCACGCAGCATTGTTTTACCGCAGAAAGTCAAAGCATCGAAAATGAAGAGCTCAACCAATGGGTTATCATTTTGTGGTGTTTTCAGGCTACTTGGCAGTATGGCATCAACATGGCAGCATATAAAATACTATTTCATTTATTGAAATCTCGAATCTCGAGATCAAAGTTCGAGTTCAAGTTAAATTCTTCAAGCGACTTGTGGTATGAAACACCATGTCACAAAAGGGAACATACATAACATGAATACAAAGATATATCCATAATTACATAAACTTTTGTTTGTATAATATTACAAGTAAGTTTATCATTAAAGTCTATGGAAGTAGTCTTATGGTCAATGTTCGTGAGGGGACAAAGAAAAGATGAGGAACATTGTATTGGACGCAAATTTAATGATGAAAAGCATGATTTTTGGCTCACCGAGAACATAGTTCCAGGGATCTTATGGCCCGTCGTCCGTCGGTCCACATACACTTGAAACTTCTTCTCTGAAACTACACATGCGATCTCGATGAAACTTGACTACAAGCCTTATCACCTGTGATGTACCAAAGTTTGTTTACACCGTTAAAAAAAAACAAATAGATAAAAATTAGGGTCTGAGGGGTCTATGGGGGGGGGGGGGTTCCCCCCAAAAATATGCATTTGCTTTCTTCTCAGAAACTATACACACAATTCCAATGAAACGACCACCACCGTCCTCACCCATGATGTACCAGAGATTGTTCACACATGAGAAAAAAAATTGGGGTCTCAGGGGTCTACGAGGATGGGGGGTTGCCCCCCAAAATATGTATTTGCTTTCTTTTCCAAAACTGCACACACAATTTCGATGAAACTTGACCACAACCTTAATCAATCGTGATGTACCAAAGTTTGTCAACGGATTTAAAATAAAAATCCACAGGCATTTACATTCTTGTCCGTTACATATTTTGTGGGTCATCCATGGCCACCAGTGGTTTCCTTGTTATCTTATCCAGCCGCTACCAGGTGAGTGCCCAGGGGTATTGCCGCTATGTTTACGACTTGTCATTACACTTCAAAATGGCACTTATGAATGCAGATGAAGCGCCAAAACTTCTCATGGAGACTAAAGTTATGATCATGATCATGACTATTACATCGATTTATGTTCACTGAACTACCAGCAGATTGTTTGTTGCATTATCTGGCACGGCAGCATATTCTGTTTACAATACAATAGCATAATATTTTCTACAAGAATACTTGTACAGTAGTTGCAGAATCTGGCACACCGAGCACCACGAGTATACTCGTAGTCGGCAGTCAATGTATGAAACTGAAAAATGAAGTACATTTCATATCTCATATTGAGCAGCAGATTTTTTAACTTGATTCTTGGCCTTCCTCCTGATTTTACTGATATCACAGAAGTGTTTGTAACACTCATGATGGTAGCCTATATTGTCATTTGTTGGTGCCAGGCATAACTCGCTGGCTGGGGAGTGTGACTACTACTAGGCCTCTTTATCTGCTTCCAATCGGGGGTGGAGGACACCCAGCGACCTCGG
>CM068953.1:35602874-35617934 GCA_035128595.1 Eptatretus atami | reverse complement strand
TAATTGATTTGTAGTGAAAATGGACACTGAATTAAAGTGTAATATTGTAAATTATCATTCGTTTGTGATAATGTATTTCTACAGGAACATTGAAATCAGGTAATGGGAACAGTACTGTTGTGGACCCGGGGTCACGGGGGTATGAGGGTGGGGGTATCCCCGTTTCTCCCCGGACTTACTGGAAATGGATGCCGTCACCCATGAATAAGGCTGTGGCTTGGCGGGTTGCAAATCGACCGCAAACACCAATAATTTAACGACATGACTCAGTATCCTCCGTCTGACTACTGTTTAACTGTGGTATACGCAATCTCCTTATTGGGGAATCCTGCCCTCGGCGGTTGTGCTACTTTTATCTTCATTGGATCTTTATTTATACTTTTATCTTCATTGGATCTTTATTTATACTTTTATCTTTATTGGATCTTTTTTATCTTTTTCTTCATTGGATCTTTATTTATACTTTATCTTTATTGGATCTTTATTTATACTTTTATCTTCATTGGATCTTTATTTATACTTTATCTTCATTGGATCTTTATTTATACTTTTATCTTCATTGGATCTTTATTTATACTTTTATCTTATTGGATCTTTATTTATACTTTTATCTTCATTGGATCTTTATTTATACTTTTATCTTTATTGGATCTTTATTTATACTTTTATCTTTATTGGATCTTTATTTATACTTTTATCTTAATTGGATCTTTATTTATACTTTTATCTTTATTGGATCTTTATTTATACTTTTATCTTCATTGGATCTTTATTTATACTTTTATCTTTATTGGATCTTTATTTATACTTTTATCTTCATTGGATCTTTATTTATACTTTTATCTTCATTGGATCTTATTTATACTTTTATCTTATTGGATCTTTATTTATACTTTTTCTTCATTGGATCTTTATTTATACTTTATCTTTATTGGATCTTTATTTATTTTTATTTCATTGGATTTTATTTATACTTTTATCTTCATTGGATCTTTATTATACTTTTATCTTATTGGATCTTTATTTATACTTTTATCTTTATTGGATCTTTATTTATACTTTTATCTTCATTGGATTCTTATTTATACTTTTATCTTTATTGGATCTTTATTTATACTTTTATCTTTATTGGATCTTTATTTATACTTTTATCTTCATTGGATCTTTATTTATACTTTTATCTTCATTGGATCTTTATTTATACTTTTATCTTCATTGGATCTTTATTTATACTTTTATCTTTATTGAATCTTTATTTATCATTTTATATTTATTGGATCTTTATTTATACTTTTATTTCATTGGATCTTTATTTATACTTTTATCTTTATTGGATCTTTATTAATACTTTTATCTCCATTGGATTCTTATTTATACTTTTATCTTTATTGGATCTTTATTTATACTTTTATCTTTATTTATACTTTTATCTTTATTGGATCTTTATTTATACTTTTATCTTTATTTTTAGATCCTCGTGGAGGATCTCTAAGTCTTACTCACGTTGTTGTTCTTCATCTTCTCTTGTGGACTTTTTTTTTTCACAGCCTACAGTTTTCATCGAAACTTCCTGAAATTGGCATATATATGTAAAAATACCCCGTGCAGACAGTAACCATCTCCGATTTTGAAAATTCCTCCTAGAAAAAAAAGTTATGACGTCAAAATATCTCGCTAATGGAAATCGCCTATAAAATTATCTCCGAAACTAGGCAAGCTTTTTGAATTCTGTTTGCGGGAATTGAACAAGGCATTAGTCAGAGATGAATTACCACACATATGATACATCACTATGACATCATATCAATTTTTATGATGTCATCTCCCTCATTTTTGACATTATTGTTTCCAACCACAGAGCTTCTTACATTGGATCTTCCGTGAAACATCTGCCACTGTCATATGCAGAAAGCCCACGTGCAGGCAGTAACCATCTCCGATTTTGGATTCCTTCTAGAAAAAAGTTGACGTCATAATTATCGCCGCTCATGGAAATCGCCTATACCATTATCTGCAAAACTAGGCAAGCTGTTTGAATTTTGTTTGCGGGAATCAAGCCGGGCATTAGCACAGATATTTATCGCAAACCTGATACGTCACAATGACGTCATATTCGTATTTATGACGTCATCATTAAGAGGACGAGGATCTTAGCTCATTTGAGCTTGTTTTCTCCACAACCGCTTGTCGGAATGAGATGAAATTTTCAACATAGGAGCGACTACTCATGGAGAATGTTATAATTATAATTATGATGTCATAGGTTATGTGATGTGGCAGCAATGTTGGAGAAAGTGAAAAAAATTTGACCTCTGTTTCTCTGAAACCACACCAAGGAAAGAAATTGAAACTTGGCACATGGCACGAACTCCTCCATGGAGAATGTGATTTTTTTAATGACATCATAGGTGCCTTCGTTATGATGTCATAATTGTATATGTAGAACACTACATCCAATCAGTATGAAAATTTTTGAGGGTCATCTTGGATAAAATAGTCCACAGAAAAAAATTTGATGACATTGGTCACGTGATTCGGCAGCTATATATAATATATATATATATATATTTTTTTTAACCTTCAAAAATCTTCTTCACTGAAGTGGCGGAACAGATCGAGGCAAAACTTTACATGTATGACCGCCAATCCATGAAGAACAAAAGGCTTTCACATATGACATCATTGGTCACATGGTTTGGCAGCCATATAGGATTTTCCCTAAAATCTATAAAAAAAATCTTCTCTAGAACGGCTCATCAGATCGAGGAGAAACTTCACACAAATGTTCCGCAAGCCATGTGTGTACAAGTTTGAGGAATAATTAATAGGTCACATGGTTTGGCAGCCATATTGGGTTTAAGAAAAATATAAATGTTTTCTCTGCAACTGCTGCATCAATTGACATGCAACTTCACAATTATGATCTAGTAGTGATGGGGAACATGTTTAAAAATTCAGCTTTATCGGCCACATGGTCTGTCAGCCAGGATTATTGAACTTTTTGATCTGGATTCTTTTTTATTTTTTTTTTTGAATAAGTCTCACCTCACTTGGCTGTGCCTGGATGGGTTTGAGAGTAGAGGAGCAGCAGCTGGAATGCAAATCCTATCCAGGTTGCTCCTGATGACTTCATATTTTCTTGTTTGGGTTCCTTCTGATTACTCCAATGCAGAGCTGCACCGATTTGTCCATTTGATTTGAATTGAATTTATTTTAATCCCATTCTCAATTCAGTTTGATAATAATAAGAAAAAACGTCCTTGGTTCGGGTCAGGTGTCCAATCAAAGCGTGACGTCTTCATACCCAGTCACCACTGCCAGCAGTTATAAAGTGGCAGTTCGAATAATGTCTCTTATTAATTAAATAACACACCAGTACACAAAGACCACACAAAAAAGTCCTGGTGAGGGTCTGCAAACGCTGATGGCTCTTTTTCTTCTTTACAATTGTTATTATAAGGGGGGTAGACACTTATCCAAACAAGATATTCTAGTTTTGTATTTTTAATTAATTTTCTGATATTTGTAAAAATTGTTTTTCACGTGGAAGTTGTGAGTTACGATGTGTAAATAAAGGTGGAAAAAGTCTGATTTAATGCAATTTAATTCCAGGCCAGAAGGCAACAAAAGGTGTAAATTTTGAAAGGGGGTGTAGATTTTCTTTTGGCACTGTAAATACATATTTCATTTAATTTCCCTGGGCAACATAGATATTACAACTCGTATGAGATAAAGATACTACAACGCCGATACTACAACGCCGATACTACAACTCGTATGAGATGGACTATTTAAATATGCTTTTTTTCATTCAATATTCTTCAATTGAACAAATAAAGGAAATGTTTTCATTCCCATTATCCCATTCATAACTTCCCCTGGCAATGGATACCATTCATCAGAATCAAATTCCTGATGTTTTTGTCATTAAGTCATGTAAATAACTCCAGAAAAAATACTGGAAAGGCACTTGGTAGAGCGCATACCTCAGCCAGGCTTAACAGTTCATGTTTTGTATCCCACTGAGATACCAGATGGGGATCTGGACCTTGAAAGGGAGTAGGTATCTTGTAAAACCTTGCTGAAGAGCCGTTTCTGGTTTCGGTCCTTTCATGGTTTGTTATTGTCACGAGCATCTGGCCGATGTCACTCGCCTACAAATCACAATTTTAAACCGATCTTCACCAAATGGTAGAGTTGGTCGAGAGCAAGAAACCCATTGATTTTGCGGTCAAATGGTCAACATGGGCCACATTTCAAAAATCATCAATTTTCTTTAAATTTGAAGAGGATTTGCAGATAAGGTCACTGAATTCATCCACCAATTATTTTTGAGGTCAATAACTTCAATGAAATTTCTAGAGAGAGAGAGACGGGAGGGGGTGGGAGCAAGAAGGGATGATAGAGGGGAGGGGTAAGAGATAGGAGGGGGAGAGAGGAGGGACTGGATGGAGAGAGAGAAGGGAGTGAGGAGGGTGGGAGCTCGGAAGGTGGGGAAGTGCAACGCCTCACCAAGCGACACTATACACTTTGGGAGGGGAGTGGGTGCAAGGAGAATGTTTTGGGAGAAGGTAAGCATGACGGGAGGGGGAGGGAAGGCAGCATGATGGGAAGGGAAGTGAAAGGCAATAAAACATGCACAAACAGCAACATTTTCTTTTTAACAGAGAGAGGGAGGTGACAGGGTGTATTCTGGCAGATGTGATGTCCAGTTTAATGTCCATGTGAGAGACGGCATACACATTGATGAATCATCCCACCCGTGAAACACCGGGATAACAGTTTATAGCTGGGTCAGGATTCAAACCCAGGCTAAACAGCGTATTAGAGTTAGAGTGAGCCTGCGTACCTCTCGGCTATCCTGCCATAATGTGGCGATTCATTGCTTTCTTGTTGTAACAACTGAAAACACATTTTACTCATTGTAGTCGTCTAATTTATTTTGCCTTCCTAACTCCGGAGATGTTACGAGCACTCCACTCAAGTAAGCATTCCAACGAAATGGTTGAAGAAACTTTTAAAAACAAAACATTTTAATTTTCTGCATGTTTAAATCTATGCCGAAGTGACATGTGGAATGAAAGAAGATCGTACAAAAACGGGAATGGTGGTACAAAATAAAATTGCAGTTTTTCAGCGAGTGAACCACCGCACGATCAAACGCAGGCGAGTGGGCCCTGAACTTTGTTCAAGTCGATCGATATATTCAGTGATAGTGCGAGTATTGAAGAGCACTCGTCAAATGGCTTAAGCACTCAAGCAAGCACTCCAACGAAATGGTTGATCAGGAATGGCTGGCTTGGCAAGCGATTGCCAATCAGTTATATAAACACCATGCACACGTTGACGCCGGGAATGTCAAGCAATGTCAAAATTGGACATGTGAACACTTTTTAAGTCAGAACAACTGCTGAAGTTCATAAAGAAGTTTAAATTTTGAAATTCGGCTGAGATCAAGAGATTCTATATGTTATGGAATGTGCAGAAATTAAATAAAACTAGAAACGCTGGCATCTACAAACATTGCAATGTGTCCAGCGATTCGTAGGTATGATGATCAGGTAATCGATGATCGAAGTGAGGAAAATGGGGAAAGGTGGTGGGGGGAACTTTATCGTTAAGAAACCGTTGTGGCCTGTTTCAAGTCAAGGAATTGTTGAGGACAAAAATAAATGATGGCTTCAGACTCTGGTGAGCTGATGGAGGGCTGAACAAGATGGCATGCCACCATCTTGGAAAGGCTCATTTTGGTTTTTCGTGATCAGCTCCCCTTAAATTATCTTCAAAAGAGGTGTTTAAATTACCCCCAACCCCCAGATTTCATTCATGCACCACCTTGGAGTGCCTTTAATATGCATGCAAAGTTTGTGGCCACGAGTTTTCATGATTTTGGAGTGATGAAGGAGATGGACGGACACAAACATTGACATTTACTATTATAGATTTAATTTTTTACAGGGATTGGCACAACACAAGCTTAATCATTGTTATTCGGGACGTTCACAAATGCATCAAAGCAGTTTTATTGAAAACAAATGCAGAATATTGAAAGTCCATCAACCAAGGAGAAAGGAAATGATTGTAATGAGCTCTCAGGTGAAAGCAAAAATGAACACAAGCTTTTTCTTCATTCATCACATTTAGTGGAAAGATGTATGCTGGAGAATCTCCCGAACAAGTTTTTCTTCCATTTTGTCTCTTGAGAGGGACTGAGAAAAATCTCTCTCAGAAGATGGTTTCCTGCAGGATAAACAATGTCGAATGAGTACAAGTCTATTACTGTTTCAATCAAAGAATGGAAATAAGTTATTATTTTGATACATTTTCATTTTACACCCTCATTTCATACCATAACCATTCAAATTTAGTTTAACAAAACTTTACAATCAACACACTTTCCCAATTGATCCATTTGGCATTAATCAACGATGATGGAAATGGGTTCATGCTGACTCACTTTTATACTTTGATACCAAGAGGGCGTTTGAACCGCAATGATACTTGGACCCGATGTTGGCCTTTCAGTCAGTGAAGGATATCAGGAGCAGGTTACTGCAATGTCCATCCATTAGGACCATACTCTGTGCAGAGCGTTGGTGCTGCCTAAGCAGATTCCTTGGTTATTGGGCACAATCCTGGATGGGTCGCCACTCCGACAGTTGGAGGTCCCTATCCAGATCCGGGATACAAAATCAGTGGGATACAAAACATGAACTCGTTAGCCTGGCGGAGGTATGCACTCTACCGAGTGCATTTCTAGCTTTCATTACAATAAAAGTCCCCACATTACAACCCGAAGTCTATGTAATATAATATTGCTGTGGTTGTCACCGGCCTTGGTCCTGAACCAAAGTTCTAGTCCCATTCTGGTGAGACAGGGTTGAAGCCACGCGACAGGTCCATGAATGTCTGAGTCTCATGGGCCACTAAACAACGGACATGGCTGCCAACTGAGTTTGATGTCGCAAGAAAGGGTCTCGGTCAAACGTACCGTGGTACCTTTCCAGTGGGAAACCGAAGCCGATCGTGAGTCATGCGAAGCGCCACACTCCAAATCTGATTGGTTCATGTCGAGCGAGATCTGGCGTGTGATTTTTTGCAATTTCAAAAGCATGACCCACATGCTGATTGCTCCTCTTATTGGCACATGACCACGAAGAACCACGCACACAACTAAAAGTGACCAGACGAGTACACTTGTTTTGAAGTTGTGTTTTTAAAAAGAACAAAAATCAACAATAATCTCGTCTTACCCCTGCACATCCCGAAACAGAACAAGCGAACACACGGAACGTCCTCAAATGTCTAACTTTGGACCCTCAATCGACAGTCATGGACATACAGGGTGTTCCAAAAAGACCCAGACAACTTTGGTTGTTCATATATTTAGAACCACAAATGATATGACACCCTTTGGTTTATGGGATATAGAAACCATCTTCAAAGGCTGTTTTGCTTTCACTCCAGACCACTGATTGGCTGGTTTTCCTCCAAGAGGCAATGCTACGAGTTGGAATCGGTGTGTTCGAGTCACAGCCAAGTGATGGATAATTAACAATTCATTCAAAATATTACGATTGTTGCAGAGAAATATTTGTGAAAGATGTTTAAGCTTCATTTGTTTTTAACCTCTCACTCTAACCTCTTGTCCAAGCAAGTCAACGCATTCTCATACTTCAACTGCAAAACCTGTATCTTGATTTCCACAGCTTGATTTTTCTTCATCTACAAACAGCATACAGTTCATCACAAAAGGTTATAATATATTCAATTAAAATACATTCCATCATGAAACTTTCCCTGACAGAAATCAAACAAATAAAATTAATAATTCTGAAAACAAATGACTGTACCTTCTCATGCAGTCTTTCACTATTCCTTCATTGAGGACTTGAGAAAATAGCCTTCACCTTGGAGTTTTGCATTTTCAGATATGCATTCATTCTGTGGGAGGTTAACACAATTGGAATATAAACAAAAGCTGCAGAGATCAATGGTCTCGCCTGTATTGCTGAGCCGTACGCAACTTTGAGCCAATGTGTGCTCAGGTGGTGGTCAAGCAAAGCAAAGTTAATATCGGTCAACTTATCTCTCAACAGGAGGTCGAGTCTTCAGGTCCATTGCCTCTTTTGTCCCAGTTTGTGCCTTCTCATTCGTCCATCCACCCCCACCTGACCAGGTAGCACACATTCCAATAGAATCCCATATCTAGTTACCATCCCCAATTCCAAGTTCTTCATTCCTTTCCGCCTCTATTCTCTCGTATCTGTTCTCGTACCCCTCCCTCCAGTCCTTCGAAATTGCTACCTATCGTTACCTCATTATTTCTTCCAAACAAGCTCTGTTTTCAAGTCTTGCAGGTTCATGTAAGATGTATTGGTCTCCCTGTTGATGTCCTCAGCCATTCTGTGGAAAACCAGGATAATGTCGAATCTCTGAATCAAGGTTGGAGAACTTTATAAACAATTTGACATTTCTCTTTGCAGCATTGAAACCATTGACTATCCTTGAACATTTTTGGCATGTCAAAAGTTTCTGCCAGATTTACTCGAACCTCAGCACTCACCATCACCTTCGGAGCGAGTGGAGTCGAGTAAAGAGCTGTGGGTGCGGAGGAGTTCTCCTCACGTCTAGTTACTGGTGATGAGTAACTACACATTCCCAGTTGTACGATCCAAATGCAAAATGGACATCTCCATTTTCCACAGCTCATCTCCAATGACAAATAACAGAATTTACAAAAAAAGGTGAACAACCAGACATGACAGACAATTAACTTCTTCCACCTCTCCCCTCTTACCACCTTCACAAACCAATAATTCCTCGAGGAAGAGTTGTTTTCCCTCATCAGTTTGGAGCAAGTGTCACATGATGGCTCTTCATCAGAAACTTTTCTTGTGTTTTGTCCAATGAGTATCTAAATCATAGGCTGCACCACACAGGAACCTACAACATATCAACAGGGTGAATCAAACATCCTTGATGTCACTGAATAATAATTCAAGATGTAACCACTGCAGGTGCACCATTGATAAGTTCGTTATCTAAAGTAGCAGAGTACCTGCCCTCCAGGTGATCTTGTGCCAAGCATGCAACACGTTCTTCTGACGCATACCTTTATTCGGGCGATGGATAGGCAACTGACAGCTCTGCATCGACAAAAAATAAAAAATAAAAAAAAACACCCAGGTTACAAGCATGAGGCAAAAACATAACTACTACTTATAATTCAAAACACCTCACTGCACTGGAAAACGTGGGGACAGGAATACTGTGCTGCAAATGGTGAAGACTTGTAATACCCTCCCCCACCGGAGGCAGCACCACATGAACACATTCATATCGAGAATAGATCCCCCCCACCCACCCCCCCCCCCCCCCAGACCACCGGCAAAGATAAAACACCCCGAGCATGAAAGGGGGGCATGCGACGATGCAGCAAGCGAAGTGTAAACCAGGACTGGAGAAGAGAGTAGCGCGACAAACAAACACTGGGTCCATGAATTAAGGAGGATGCAATTCACCAGGTGGTTTCTGATGAAAATACTCCCTGGGAGTGGTGAAAACACACGCGGAAAATCACCCGCCTGTGTGCTCCTTTCTGAAGGGTAGACCCATCTGAATAACAAGGGATGCGGACGGGGATAGGCACTAGGCAGGGAGGACGGGGAAGGGGCCAGGACACGAAGGGCTAGGCATGGCAGAGAAGGTCAGGGGACAGAAAGAAGGACACTATTCATTGAGACTTCCTCGTGGGGTTGTGTTTATACCTGCTGGAAAAACACTTCGAGAGATAGGAAGAGCACTCATGAGCAGAGTTTAAAAAAAATAAAAAAAATAAGCACATCACACGTAAGGCCTGAGTTATTTTATATCTTGGTTTACGCAGTTCTTCAGCTAAATGTAGGGTCGGTAGTCGAATATAAATATAAATATAAATATAATTTCAATTTTTAGAAATTATATATTTTAATGATTTTTTTTCGGATGTTCCATGGAAAAGACAAGGGTAGGTGGGGGGGGGGGGGGATAAATCCCGGACCAGGAGGATCTAAGAAAACATTGAAGATGGAAAACCATTCAAATGCAGGATGCCATTGTTCACTGTATCATCTGATGTGAAAAACAATAAAGAAGGATTAAAACTTGTTTTTACAATATAGTCTGGCATGTTTTTCTTATAGGAACCTGTTGGATCATCAAACAAATGGAAACAATGCTGAGAAATTACTGTCCAAGTCGTAGATGTGTGCGTGCACACCAGTGCATAGTGCTGGATATGATTAAAAAAAGGTGTCTACTCAGAGTCAACACGCTCAAAACGGTCAATCAGAGCCATAACCAGCTTAGTTTTCAGTGGGCATCTGATCTTACCGTCTCCCCATCCCCATGAGCACATCAAAGGTTGATTTCTGGTCCGTTGAAGGCTGAATATCACCATCTCGCAGGGAAACCTTGACGTACTTGGCACCGAAATTTTTCAATACGAACAGCGGTGTACAACTTTCAATGGAAACAAAATCGGCACGATCGAGAGTAGCGTGCCGAATCATCCCTGCTGCTGCACTGAATTGATGCAATAGTTCGGCCAGAATATTCGTCGTCAAGATGTTGCGTGATTAAATCACCAATCACACTCGAATTTATACCGCTGACATACTTCTTAACAACTCATGGCTCGCAGACTTCCTCTCCTGTCGCAGTCACCGTGTGGCCCTAAATGGAGTTCTTTCATCCCCTCTTCCTGTCCAGACTGGAGTTCCTCAAGGTAGCGTTCTGGGCCCTGTTCTTTTTCTGGTTTTCATCAATGATCTCTCCGACTCTCTGGAAAATCCTCTATATCTCTTTGCTGATGACTCCACCCTCTGCCGTACCATCGGTCATCCCTCAGACCGGCAAGCAGCAGCTTCTTCGCTCACTGCAGATCTGGATAAAATCACAAACTGGTCAACACGTGGAACATGTCTTTCAATCCGGACAAATCTCACACTCTCACTATGTCTCTTCGAAAGGACCATATTTAGAAAATCCCCCATCCACTTTCTCAACAATCGTCTGGAAGAAGTCCTTTCTTTCAAGCTTCTGGGTCTCACTATCTGTCATGATCTTTCCTGGGAAAGCCACATTTCAAACCTCGCCTCCAAAGCCAGTCGCTGACTGGGAATCCTCCGTCGTGCAAAGTCCTTCCTCGGCCCACCTGAGCTCCTGACCACTACAAAGCTTTTGTCCGCAGCCTGATGGAGTAATGCTCTCCACTCTGGGCTGGTGCTCCTGCCTCCCACCTTTCGGCTTCACGCTGTAGAAACCAAGGCATTCAGATCATTGGCATCTCCCGCAATGAGGCTGAGTCTTTGGGCCTCTCACTCATTCACTGCAGGTTGGTCGGTGGTCTTTCTGTCTTCTACTGTCTCCTCTCCAGCCTCGCTCCCCCAGCCCTCTCTGCGATTTGTCCCACCACATTTCCGCAGGGCGCTCAAGGTCCGCCAACAACCCCCTTCTGGTAAAACTACCAAAATTACGAATCACTGCTCACCTTCACTCTTTCATTCCTCTTTTTCCCGCCTTTGGAATAAACTCCTCACTCTATTCAATCCCATTCTCCCTCCAGGCTTCAAAACAGCTGTTCACCCCACCTCTTATCATCCCCCATCCAAATCACGATCTTTTCTACCCCGATAATCCACCCAAGCAACCTCCTTCAAATTCCCTGCTTTCCTTCCTGAAAGTCCCTGTAATGTCCATCTTCTATTCCCATGTTCCCCGTCCATCCCTCCCTTCCACAGATCTCCTAATGTCTCTGTTCCCCACTGTTTGTCTTCCCACTCCCTCCCCTCTTGTCTCATGTCCCCCATGATGTGCGTTTGTGTGTTAGCTCTCACACGAGCCTCGACAAGGTATAGAAAAAAAAAAAAACAACAACAACAAAGAATCACTTTCGCCCCAGAAACAACAGTCAATCTGAACCACGCTGGCCACTGCTCAGACGCCATGACCGAAGACCACTGCGCAGTTCTACTGCACAGCTCGGTTAAAGGTGACTCGGCATTTTGGCGCGCACGCACGAAATTTATTTTGAAAATAAATGCCGACGTTTACATTTCGGGTTTTGAAACTTTTGCACCTTTGGCGGAAAATGTATAAATATAAAAGGCTAAAAATGTGTTTTATATTTATATTTCATTTCGGCAAATATACCGTGGCGGATCTGTAAACAAAGTTATAAAATAACTAAGGCCTAATCATCGATATATAATACTGAAGGACCAATTTTGTGCTCCTCCTGGCGTCGCGTCACGTTTTTTCTGGTACTGTGACCTGGACTGAAAGAAACTTCGTACCTGTAAGAGTGCATCGCACATGGTGCAATAGTCAACCTTCAACTCTGAAGCAGAATAAACACTTTTCGTGAGACGGGGGCGAGGAGTGAAGAGGCGGGGGCGGGGGATGAAGAGACGGGGCAGGGAGTGATAGAGGCGGGGGGCAAGGTAAGCAAATTTTTGGCGGGGTAAGCAAATTAAAAGCGGGAGACGGGGGGAAATGGGGCGGGGATGAGTGGGCGGGGGCTGGGGTGAATTAGGCGGGGTTGAGTGTGAGGGGGTAGACAGGGGGCGGGCCCGGGGGCAAGTGGGGCGGGGAATCAAGAGACGGGGCGGGGAGTGAAGAGGCGGGGCGGGGCCGGGGTAATTAAATTTTTGGGCGGGGGGGGGGGAAGCAGGGGGAATGGGCAGGGCAGGGATGAGTAGCGGGGGGCAAGCACGCCCTGTCTAGTCCATGTCCTCGAGTGTGGGTGAGCTGGTGAGGGTGGTTGAATGAACGGAATCCTCCGTCTGTGACGGGGTTTCGGCTAGTCATCCAATATTCCAGCATCCACCTGGACATCATAGAGGGAAATCAATGCACAGCTTCTTATACTCCACCTCACCCCTTGACCCCACCATTAAGCAGAGCAGAGTTTCTGAGTGGAAAGCCTACTTACACGTAACATATCACCGAGTCAACAACGAAGGAGATCAGAAACTCTCCCTTGGTGGTGAACACTCGTAACCTACTTGACAGTACCTTAACCACTTGAGAACTGTTGTTGGCCGCTGCAGGGTGCTGATCCAGAAGTGATGGTTGAACGACAGCGCTGGTAGCACAATATATGACCTTGGCAAGGGACCATGAGTGATAGAACAATTTCTCCTCTGTGGACGCTTGCCTGAACCATGCATCCTGACTGACATCCACACCAACAACAGTTAAATCAAGGCAAATGTATAATGATGGAAGACAAATGCTTGAAGATAAAAAAACACACAAACATCTCCTTTATGATGCCATTATAAACTCGAAAGAGCAATCAGAGATTGTAGACCGTCGCCAGAAATTTTCTGTGGCGTTTGTGGACTGCTGTGTTACATAATCAAGGCCCGGGGTGGGGATGGGAAGCAGTGTGAGGCTGGTGGAGGCGGGATGGGAGGCAGCGCATGGTGGGGCGGGAGATTTTTGGGTTCAAATCCAGCCCATCAGTGAGATACAAGACATAAACTGTTCAGGAGGTATGGGCTCGGCCGAGTGCCGTTCTACTTTGCTCTGTTTTTTTGCAGGTGTGTCCCTTCATTGATCAGCTTGCTGTCACTTACCAATCCAGCAGTACCTTTTCAACCATTTTCTTGTTGTGCTTGCTTGAGTGCTTAAGCCACTTGGAGGGCGCTCTGCAAACTCCGTTCTCTCCAAACTTCCATGGTGATACCGTGGCTCGGTTCCCCGTGGGAACATCCCCAGAGTTAGGAAGGAAAAATAAATCAGAGGATTGGAATGAGTAAAGCAATGGGACAAGTGAACTGCGAGTTTTGAAATTGAAAAATGCGAGAAAATTGAAAAATGTTTTCAGTGGTGACAAAGCAATGAATCCCCACACCACGGCAAGATGGGTCGAGAGGTACACACACTCTCTCCAAGCTGTCCAACCTGGGTTCGAATTCCGACTCAGCTATAAACTGTCATCCCGGTGTTTCACAGGCAGGGTGATTCGTCAATGTGGTTGCCGTACTCTCTCGGATGGATAGTTAAACTGGTTGTTCCTCTGCAGGAATTCAACCCTCTCTCTCCCTCCCCCCCCCCCCCATCCCTTTCACTCTCTCACACCCACCTCTTAAAATAAACTCGTCAGTAAAAGTGACGGAGTTGTATTTGCTGGTCTTCCAATGAAATGTTAATTGTTTCGACAACATCCGTTCTGTATTTCCATTTGCATGTTTCCCAATCGAAAGGTGAATGTGAGACAAGGGGTTGCTTTAAGGAGATTGGACAAAGCGAATAAAGTTATACCAAAGAGAAAGATTATTTGAAAATGTGAGATGAAGGGCAAGGTATCATTGAGTGACTCGAGCGCACCTCCCACTCCACAATTTAATGTTGAGCAGGGAGATGATAAGTTGAGTGGTATGCAAGCGTTTTTTATACAAAAAAGTAATGAACACTGCACATTGGATGACGGTGATTGGTCCTAGCGATGGTGGATAAGCTTGGAAAGGTGCATTGATTGTGGTATGCCCTGATCCTGCCTTAAAGTACTTTTTAGAATTGCTGCAAACAAGAAAAAACAAACAACCAATAAACAATCATCCTGAGGCTTTGCACCAAACAGTGTGTCATCCTTTGGAGGGACATTAAGCAGGGTGTCCCATTTACTTGCAGTTGTTGGGAGAAGTGAGAGATTCCCGTTTCTCTTTTTGAAAGAGTCCATTGCGTGCCAGTTCCACAGGAAAACAAAACTTCCATAATATTTTAGTTTTCCAGAAAAGTAATTTTAAATGTTTGATAAAACAGAAAATGTAACTTTTAAACAATATTGGTTGTGATAGCATTCTCAAACTCAAGTATGATGTTTTATCATGAACAGAAATATAAATGCGATTGAAAATATGATTGTTGCTCAGATATATTAGTGAAAGACATTGAAATGAAAGTTCTTTGTACCTTCGTCTCGCTCCTGTCCAAGCGAGCCTGTACATCCTCGTAATTCTGCTGCAACACCTGCATTTTAATCTCCATCACATGTTTGTTTTCCAGCTG
>CM068953.1:35537910-35550424 GCA_035128595.1 Eptatretus atami | reverse complement strand
GCCCGAAGTCTATGTAATACAATATTGTTGTGTTTGTCACCGGCCTTGGTCCTGAACCAAAGTTCAACTCCCATTCTGGTCGACAGGGTTGAAGCCACACCACGGGTCCATTTATGACTGAGTCTCGTGGGCTTCCAAACAATGGACACTTCCGAGTTTGATGTCCCAGGAAAGGGTCTTGGTCCAACGTACCATGTTCCCTTTGCAGTGGGAAACCGAAGCGGATCAGGAGTCATGCTTCACACCACACTCCAAATCTGATTGGTTTGCCTGACACTGATCCTGCTTCACCAGATTCTCTCAGCAAGGAGTCTCGTTGAGTGTGAGGAGGCAAGGGCCGACACGCCTCGTGGTTGCAGCAGGCTGACCGCCATCTCAAGGAGATGGGACTGGGGTCTGGCATCTGCCTGGGGTATGGCCCAGAACGGAGGCCCCTGGAGTTACCGGGAAAGTGGACGCAGCGACGTGCTTTTTCTGCACATGCTCCCATACTGACCTAACCTGACCGTTACATAAAGTGGGATTTCACTCCTGCACTGTGAATGGAACGAAGTCATCGTTGTGAAGCATTATTTGTAAACTTGCAGGTCGCGAACCTGTGGAAATTCTGTGTCATGAAAATGTAACTTCAACAATATATCAAAGAATAATAATTTCTCAACTTAATCACCCATACCACCACTACCAAGTCTAGCGCCACTTCCTCCCAACCCCAAGTCCTCAAACTCCCCTCCCAACCCAAGGCTTTGAACCCCTCACCCCACCTCTGTCCCCTCTCCCTTTCTCCTATTCTTAAAAAGTTAGAGGACAATAATAACATTATGAAGAGTGGTTTTTAAATTTAATCAAGAGTTAGAAATAAATCAGAGGTTAAATAAATTACGGAAACAATGTTTAATTCATAATCTCACGAGGATGACAATCTCAGGATATGTGACGGAAGCACACCGAGACACACACAACGCGTAAATATTATCAACATAGATGAGGTAATGTGATGGTCGTTCAAGGTTTCTGCTGAACTTTATATCGGGAAAACATGTAAAAATGAAAAACAAAGAGTGTATTCATTACATACCTTACCCCACAGAGGTCTTGAGAAGGACTTGATGTGTTCATCATTTATGGTGGGTAAATTTGTAATTAACAAAAAATTAAATTAAAATTCAAATGGAAGACCAAATAAAATAGGTCTGCATTGGAGTCATTTCAGAAGGGACCTGACAAGCAAAAAAGCAAAGATGGAATCGTCAGTAGGAACTTGGATCGGATTGGGATTTAACTTGCAACGGCTCACCATCAAACCCATCAGCCAACAAGCCAAGTTGAGCCTTTTTCAGAAAAAAACAATTACGAAGATCAAAAAATAGAATATCTCTGGCTGCCAGACCATGGCATCCCAATCAGGTTGAAATTTAAAACATGATTCCCACATCGTGACGAGATCATTAATTTTGAGGTTTCACATCTATTATGCAGCAGTTCAAGGAGAGACTTCATTAAATATTTTCCTTCAATCAAATATGCTGCCAAACTATGTGATCCATGAACATGATGGTACTCCCCAAGGATGGCGGAACAGGTGTGCTGAAAGTTTCTCAGACCGACACAGCTGTTCTGAGGAAGAAACAATCTTTCAATGATTGACGGTAAATTCAAATTGCAGTGGCCAACTGTGTGACCTATGACATCATTGGTGGAGAACTTTGTTCCTCGTGCCGACAAGGAGGTCATACCTGTAAGTTTCTCTTTGATTCTGTTTCGCCGTTTGAGATTTATGAAAGGGCTTTATGATTAAAAAATGGCTTGCTGAACCACGTGGACCGATGACATCATAGATTATCATTGATTAACATTCCGACATGAGAAGTCGCACCTCGGGTGAAAATTTCTCTCAACTCAGCAAGACGCTTACACAAAAAAGGAATAACAAAATGCAGACACGCAGGTACACACGGACAGGACCGATCAATTAACCCCGCTTTTCACTTCGTTAGCGCAGGCTAATGGAAACTTCAATATTATTGGCCAACCTGAGAAAGTATAAAATAACCACTGCTGGTCAAAGCATTCTGGGGTAAAACAGGATGCAATTCAGACAGCACCATGTACTGTTGGAACAGAGGTTGTTGCTCCATTCATTAGGTTCCCTCCATCGTTGGTTTATTTTCCTTCCAAAGAATGAGATAAAAGCAAATAAAATCCACAGAACACGATTCTGCACAATTTATGTCAGTCAGGAAGTCTTTTCATGAAGGTGTGTTTATTAAGTGATCAGAGTTTAAAATGGAGAATAAACTTTATTTAACATTCAAGATTGAGGCCCTTGGAAGAGCGAAGGGGGATCGGCCAACAAGCCGGACAGTGGTGACACACAGTTAAACAACAGCAAGGGAATGATATGAAAACATAAAAAGAGGAGAGAGAAGACTGGAAGGAAAAATAAGTGCAAGAAGAACGTGGTTGGTAGTGTTAATGGGGACAGAAAAGATCATGGGTGTAAAGATGGGGATGACATGAAATGATGGAGAAGAGTGCAATGAACCTCTTCCGGAAGGCAGTTCTTACAGACGAGAAAGAGGAACAAAAGAGTGAAGTGTGAGTGAGCCTGAATTTTGGGAGTTTACAGTGGAATCAACACCTAAATCATGGAGGAGTTGGGGGGTCGGAGGTCAGAGAGAACAGAATCAGAAAACGAGAGGAGAGATGCAAAAAAAACATGAAAGCCACCCCGACCACGTCAACAATACAGAACACCAGAACAATGGAAGAAAAATGAAGTTAAAAACCTTGAAGGTTCTTCAACTATTGCGATGTGTCATCCCTGGAATGTTTGAGCTTTCCTCAAAATCAGAGTAATTTCGGACTCCGTTATGGAGGGATGACACAGAAAGAAGAGGTCCACCCCATCAAATGGTGCCCACAAAATGATAACTCTGAAAAACTACAAGAGACCAAATCAAAGCCTTTAAAGCCAAACTCAAAAACAAACCAGAACACCACGAGCCGTTTCTCAACATTTACGGGCATGGGCAGACTGACCGGAAACTCTGTCGGAATATCTCTGCTCTAATTCTGTCGTAAAGTTTGCTGTGGATCTGACCAAGGTAAATATGTTGTTGATTTATGAAATAAATGCGTCAGGAAATTAAACAGAACTGTAAAGCCCCAAATACACAGCAGCTGTTGAGATATGGTCCTTAAGCCATCAGGATGAGCCATCTCCCCTCTTCTTCTCCCAGATCAAGGATGATTGGAACCTCAACAGAATTGAGAGACATCGACTGAGAAAAGTACACTCCACAAAAAACAAAATCAAACAAAAACTTTTCACAGCAAAAATTAAATTCAACCACCGCAATACAAGCAAGGATGTGTGTTCATGTCAAATCACCACAGAATGATACACGTGTGACAAGTGTGTGAAGTACTTACACCTTGTTAACATAAACACTTGTTACATCACAAAAAGAAGCTCAAACTCATCAGTGAACCACCGATCACCCACAATGTCCGGAGCTCAAGAGACAAAGCCTGTCCTTTTTACCTTGCCAAAACCATTCCTGAAAGTTAGAAAACACATTTACATTTCTTACCTTCAATTTTTGCTTTCCTGGTTTTATAATTGCCAGTTTAGTGAAAATACCCACAGAAAAGGAAAACGAGAGATCCTGGTTTACTCTTTGGAACTCCCTCAATTTCCATAGTAAAGACTGGAAAGGAAAAAAAACAAATTAAATTTATAAAAAGAGCTGTTGAAGGAAGAGGAAAGATGGGTTCCAATTCTGTTACATCAATAAAAGCATGGGCCACGTCCTTCCGCTGTTTATATTACCAGGTGTTTGTGGAGAGGGTCGCCAAGGAACACACTCACTATTACAGTAAGACTTTTGTCGTGTGAAATCCGAAACGCCGTGATCCGACTTGGATATGGCATCAGGTCTTGACCACCTGTATTTCAGGGGTGTTGACGGACCTGTCTGTCCCAGCAAAGTGCCACCAGAAAAAAAAATCAGTCAGAACCCTCTGGAATGCCCGTTGCCAAAGTATCTAGAAGCCTCGAGTGGAATAACTTTATGCCAAATAAATGAACCACCACGTTGTTTATTATTATCACCCATGTCTAGCAAAATAAGGTGGTGTGATCTTTTCCACCTTGCCAGGTTCAGTTAATTTTTTTCCAGGAAGTTCTCCCAATTTTTTTGTTCATGTGCTCAATCCTAGAACAGGCCAAAATATTTAAACCCCTCACGACTCACTGTATTCCTCCTGGTAAAACAGGCACAGGGACAGGAAGGCGTCTCAGGCCCACCCAAAAGGCGACACTATTATACCAAAACCCTTGTGGCAGAAGTGAGCTCAAGCTGGTGTGACAACGAGAGACCCACAAACATCTTTGTGATTTTTGAGACGGCAAACACAAATATCATCAGCATTAAAGCTGAAACAATGACTGGAGTTTTTTGAGAGAGTGACTCCCAAACACTGAGGTGTGGAGCAGAGCTAATAAAGGTTCAACCGATAGATTGTGGCTTGCCTGATAGCGCACAGCATGACGGATCTCGCTGAAAGGAAAAGGGTGACAAAGACTATTATTACTTCAGCAGACAAGATGCATTTGATTTTGCAAAAACTTACACAAGGAGTGAATTTTTTCTCCAAATAATGTTTCTTCTTAATTAATCAAACAAAAAAAGGTATGAGAAACACGTCAAAGTTTTTCGTGATCTAAAAATAACAAATCGAAAATCAGGAGATGTAGTTCGACCGAGACCTGTTCAAGTCTCTCACCGAAAAAATATATTGTCACATATGGAACGTTTCTGGAAACACAAATATGACTGATTCAGTGCCAATCAGATACATGACTTCCTTTGGACGGGGTTGCAGGAGCTTTTTGATAAAAAATTTTACAGTTCGTGTTTGACGAGTGACACGGGCTCCAATTTGCGGTCTCATCAGTTCCCTCTCAAGGAAGGGAGACACAAAACTTCCCTCGGGCAGCTCAGTGACAATTCACTTTGATCAACACTCTCCTGAAAGACCTCAAGAAGATAAGAGGCTGAGAACTGTGGCAGAAAGCCTTAAATTCAAACCGGAGACCGTCAAGTCCAGGGTCTCACCCATTTTACTTATCCTGAAGAGCAAGCAGTGAGTTCTCAAAGAGAAAATGCCAGCTCAATCAATTGTTGTCGATCTTCAGCAGCAAAGGGAGCATGTTCAAACATCACTATTCTGTTCTCCTCATTCACAGTTCTTATTGCGAAGAAGTTTTATAGGAATAAATCTGCAGTTCATGCTTCATATCACTCTGGGAGTGTCAACAACGCACACAAGAAGAGATTTCACGATTAACATGAAATCTGTTCTCGGGGCGAGCCATCGTTACAAGATTTCTTTACACACAAACCATGTACACTGACGGAGTTATGGTTTTTGTACCACCACACATCCACCAGTTTAAACTTTTTTACTAAGATGCTGCCAAAGGCCTTTTTGGGGGCTGGTGGGATATGAAAGCTCACAAGTGTTCTTTATATCAAGTTGTGGGTTGAGGGTTGAGTTGTAGTCACCCCCCAGACACAACAACATTGGTCAAATCAAGGTGATAACAAACTCTGCCAACTTATAAGAAAGGCATCTCTTTCAGAGTTAACACTGTGGACAGTAACATGATCAGGCAAATATTTTTGGTTACACTGACAAATTGCACAGGTCAGTAACTTCTACAAATTCCTTACAAAGTTTCTCTGAAACTGGAGTCGAGGATGTTACCACTATTGCCGCACCAGCCTTGGCCCTCAACAAACACACCAGAAAAAAAAGAGAGGAGAGAGAGAGAGAGAGGAGAGAGAGGGGGGCGAGGCGAGGGCAAAAAGCGGGGCGGGGGGCTGGAACGCGGGCGGAAAAAAGCGGAGGACGGGCCGGGGCGGGCAAATCGGGCGGGGGAGCGAAAATGGGGCGGGAAACCCGGGAGCGGGGGGGAGAAGGTCTTGTAGGGGGGCGATGGGCGAGCGGGGGGGCGGGGAAAGGAGGGGAAAAAAGAAAAACTAGAGAGAGACCTTTGTACATTTTCTCCTCCACTTCATCCTCAGAATACTGGTTTTCATGCGTCTCCTGCTAACATGAACACATCCAATTGTTTTCATTTTGAAAGCTTGAAACACCTGGAGACGACGCACACCCCATGTGGCCTCCATTGATGTCAGGTATGTTCTTTCATCTCCATTCCTGTTAGTTATCCTTGAACCTCTTTACCAGCCGAGTAAACGTTTCCTTCCTTTGCGAATCGGTGATCTGACATCGTACCTGACAAGTTCATGAATCATGGTCCTTGTAGGTTTGGATTGAAATCGTGTGATTCGCGGAAGGAAGTTTCATGTTTACCTGTGTTTAACCTGAACGATCGTCCTGAGGATTATGGAACATTTCCGTGACACACCAAGGTTGGTCGTTTTCCCCTTCATTCCTCTTGAGAACATTGAAACACTAACAATGTGGGGAACAAGAGGTTTCGTCTGAATCGAGTCACGTCCTGACTCACTTCACCAGGTTCTGTCCCGCTTCAGACTCGGCGAGTGGAGAAAACGAAGGCTTCCACAGGAACAAAACTCCGGGACCACCAAGGGGATTCCCACGTGGACGACCTTGGAGGTCACGTGATCCTCACACCATCCGAACCTTATTCTGGATCGTCCAACATCAAATGGTTTATCAAGTTTGTCCTTTTCTTGGACCTTTTTTCCTTCGTATTCAGTGACCGACCATCTCCATGTGGTGCGCATGTACAGGGGATGGAGGAGGGAAGGATCTTCTTCTTCACGAACCCTTCACTCTTCTTCGCCGGCACAACATCGTTTCATTCCACTTGAACTGGACCCCTTCTCACCATTACATTCAGGATTTCTTCCTACAATCCTGCCATTCACGAATCTTACCTGTTCTTCAAAAATTAATAATTTTCCTCGTATCGTTTCTTATCCATACACCTCCTGACCACGTGACTTCTCTCTCTCTCACCCTCTTCCTGACACGTTTTCATCGACCCCAGGAGTTCACCATGTGTTTTCCAGTCCCAAATTCACCAAAACACTCCAGGATTTTACTTCAACCTTCCGTTTACCGAATGTTACACAATCCTTATTTAAATAAATATATTCACTTTTGATTTATACACCTCCCACAGTCACGTGATCTGGTTTCCACCCCCGACGTTTTTACCGATCCGAATTCAATTCTCACGATTTATGTACAACATTTTCCATTACCTAATTTGATGAAAACTCTCTCAAACAAAAACATAATTATTATATTTATTATAATACAATAAAAACGACCTCTTATAATGCTTCATTTCCTCTTCCACCTTGTGGTTCTCATTCTCCACACAATCACTCCTCTCACCCTCTCACCTTTCTGAAACTTTCCTTCCCTCACCCTTCTCCCACCATTCCACCCCTCATTCACCCTTTCTCAAAGTTTCCCCCCCCCCCACCGCCCCGACACTCTCTCCACAAAGCTGCCTCCTTCCCTGCCCTCTCACCTCCATCTCATCACTCCACCCCTCAAAATCCTCATCTGCCTTCTGCCCCCCTCTCTTGCCCCCCTCTCCCCAAGCTCCACAGAGCCTTTTTTCTCCTCCTTCATCCGCTCCCTCGCCCGGGCTATTCTGCACATCCCCAACACTCTCAACAACTCTCCTACTTCTCCACCTCTCCTATGTCCCACCCTCCCCCACACCCAAAAGTCTCCTCCCTCCCTCTTCATTAACAATGTGGACCTCAAATATCTTTCACCTAAACCTGACAGATCTGGAAAAGATGCATACACATGATGGAATCCCCTGACCTTGTGAAACACTGGATGATAGTTTATGCTGGGTCAGGATTCAAAACCCAGGCTAAAGAACTTGTCAGAGTGGAGGGACCCTGCATACCTCTCGGCCTATCCTGGCCATGATGTGGCAATTCATTGGCCTTTGTATTATTGTCCACCAACAGAAAACACCATTTTATCATGTAATCGTCGATATATTTTGCCTTCCTTACTCCGGAGATGTTGGAGCTCTCCATGACAGCAAGGCATTCCAACAAAACGGCTGAAGAACTTTTAGAAACAAAACATTAAATTTTCTACATTGTAATGTCTTTGCCAAAGCGACCTTTGTCGTGCAATGAAAGAAGATCACAAAAGCGGAATCTTGGTTGTAAAATAAGATTACACATTTTCAGTGAGCGAACCACCACACGGACTCACCGCACGATCAAACGCAGCGATGGAGCCCTGATTGTTAGTTGATCGTATATTCGAGAGTGACAGGGCGAGGTCTTGTCGAGCTCTCCATCAAATGTCTTTAGACTCAAGCAAGTGACTCCATGGATGTGGTTGTAAGGAATGGCTGGCGAAAGCAAGCGATTGCCAATCGGTTATATAAACACCATGCAACGTTGAATTGACCGGGAATGGTCAAGCGGATGTCCAAATTGGACATTTGTAAAACTTTTTAGCAGTCGGGAACTACTCATGACGTCAATAAAGAAGTTTAAATTTTGAAATTCGGCTGAAATGAGAGTTCTCGATGTTATAGAATGTGCGGAAATTAAATAAAGCCTGAACGCTGGCATCCAAAAGCATTGCAATGTCTCCAGCGATTCGTAGGTGTGATGATCAGGCACTCAATGAGAGTGAGGAAAGTAGAAAATAAATAAATAAATAAATAAAATAAATAAAATAAATAAACTTTATCGTTGAGAACCGTTTGTGGCCTTTTAAGCTTAAGGAATTGTTGAGGGGCCAAACAAAAATTGAATGGCTTCACGACCTGGAGGTCTGTTGAGTGGAACAATGATGGCTATGCCCATTTGGTAATAGCTCATTTTGGCTTTTTCGTGATCAGCACCCCCTAAATTTATCTTCAAAATGGTGCTTAAAATGACCAAACCCCAGTTCATTATTCCACCACTCTTGGAGTGCCCTTTAATTAGCATGCAAAGTTGTGGACGCGGTTTCATGATTTTGGAGTGTATGGAGGCGGCGAACCTGCTGAGCGGATAACAGATTGATTTTATCTTACTTTCAGAGCATTCACAGTTAAATCACGTTATCTGGATTAATCTCCCGTTTAATTTTGGGTTGAGGGTTGGCCGTCCGCCCCCTATGCAAAGTTTTACTTGAAAACATGCGAATATTGAAAGTCCTCAACCAAGACGAAAGGGAATTTATCTGAATGACGGCTTTCAGGGGAAAGTAAACATGAATCAAGTTTTCGTCAGTTCATTACAGTTTGGGGAGAAGGTGTAGCTGGAGACTCATCTCCTAACTAAGCTCTTTCTTCCATTTGTCTTTGAGGGACTGAGGAACAACTCTCTTCGAAAGACGGTTTCACTCAGGATTGACAATGCGAATGATGCAAGTTCTGTTACTGTTTCAATCAAAGAATGGGAAAAGTGAATTTATTATTATTATACATTTTCATCCAACCTCATTTCATACCATAACATTGCAATATTAGCTTACAAAACTTTACATCACATTCCATATCGATCTTTATTTGGAACTGGTCTTGTCCTTATTGATACAGGGTTACAATTATTGGCTGGTCCCATTGGGTTTCATTCACGAGAAGGATATATCAGGAGCAGGTTACTGCAATGTTCTTGCCACATTTTCCACGTTTCCTCCCTTTCCAACCATTTGATTCGCTGATAAAACCATCAGGAAGCTTCCAAATATAATTGTTATCTCTGCACAAAGTGTGTGGACGGTTATGTGTTCACCCCATCTGTCTGGTTTGGCTGTTTGTTTGCCTGAACAGGATATTCAAAGGTGTGATGAGAATTGATAAAGTGATTCGATTTTGGGAGATTCCGAATCCGATCCGATAATTTTTGAATTTTTCAAAGTGATTTTTCACCGTTACTGAATAGATTAAAACGATTCACAGCTTGATATCTCAAAAAGTTGTGGAAACTAGGACTTGGTACAGAATCTTTGGGGATGAGAATTGCGGGGTAATAGACAGGAAGACAGATTGCATTTTGTAGGATCCGGATCCAGATGCAGATACAAAAATAGTGGAAACAAACAGGCCAGGGAATCTATGAAAATATATCGCCAAAACCCACCACAAATGCATAGAAAACCATTCAAGTGATTTTTTTCTTTCACTCCAAGTATGCAATATAATGACAAACTAAAAGTCACCGAAAAATCCAAGAGGGGAACATGTTTATTGTCAAGATCGCCACCAACACTGATATTTTAGAATCAGCCTATACAGCAAGTATAGTGCTAAAAATATATGTGAAAAACTTAGGTAAGTTATTGGACAGATAAACCCATTTTCTGGCTTTTTTTAACTTGTCACAAGACTTCACATTTCAAAATGGCACCAAAATTGGTTTCCAAAACTAGGAAATTTAGATATTAGTCAAATTATAAGCTATTACTGGGATTAATATATAAATAAACATCTTTGAATTTCCTTGGTTCAGAATTTTGGAAATTAATGAAATTCTAAGATATGTATGGATACATGTATTATGTTGTCATAGCGCTTAAAGTATTTCTTCTTTTCCTATTAGTGTATTAGCTGATCATGGACAAGTATATTTTATGTGAGTAACCTTATATGCAATGGAGAGCCAAACTTCCCACATTACGCATCAAAGGATGTGAAGGCCATTGCCAAGGCTAATGAGTTGTGGAACAGAAAATTTCGATAACTAGTGCACCAGGCCAGTATGAATGCATAGTCAAGTGAAGGAAGGGACTCTGTTCCCCACAGTGCCAAAGTGCAATGACAACAAAAAAACCGAGGGACATAACTCCGCTAGCTCCCAGTAATTCACCATGGTGCACGTCGTCACAAGTTATGGCATTTTCAATTACAAGAAATCTGCATTATTTTTGGTGTTTGCTTTGCAAAAAAAAAAACCACAAAACCAAAACACATTAACTTAATCTCAGTCAGAACAATGGATTTCCAGAAGACCATAATGCAGGTATGCAAAGAAACGCAATGATTTTGTGGTCAGACACAAAAAGTGTCAGAGTAGAATTGAGTATGCGCAGGATCTACATGCTGCAGATGCGGTATACCAACTCTGCGACAAACTTTAACAGAGGAAACACTAAATGAGTTTGTTGCAGAAGAAATGATCCCCTCCCAAACGGCCTAAGCAGGGCAGACCCTCCGATTCAGTACGAGCCAGATGCTTCATTAAGGTAGCGAGTATATTGGAGCGCCAATGACGATGAACAAACAACTATATAAGATCTAATACATAAAATGGATGAATTTCTGGATGGCACTGACAGTGAATCATCAGGATTTACTTTCATTGAAAGATTAACTTTCGAAACACTTCCTCGACAAACATAACCGATCACCAGAGATCAATGGAAAACTAAAATGTGGTTACATTCCGCCACCAAAGCACCCGCTATCCTTCCACAAAATTCTACAGGTCAACCCAAAGAAAAGCAACAACACTGCAGAGAAAATAGAGCACTCATGGAGACTGCTTGCCAAACTACAAAAGTGATCTCAAATCAGATGGAAAGAGCACAAAAGAGCATCATACCCGAGAATCACAGTATCAATGAACATCCATAACTGCGAACACAAGAGCGATGTCAATATACCCTCTACCTGCCCTATTGAAACTTACTAGCTTCCCACAAACCTCGCAGTTGGGCAAGGATGGCGATGAGGAAAATAGCATCGTTGGGCCAAGACATAAGCAAGCATTCGAACAAGAGTTCTAACTTGCTCCCTTACAGATTAGTTTAGGCGTTACAAATGCACCACCATTTTGGGTCTTCTAATTTCTCATCGACTCTCTCTATGCACACGGAAATGTCAGAAATGGGTTTATTATGTCCAATAACAAGTACTTAAGGGTTTCAACATATATTTTTAGCACTATTACTTGCTGATAAAGAGCTGATTCTAAAATCATCAGTTTTGCGGCCATCTTTAAAAAATAAACATGTTCCCGACTTGGATTTTGGGTGACTCTTAGTATGTCATTCGTATAGTATATTTTAGAGTGAAAACCCTTGAATGGTTTTCTATTGCAATTTGTGGTGGTTATCACGAGATTTCCCTGGCCTAAAATGTAATGTATTTCGGCCTTGGCAGAGGGATGCACTCCACCGAGTGCCGTTCTAATTTTCATGACAATAAAAGTCCACATTACAATCCCATATGTCATTTGATATTGTTGTGGTTGTCACGGCCTTGTCCTGACCGAAGTTCAAGTTCCCATTCTGGTTGACGGGTGAAGCCACACGACCGGGTCCATTGATGACGAGTTCGTGAGCCGCTAAACAACGGACATTGACCCCAACCGAGTTTGATGTCCCAAGAAAGGGTCTCTGTCCAACGTACCATTTTCCTTTGCAGTGAGGCCGAAACCAAAGCCAATCAAGAGTCGTGCTTTAGGCGCCAACCTCCAAATCTGATGGTTAATTGCCGAGCGACATCTGGCGTGTGGTACTTTGCAATTGG
>CM068953.1:35525961-35537885 GCA_035128595.1 Eptatretus atami | reverse complement strand
GGTTGTACTGTGCGAGATCTGGGTGTGATACTTTACAAATTTCAAAAGCATGACCCCACCGATGCAGATTGTTCCTCTTATTGGCACACACCACAAAAACCACCACACAAACTAAAGTGACCAGGCGAGTCATTTGTTTTGAAGTTGTGTTCAAAAGTACAAAAATCAACAATATCTCTCTCTACCCATGCACATCCTGAAACAGAACAAGCGCAACACACTGAAGTCCTCAAATGTCTCACTTTGGCCCTCAGACAATCGCACACGTCATGGACAACAGGGTTTTCAAAAAGTACCCAGACAACTTTGGTTGTTCTGATATTTTAACCACAAATTATATGACCACCCTTTTGGTTTGTAGATTCAGAAACCATCTTCAAAGGCTGTTGGATTCCAGAAAGAACAGTGGATGGATTTGTGGAAAAGAACATTATTCGATCCGGAGATCCACACCAGAACAGTGGGGGAAGGGAGAAATGACGTGGGTTGGGGACGCATCCATCGATTACCTACATAACGCCATATCTATCCAACACAGTACGTGATTCTGATGCTCACATGATACAAGGAAAAGACCAGGAGTTATGGTAAGGAATTAAAATACATTTCATCATGAACAATTTCCATGACAGAAATCAAACAAATAAATTAATAATTCTGAAAAAAAATGACTGTACCTTCTCATGCTTCTGTCACTATTCCTTCATTGAGGTACTTAGAGAAAATAGCCTCACCTGTGAGTTTGCATTTTCAGAAATGCATCATTTGGGGGTTAACACAATTGGAATATTAACAAAACTGTAGAGATCGACGGTTCTGCCTGCATTACTGAGCCGTACGCAAACTTTGAGCCAATTGTTGCTCAGTGGGTGGTCAAGGAAAGTTAATATCGTCAAATTACTCTCAACAGGAGGTCAGCCTCAGATCCATATGCCTCACTTTTGTCCCAATTCGGGCCTCTCATTCGTCCATCCTCCCCCCTGACCAGACGGTAGCACACATTCCAATATGAATCCCATATATCTAGTTACCATCCCAATTCGAAGTTCTTCATTCCTTTCCACCTCTATTCTCTCGTATCTGTTCTCGTACCCCTCCCTCCAGCCTTCAAAAATTGCTACCTATCGATTCCTCATGCTTCTTCCAAACCAGCTCTGTTCTCCAGTCTTGCAACGGTTCATGTAAGATGTCTTGGTCTCCTGTTGTTCCTTCAGCCATTCTGTGAAAAACCAGGATAAGTTCGAATCGCTGAACAATGGTTTAGAACTTATAAAATCTTGACAGTTTCTCTTTATGCAGCATTGAAACCATTGCTCTCCATGAACTTTTTGGACATGTTCAAAGTTTTCTACCAGTTTTTCGACGCTCAGCCCACACAATTCACCTTCGTTGAGTGAGTGGGTCGAGTAATAGAGCTGTGGGGTCGTGGGGAGTTACTTCCTCACGTCTGTTATGGAATGAATAACACACACATTCCCAGTTGTCACACAAATGCAAAATGACTCATCTCATTGTCCAACAGCTCATCTCCAACCAGAATACAAACACCGTTATAACAAAAGTAGACACAGACAAGACAGGACAATTAAACTTCTGCCACCTCTCCCCTCTTACCCCTCTTCGACAACCCATAATCCTCGAGAGAGTTGTTTCCGTCATTCAGTCTAGGAAGTAAGTGTCCTGATGGCTTTCTCATCAGAACTTGCGTTCTTGTTTTGTCAATGAGACCGAATCAAAGTGCACCACCACAGGAACCTAAACATCATATCACAGGGTTACATCAAACCATCCTTAATTCACTGTAATCTAGAGTAATTCCAAGATGTAACACTTGCAGGTGCTATCCATGTGCATAAGTTTTGGTATTTAAACATAGTCAGGTACCTGCCTCACAGGTGATCTTGGGCCAGCAAGCAGCAACGATTTCTACACAATTACCTTTTGTGGCAACAAAATAAGAATAACCCAGGTGTAGGATGGCATGAAGTTAAAAACATAACTATACCTTATGATTCAAAAACCCTCACTTCCCTGGAAAACGTGGGGACGCGGAGAGTTACTGTGCTGTGATGGTGGAGATTGTAATTCCCCTCCCCCCCGTGGAGTGCAGCGCGACTCGATACATACATTATCATATCGACGAACTATGATTCCCTCTCTCCCTCCCCACCCCAAACCCCCTCCCCCCGCCAACCGGCACAAGATTAAACACCCCGTATGCATTAGAATGGGGTCATGCTGTATCATATGCAGCAGTTGAATTGTAATTATCTGCAGGACTGGAGAGGCAAGATAGCGGACAAACAAACACTGGTCTTGTGAATTACAGTGGGTGTAAATTTCACCAGGTGCGTTATCTGATGATAAATTCTCTCCTGGGAGTGATGTGAAAACCACATCAGCTCGTATAATCACCTCTGCACTTTTCGATTGTGCTCTCTTTCTGAACGTAGGACCTCATCTGGAATGAACAATGTGAGTTTGACTTGTTTGATTTCACGATTCACTTCCTACCTTGTCTTTTGCCAATTGTAGCTTTTGAATGATTTTTCTCTTGTTTGTCTGTGCCGCTCACCCACAGCCCAACTACTCAGCCAATTGTTCCGGACACTTTTGGAGGGTTGCGCCACCGTCCCATGGCCTCAATGTGGTTTGTTCTTGAGTGGGTTCTTGTGATGCGTGTCTGTGGTGTGTTGTTTCGGTTAGGGTTTGTGTGTGTAGTTGGTTGCTTGAGTTGTTGGGGGTTTGAGGTGTGTGTGTGTTCGTTGTTTGTTGGTGTGAGTGTGTTTGTGTGTTGTGTGTCGCGGGGTGGTGTTAGTGTTGTGTGTCCGTTGTGTGTGTGTCTACCTCCGACTTCACAAAGCGAGCCGTGGATGGCCCTGTGAAGAGATCTGTTGCGCATTCAAAGGATGGACCCAGAACTGAGTACCAGGAAGGAAAATTGGGTGTTTGGTATCTAATTATAACTTCCCTTTTAGGCGAGTATTGATCAGCTTGCTGATCGCTTGCCAATCAGACCGTACCTTTTTCCACCATTTTTGTTGGAGTGCTTGCTAGTGCTGGAGCCAGCTTGGAGAAGCGCTCGGCAAGCTTCGGTTCTCTCCAAATTCCACAGCAAGTACCGTTGGCTCGGTCTCCATCGGGAACCATCCCCAGAGGTCGGAGGCAAAAAAACAGAGGATATAGAATGACATAATAAATTGGACAACGTGAAACTGCGAAGTTTTTGGAGAGGAGAGAACTCCTCTGCTCTTCAGCTGTCTCTCCTGGTTCAATTCAACTTGGTCAAGACTCGTCATCCACGGTTATTCTACAGCAGGGTGATATCATCAATGTGTGTGTGCCTCTTCTCCGGATTGACATTAACTCGGTTGATTTGCATTTGCAGGGAATTTGACCCCTGTCTTCCTCCTCCTCCTCATCCCGGGCAGCCCCCCCACCCAACCCTCCCCCTCCATTTAACTTCCCCCACTCTCCTTCTCTCATACCCTCTTCATAAAACATGTCAGTAAAAGTGACGGCGTGTATTGCTGCGTCTTCCAATTGAAAGGTTAATTTGTTCACAACTCGTGTCTGTATTTCCATTTGCATGTTCCTATCGAGAAGGTGTGAGATTAAGGGTGACTCTTTAGGAGTTGGGAAAGCGAACAAAGTATCCAACGAGACAAGATAATTTTTGAGAAACTGAGGATGAAGAGCACAGGGTATTCATTGGAGTGACTCAGGGTCCATCTTCCACCTCCGCCCCCATCCCACTTGACAACCACACCCCTGACACTTCAATGTGGAGCAGGCAGATATAAACTTCAGTCTTATCCGAGGTGTTGTATATAAAATACATGAACACTCACCTGATGAATGGTGAGTTGTCCTGCGATCGGTATTGCTTGCAACAGGTGGATCGACTGTGGCCATGCCCTGATCCTCCTTAAGTACTTTTTAGAATCTTGCAAACAAGAAAACAAACAACAATACAATCATCCTGAGCTTTGCCACCAAGAGTGTGTATCCTTTGTGGAATTAAGCAGGGGTCCGATTTCCCTGCAGTTGTTCGGTCGAAGTTTGAGAGATTCCCGTTTCTCTTTTTCAAGAGCTCCAATTGCTGTGCCGTTCCATGGCAAAACAATAACTTTATTGATTTGTTCGGTTTCCGGAACCGCAGCATTCCAACTTAAGATGGGGGGGGTTTTTCCCCGAAGGGGGAAAAATAAAAAAAAACAATTATTTGCATTATGGAGGTACGTGTCCATGGTCCCTTCCCTTTGTTCTAGGGACAAACAGGGGCGTGCGTTGCGAGGATCTCATAGCTCGGTTGCTTATATCATTCCTTTTATTTCATTCTAACTCATTCCTACTCTTCTTTTTTGCTGATTAGATTACCTGAGGTAATGAGCACTGTTGCACCTTCGCTGTGAGGATGGGTCTACAGCGAGGCCACAGCAGGCATTACGCCTGGACACCCTTCCGATAAGAAAGGCACATCAACACTGACCCCACGCTCTGCGGCACACGTACCGAGGAGACAGAAACAACGCACCTTAGAAAGCATCCTACACCACTATTGAGACTCGACGCACAGAGGCTCCGTTCCTTCAAGCGATCTCCTCTCTCGAGGCCTGTTGTTTATATAGAACGACAACCACGCCAGCGTGAATTGGGCAGGAGCAGACGATGTTGGCAAGGCGCAAGTGGGCGGCGTTTTCCTTTGTCCCAATGTTCTGACCAATTATTACGTGAGTGACGGGTTTCGCGCGCTTAGTGGTCACTTATCGCTGAAGGGTACGCAACTAATCGGGCCCATGACTTAGACCGGAGTAATGTGCGGATCTTATGCGCACTGTACGGAATGGTGCGTGACTGGAGGCAGGACCCTACGCGCGCCGCGACTCCGTAGTTGGTTTATCATACAGAGGCAGGGCACATATGTACAGCTCGTACTTGTCTGACCGTGCAGTGTGGTGCGCCATCAACATGTCGACGCCGTTCGTTCCTCGCTGTGAGCCTGCGGACAGGCGGGGCATCCTTCTGCCTCTGCTCGGGAGTGGGCGGCGTCGAATCGGTGGAGGGCAATTGGTGCAGCTTCGTAGGCCACGTGGTGCAACCACGGAGCAGGTGTTGTTGCGTCGCGCTGGTCTTCGGAACGCTGGTGGCGCTGGCGCAATGCGTGGCGTACAGGGCATGTCCGGGGGTTCTTGCAGGCGCGATTCATGTTCCGGTTCTTGAGATGTTCGGTGTGGGCTGGATTTCCGTATTGTGCGTTACTGAGGTCGTCGAGCATAGGACGATTTTTGTGGCGTGGGGTCATGCTCTGCGGTTTTCGGGCCATTGTGCCGGGCCCGCGCAGGGAGTTCAGGGCAGGCGTGAGCGCCCGCATTCGAAGGTGTTGAAACGCAACGCTCTCTATGGTGGCTCCCCGCCACCTCGCGCCGCTTGGCGCCCTAATAGGTACGTGACCGGAGTGAGTACTCTCTTGCTCGCCTCGTCTCCTCCTTATCACCTCGCCTCCCCCTCCATGCTTCCACTCTTCCCCTTTTTCCCTGCCGTTCGGCCTTGTTTGCCTTTGGCTCTCTCCGCTTGAAGCTGTCTCTTCGTCCTTCTATTGGTTACGTATATCACACTCGACTCGCTCCTTTCTGGCGTCACTCCGCTGACTCTTCGTATCTCTTGGCTCCGTCCCGATCGACGACAACTGATCTGATCCACCCGATCCCCCCCCTGGTCCTGCCTTACCACTCCGGTATCGACTCGCTGCTGGGTTCACCTCCTCCAACTCATAGCCCCTTCTTCAACGCTTCCGACAGGTCTCGTCGCGAGTCTGCGCTGCCGAAGCAGAGGCGAAGCTCGCCCAGCTATCAGGGAGGGTACCGCTGCCACGGATTTGCACTTCACTCCCAAAGTTATTGTAGGCACGTTCATTTGGTTACCGCATGTCATTGTGACCAAAGGTTACGAGAGACCCGGATGACCAATCTCACTCTCCTGTGCTTGCTTCACTTTCCCTTCATCGGGTGTTTTCTGGTTCTTGTGTGTGCGTCTGAGTTGTCCGCAATGTCCACGTATACAAGTAGCCTGACCAAGATTGTGTCTGATTATTGTTTCTTTCGGGCTTCGTCCGACCTCAGTTCTGTCTGGCCGTCCCTTTCAATAAGTTGCTTGTATATATTGACTCCCACCATCCCTTTTCTTTCCCCTATCCGTGGCCACACAACAAGCCAATAAAACTATTTCCCTGACCACCTACTTTTTCCTCACCCCATGAAAATAGAATTATTTATTAGAAATGTTCTCTACTCTTCGTTTTTGTCTTTTCCTTCATTGATGCCAGCATAGTCTTGGCAGATCCTAGATTATCCGTGACTTCTATTCCCAACAAGTCGTTGCTCCCGTTTATAAGCCTAAGTGCCGGTACGGTCCCGGGCGATGCTGGCAGTGGTTCGCCATCAGCTAGCATCCCGATCCCGACTATTTGGTATAGCCGATGCCGGGTCCGGTGGTGGTTTGACTCCGTCGGATCTCGACAAGAGTGCGTTCACTGTGATGGGCGTGTTCCCCGCGCGTACTTAAATCATATCGTTGGTTGGAATTTTTAAGGGCGAGAACACGTTAAACTAGACGGAGGACCAGAGTCACGTGCGGTAGTTATTGGCGGTTCGTATTGGTCGGTGAAGCAACCCACCGCGTCACGGAATTATCGTGTGCGACGACCTACAGAGCCGAGGGAGTTCGGTGGAGCGAGATAGCTTCCCCCCAGTGGTCTTCTGCATGCCCCGACCCCTGGCCCGCAAAACAAATATTTATTTTTCCCAGAACAAAGTCGAATTTATCGTAGCTGTTTGGATGATACTTAAACTGCACTTTTTAACAAATTGGTTTGTGATAGTGTTTAGAGGGCAGCCTGTTATGACTGTTTTCATTCTACGTGAACGATAAAGTATCGAATGTGATTGAAAATATTGGATGTGTATTGCTCTGATAATTATTGTGAAGACATTGATATGGAAAGCTTCTGTTATACTCTCTTTCGTCGTCGTATCCTGTTAACGAGCCCGTGCATTCTCTAATATTTCATGCTGACACTCTGCAGTTAATCTGCCATTCATATGTTTGTTGTTGCAGCTGCAAACAGCATACAGCGTTGACACAGAATGGATATAAAATAATATTCGGAATTAAACCTCAATGAACTTCACATGAACTCCTCAATGTCACACATTGCCTCCGATAATTTCGATGAGTTTCGCTCGGCTATTGAAGGTGAAAAGGATATCATCACATAGATCATTTTCCTCCTTCTGCAGGTTTCCTGCACCATCTCTCAAAGGCAGTGCGCGACACAGTTGCTTCAGGTGTTCGCATCTCGAGTACCACTTGGAGACTGTTTACTCTCTGCATTTTACCAGAAAGTTCCACGAGATGAAGGGGAATTTGTCATCGTAAGAGGGTTCATGATTAGGCTTTTGAGTAACACATAAACTTGAGCCAGTCGATATCAAGATGCGATTCATTTAATAGCTATTTTATCGGCCTTGAGTTAAATGGGGATCATTCAGCAACCTTCGTCTCATGTAAGACCTCTCAATTTCCTCAGACATCTGCGTTGTATTTTTTATCCTTGTTGACACACTCTTTATTTGATATTAGTTTTATTTCTCATTCGACAACAGAGGTGAGATGAGCTAGTGAAGTTGAGCAACAATCGGATGTCCTTCAGGCAGTCTAAGGTGAATGGTTTCCACAAATATTTTTCATCCCGCCGTTTCCTCGCCCCCCCCGACGACTCCAGGAGGGGTGTCTAACAGCTTCATTTTGACAATCGGCATGATTGGATTCGTGGTACGTCGCGATACAGACAAATATATATAATTACAACCCTGATTGTTCATCCAGGGAGAGATAAGTAAATTAAGGGCTCAAAATGTAATCTATGTCTTGAGATGGCCACCTAAACTTATCCCATGACCAAGATTCCTTCTGATCTCCTGAGATTGTGAGATTAATAATAGGACCAACTGGCCGTGTTGTGAATCTGGGCTTCCTGGCCTGATGTTTGTAAGCCCAAACTTGTAGATGGGTCTGACATTGACTGGTGTAGAGTCTATGTCGAGACAGAGGATATTTAAACGAATTCAATGCGATTGCTTTTCCCTAAAATTACAACGTCGGCTATTTTTGTACACCCTTAGCCTCGGCTCACGTGATGACTTTGTATTTTCGTGACCATCCTCTGCACTGTAGCGTCATGTTTGTCCCCAGAAATAGTATGGACTGGTGGTCTGGGAGGGAATTATTGTTTGAAGACATGTTAGTCTAAGTGCGGCCACTGTTGACAGATCTATGTTAGACGATACTTTATCGATCGTATGACCGGTCAACGCGCTTTTGTATAATTCCTGTTATCAGTCACGAGATGAGAAGGACTTCTGTTGCAAATGTTCAGCGTGGGATCGGTAGACCAGCAGTGTTGGGCGGGAAGTCGAAAAAGGAGAACTGCGTCGGCGATCCTGCGGACGCGGTCGCTTGATTACGATACTTTATCTGGGATAATGTAAATCTATCAGATAGAGCTTATGAATAGAAATAGGTGCAGTTTATCCCCTGGTGTTGGCTCCTCACCCGTTCCTCCTATGAACCCGCCATCAAGACCCATATTTTTTGACGTCGTGCCAGTGAATCAAGCTTTCGATCCCATCATGCTGTATGGAGGTTTGGTCAAGTGCATCACTTGTGCTAAGAGCCCACGACGCTTGTCTTTTTGGATGTATGACTTATTCCAGGCGTAGGCGTATGTCTCGGTTTTAAATGGAAATTGTGTGTCGGCGCGCTGCCTGGTAGCGTTAGTTCGTTGGCTGAGCGACAGTATTGAGCCACTGGTCTGTTAGTTGACTCAGGTAGTTGTGCTGAGTTCTGTGATTCTGTGTTTAGTTTCGAGAACGATGTTGAAAAGTGTTTAAATGGGACGGTGGCGACTGCTCCGGCCATCCAAATCTCCCTGGAAGTCCGTTCGAGGTCAAATAGTAAATAACACTTTAAACGAGCCACTTTGAGTAGGGGTGATATTACGTTGATTCTTGGGCTCACTTTTATATTCGACCCATGTAGATATAGAACTGGGGGATTATTCCAAGCGATCACTTTTTTTTTCCCTTAACAATTTACTACCCCTTTATCCAAGGTATAATTTATTTGTCTCCCTTTTAACCGTAGGAGACGTACTGTGTTTTATCAGCAAATAACCAATGGCATATGTTTAGCTTCGACTCATTTGGACCTATAATAGATTTGTTCATTTCTTCATATTCCTGTTAATACGTTTAGTTGTGTCTACTGCACAATCAATCTCCATCTAGAATATTAAACAACAAATTTCTTGAATCTCGTATATTTTGTTCAAGATACGCCCTTTTGATGCCCATTCACGAAGGTGTAAACTTCTGCTAAATTGATCGTATCTGACGACCCCTGAGCCTCAGATTAATTATTGTGCATAAGCCCCGCGCCACTTTTTCATTAAGCCCCGTCGCCCCTTTGCCAAGCTCCGCCAATTCCTTGGGAGGTTTCTCTATAAGCTCACGCCCCACTTTTCATAAGCTCCCGCCGCACTTTTCATTTAAGCCTCCGCCCAGGTCTTTTGCGTATGTGTTGGTTTCCATAAGCTACGCCTCCGAGCCTTTTTGTCAGTAAAGCCCCGCTCACTCTTTTCGTGACTGGTATTTCCTCATAAGGCGTGCGCCCATTCTTTTTGTGCCTGATACGTCGTCACGCACCACTTTTCTTCGCCCCGCCTACTCTTACTCGTATTGTCATTTGCCCTAAGTTCATCTTTGGCTTTCACAAAGAAATCACTAGGAAATCTCGTACCAAGTTGATGGTTTTGCGAAGATTTGTCCGAGACAAACCGAGGGCGTCTATGCCGTCGGGCTTGGCCCAGCGGGGATATTCCACAGAAACCACATACGCTCTCCACGCTCAAGTCTTTCTCTGATATTAAAAGCCTTGGAGCCAGCTCCTCCATTTAACTTATTTTTATGTTTACTGGAGGAATCGGCTCTGTGCTGATGACTTGCCTGGCAACTCTGATGGACTTGGATGGCACTAAATCTTACAAGTTGGATAGGTTGGATTCAAACCTATTATCTTGTTGAGGTAAGAATCTAGTTATTTCCCTACTTTTGCAAGCTTTGCCTTTTAAAACGTCGTCTCATGTTATATAATTTTACATAACTTAAATTAATACATTACAGTATTTCTGCTCTCATTCAGGGAATCATTGGTATCTGGAATTAAGTACCGATTTTGGCCAACCAATTGGGCGAAATTGATGACCTTGGTTTTGAAGACCTTGGTGAGCGTAATACCATAGATCCACAAACGACGGGCGTTTGGCTGTGAGCCGAGACTGTGATATTTTTGGGCATGTACTTTTGCCGGGTTGCCTTTTTGGAGATTGATACTTGTATGAACTAACGACACTTGATCAATTGGATTTCAAACTCTTATCTGTTGAGTTGGTTAGATTCTATTTTCTGTCCTATTTCAGTTTGATTTAAGCAATAGACTCATTTAATAATTAAAGTCATGCTTCATTAAACATTATTATTCTGCTTTCACAAGGAAAATTGTATCTGAAATACCGAAATGAAAATACTGCTTTTGCCAGAACTTGGGGCGAAGTTATGGTTGAGCTTGTTTGAAGACTCCATGATGCGACCAAGAACCCCAGAACGGGTTCGTCCTTGCGACCCAACCAAGATTGTCATTCGATGAGCCTTGGTGAGACCAGCAAAATACGCCTGGAAAATAGTATGTATTTTACATCTATTAGTACTATTGCGAAGTTATTCAGACAAGTACGCAAGCTGAACAAGTCTATACCTTAGTGAGTCCAGAGTACATAGTTTTACCTTCGGAGACCAGACAGAAATCGCTGAAAAAGGTTTTACAAACCTAATAGGTACTCAATTTGCGATATATAGTCTTCTAGACAATACCCACTTTGCCTCTAAGCAACACGTGGTTACGCTTGATGAGCCAGAATACAAGTTTTTACCTTGGAGACTCCACAAATTTCAGACATTTATGATAAATGGGAGGTTTTTCCTTTGATGATCCACAGTGTTACATGTGAGATCTATCACTGAAACCTCATCCTAAATGGAAAATGGATGCCTTTCCTTGATCTCCACAGTTCACCCTTCATACTGCATAGTGCCGACTCTATCACTGCGAACCCAATCCCAGACTCAAAACTGAGATCTTCCTTCGGACCTGTCCACCTCATATACTACTATAGACTGAAATCTATCATCCTGTAAACCAATTTCAAATTGAGAAAATGGAGTTTCCTTGATGATTCCACAGTCTATACTATGTAAGATCTATCACTGAAACCATCAAAATTGAGACAATGGAGTTTCCTTGATGATCCACAGTTATTACTATTGGATTATGTTTACAATTTCAAAAGCATGACCCACCGATGCCGATTGTTCCTCTTATTGGCACACAACCACAAAGAACCACACGCACAACTAAAAGTGACCAGGCGAGTAAATTTGTTTTGAAGTTGTGTTTAAAAAGCACAAAAATCAACAATAATCTCCTCTTACCCCTGTACATCCCGAAACAGAACAAGCGAACACACTGAAAGTCCTCAAATGTCTAACTTTGGACCCTCAAACAATCGACAGTGGTGGACATTCAGGGTGTTCTAAAAAGACCTGGCCAACTTTGGTTGTTCACTGATTTAGAACCACAAATTATATGACACCCTTTGGTTTATAGGAAACAGAAACCATCTTCAAAGGCTGTTGGATCCCCAGAAAGAACAGTGGATGGATTTGTGGAAAAGAATATTAACCGAAGATCACACCAGAACAGTGGGAGGGGAAATGACGTGGGTTGGGAGACGCATCCATCGATTACCT
>CM068953.1:35511844-35524130 GCA_035128595.1 Eptatretus atami | reverse complement strand
AAGTTAATATCGGTCAAATTATCTCTCAACAGGAGGTCGAGTCCTTAGGTACATTGCCTCACTTTTGTCCCAGTTCATGCCCTCTCATTCGGCCATCCTCCCCCACCTGACCAGACAGCACACATTCCAATATAATCCCATATCTAGTTACCATCCCCAATTCTAAGTTCTTCATTCCTTTCCACCTCTATTCTCTCGTATTGGTTCTCGTACCCCTCCCTCCAGACCTTCAAAATTGCTACCTATCGATTCCCCATGCTTTCTTCCAAACCAGCTCTGTTCTCCAGTCTTGCAGGTTCATGTAAGATGTCTTGGTCTCCCTGTTGCAGTGTCCTCAGCCATTCTGTGAAAAACCAGATAATGTTGAATCACTGAAATCAAGGTTTAGAACTTTATAAACAATTTGACATTTCTCTTTGCAGCATTGAAACCATTGACTCTCCTTGTAACATTTTTGGCATGTCAAAAGTTTCTACCAGTTTCCTCGAACCTCAGCACTCACCATCACCTTCTGGAGAGTGAGTCGAGTAAAGAGCTGTGGGTCGCGAGAGTTCTCCTCACGTTTCGTATTGGAATGAATAACAAACACATCCATTGTACAACACAAAATGCAAAATGGACATCTCCATTTTCCACAGCTCATCTCCAACAATAAAAACAACAGATTAAAAAAACAAAAGTGAACAACCAACAAGACAGATAATTAACTTCTTCCACCTCCCCTCTTACACCTCACAAACCAATAACTCCTCGAGGAAAGTGTTTTACCTCATCAGTTCTGGAGTAAGTGTCCACGTGATGGCTTTTCATCAGAAACGTTTCTTGTGTTTTGTCCAGTGAGTATCTAAATCAAAGCTGCACACACAGGAACCTACAACATATCAACAGGGTGGAATCAACCATCCTTGATGTCACGAATTAATAATTCAATCGTAACCAACTGCAGGTCACCATGATAAGTTCGTTATTTAAACTGCAGAGTACTGCCGACAGGTGTCTTGTGCCAAGCAAGCAGCATGATTCTGACACACACCTTATTTGGCACAAAAAAAAACAAACCACGTACGTGCATGAAGTAAAAACATAACTACTATCATAATTCAAAACCCCTCACTTCCTGGAAAATGTGGGACAAAGGAATACTGACTGTGATGTGGAAGATTGCTAATTCCCTCCCCCACCGAGTCAGCCGAACATATATAACACATTCATATCGAGAATATGATTCCTCTCTCTCCCTCCCCACTCCCCCCAGACACGGCAAAGATAAAAACACCCGCATGCATGAATGGGTCATGGCTGATCGTATCAGCAATTGATTAATTAATCTCAGGACTGGAGAAGAGTAGCGCGACAAACAAACACTGGTCCTGAATTACAGTAAGGATGTCAATTTCACCAGTGGTTTCTGATGATAAAACTCTCCTGGGATGATGTGAAACACATCGCTGAATAATCACCTCTGCCTGTGTGCTCCTTTCTGAAGGTAAACCCATCTGAATAACAAGTGAGTCTGACTGTTGATATTCACTATTCACTCCTACCTTGTTCTATTTTGCCAATTGTAGCTTTTGAATGATTTTTCATTTGTTTGTCTGTCCGCTCACCCCACAGCCCGAACTGCTCAGCCAATTGTTCTGACACTTTGGAGTTGCAGCCACCGTCCCTGGATGGCTCATGACAAAGTTTTCTGTGTGTGTGTGTGTGTGTGTGTTCCCTCCAGAACTCAAAAGCATAAGCCTGAAGCTTAGCATACATTCAATGAAAACCCCAAACTGAAACATGAAGGATAAATTGGGTGTTTGATAAATAAAACACACCCTTTTTGTAGATATAATTGATCAGCTTGCTGTCGCTTGCCAATCCAGACGTACCTTTTCCACCATTTTGTTGAGTGCTGCTTGAGTGCTTGAGCCACTTGGAGAACGCTGTGCAAGCTTCGTTCTCTCCAAACTTCCATAGCGATACCTGGCTCAGTTCTCCTGGAAACATCCCCAGAGTCAGAAGGCAAAATAAATCAGAGAGATTGAAATGAGTAACAATGGGACAAGTGAACTGCGAGTTTTTGAGAGAGGAAGAACTCTCTCTCTTCGCTGTCTCTCCTGGGTTCAAATTCCAATGGTGACAAACTGTCATCCGGTGTTTCACAGCAGGGATACATCAATGTGTGCCGTCTCCCGGATTGACATTAAACTGGTTGTTGCATTTGCAGGAATTTCACCCCCTTCCTTCACTCCTCCTCATCCCCCCCACCCTCCCCCTCCATTTAACTCTCCCCCACACCCCTCTTAATATAACTCGTCAGTAAAGTGACGGGTTGTATTTGCTGGTCTTCCAATGAAATTATTGTTTCACAACATCGTGTCTGTATTTCCATTTGCACTTCCCATCGAAGGATGATGGAGATAAGGAGGTGCTTTAAGGAGATTTGGGAAAAGCGAACAAAGTTATCCAAAGAGACAAGATTAATTTTGAAACTGAGGATGAGGCACAAGTATCATTTGGAGTGACTCAGAGTCAATCTCCCCCCCCCCCCCATGCTCCCCTCCCACCACCACCCCTGCACTTCAATGTGGACAGGCAGATGATAACTTAGTCTTATTCCAGGTGTTGTACATAAAAAAGTAAATAAGAAACTCACACTGATGAATGGTGAGTTGTCCTGCGATGTGATCAGCCTTGGAACAGGTGCATGACTTGTGCTAGCCCTGATCCTCCTTAAATACTTTTTAGAATGCTGCAAACAAGACAAAACAAACAACCAATAAACAATATCCTGAGGCTTTGCACCAAAGAGTGTGTCATCCTTTGGAGGGACATTAAGCAGGGTGTCCCATTCTTGCAGTTGTTGGTGGAAGTGAGAGATTCCGTTTCTCTTTTTAAAGATCGTCCATTGTTCCATTCCATGGCAAAAAAAAACTTCATAAATATTGTTGCGGTTCTCGCGAACCGCCATGCATCCAACATAAAGTGGTCCCAAGACAGTTATTCCATCAATATGTCGATAGTCCCTTCCCTTTTGTCTAGCGGGACAACAGGGGCTTCCAAACAATGGACACGACTGCCAACCGAGTTTGCGAGGATCTCATAGCGAAGTTTGCTTATATCATTCCTTCTTCATTTCATTTCTCACTTCATTCCTACTCTTCTTTTCTGATTATTCCTGAGGGAAATCTGAGCCATGTGCACCCTTCGCTGTGAGATGGGTCCTCAGCGAAGGCCAAGCAGGCATTACGCTGGACACCCCTCCGTAGAAAGCACACTCAACACGACGCCCACGCTGCACGGAACACGTACCGAGGAGACGGAAGAAACAGCACTCAAACACCACAGAGCTCCCGTCCTCAAGCGATCCCTCAGTCGATGCCGACAATATTAAAACGACAACCACGCCACGTTTGGCGGGATGCGAGTGTGCAAGGCACAAGTGGCGCGTTCCCCTCAACCCATTTCTGGACTAATTATATCGATCGGGTTTCACCCCGCGCACACGGTAGCAAAATCGGGCAAACACGAGCGCTGGCCACGTGCATAATGGCAGAACTATGCGCACTGTACAGAATGTGCTCGAAGGCAGACCCGTGCGCCACCCGCGACTTTATCGTACAGAGCAGGACACAAATAGACACATCTTGCTGTCTGTGCATGGGTTCGCCATAACATCGTACCTTCGGTCCTCGCTGGCGGCCGCGGACGGCGAGCATCTTCTCGCCTCTGCGGCTAGCGGGGCTGCGATCGGGCGGAAGCATATTGTGCAGCTCAGGCCACGTGGCGCACACGGAGCGGGCACGTTGGCCAGCGCTGGTCGGTGGCGCCCGGGCAGCGTCAGGGCATGGCCTGGGGGTTCTTGCAGGGCGATTCATGGCGCGGAGTTCGGTGTGGGCGATTCGTATCATGTCGTGAGGTCGGAGCAAGACATTTTTGCAGCGTGGGGTTATCTTGCCGGAAATGGAATGTTGCGGTTTCCGGCCATCGCGGCAGTCAGAGCGCCCGATCGGGTGACGTACGCAACACTTTGTGGGGCCCCCACGCCAATGGGGCCTATAAAGGTCCGAGCAGAGCCAATCCTCTCTCTCTCTCTCTCTCTCTCTCTCTCTCTCTCTCTCTCTCTCTCTGCCTTGCCTCCCGCTGAAGCTGTTCTTCGACTCCGTACGTCATCACCTCGACGACTCCTTCTGTCGTCATCGCTGGACTCCTCCTCCTCTTCTCCGCACACATGACGCTGACTCCACCCACCCACACACCTGGATCCACCTACCACTCTGCACACTCGCTCTGGACTCCACCCTCCCACTCAAGCCCCTTATTCACGCCCACGGTCTCGACGCGAGCTGCCCGAAGCAAGAGGCGACGCGCCAGCTATCAGGGGGGTACCGCGCCACAGAGCACTTCCCCCCAAAAGTATTGGTGGCACGTTCGGGTACCGCGTATCAATTATACAAAGGTACCGAGAGACCAGAGCCTCAACTCCTCTCCTGTCTTGCTTCACTTCCCCTTCATCGGGTTTTCTGTTTCTGTGTGTGTGCGTGTCCTGGCACCTGTCTATACAAGTAAGTCTGCACAAGATTGATATTATTCTTTTCGGGTTCGGTCTACTCTGCGTCCGCTTTCATAAGTTGCTTGTTATTGCCGCACCACACCTTTCTTCCCTGTCTCTGCACAACACACCCCAATAAAACTATTCCCTGAACCACATACTTTCACTCACCCCATTGAAAATAAATTATTATTATAAATGTTCTCTACTCGTTTTTGTCTTTTCCTTAATTGATCCAGCATGGTCTGAGTCCTAGTTTAGCCGGGACTTTATTCCCAACAATCCGTTCCTTTCAGCCGGTACGTCCATGGCAGTGTCGCTCGGCTGCATCCAATCCGGTAAAGTGATCCGGTCCGGTAGAGTGACCGGTTCGGACAAAGTGTACTGAGGGCGTGTTCCCCGGTAATTAAATCACGTGGTTATTTTTAGGTAACCGGATTAACTAGACGGATGGTCGAAATCGGTCGAGGGTCGTCGAAATGTCAAAGTCAAAGTCACGTGAGCTTAAATCTTCCGTAACACGTGTCACCGATCGGAAAAAAGTGACGAGTGGCAAACCCAGTGATGCAGAGCGCGCGCAGACAGCTCCCATTTGGTCCGATCGATCGAGGTCCGTTCGAATCGGTCAAAGGTCAAAGTCACGGGAGCTTAAACGTCCGTAACACGTCAGAGCCGAAGTCGAAAAAGTGACGCGTGGCACCACGTGAGGACAGAGAGGGCGGCGCGCAGAGACGCTCCCATTTGGTCCGAAATCGTCGAGGCGGCGAAATCGTCAAAGGTCAAGGTCACGGGAGCTAAACGTCCGTAACACGGTCAGCCCGAGTCGAAAAAAGTGACGAGTGCACAAACGTGAGCAAGGAGGGCGGCGGCAAGAGACGCTCCATTTGGTCGAAATCGTCGAGGTCGCGAAAATCGTCCAAGGTCAAAGGCACGGGAAATGCTAAACGTTCCGTAACACGGCAGCCCGAGTCGGAAAAAGTGAAAGAGTGGACCAACGGGATGCAAGGAGGGCGGCGCGCAGAGACGCCTCCCATTTTGGTCGAAATCGGATAAGACGTCGTCGAAAAACGGAAAAAAGAGTCAAAGGAACACGATAACGCCGTAAAAAACGAGTCCAGCCGAGGTCCGAAAAAGTGAAGAGTGCACCACGTGACAGGAGGCGGAGCGCGCAGAGACGCCACATTTTGGGTCGAAATCGGTCGAGGCGTCGAAATCGGTCAAAGGTCAAAGGTCACGGGCTTAAACGTCCGTAACACGTCAACCGAGGTCGAAAAATGAAGAGTGGACAACGGATGCAGTGGCGGCGCGCATAGAGCTCCATATTGGTCAGAAACGTCCCGAGTCTCGAAATCGCTCCAAAGGTCAAAAGTCACGGGAGCTAAACGTCCGTAACAGTCAGCCCCAGTCGGAAAAAGTGACGAAGTGCACCACGTGATGCAGGAGGGCGCGCGCAGAGACGCTCCCCATTTGGCCGAAATCCGGCGAGGTCGCGAAATCGGTCAAAGTCAAAGTCACGGACTTAAACGCCGACACGGTCAGCCTAGGTCAGAAAAAGTGACCAGGCACACGTGAGCAGGAGGCGGCGCGCCAGAGACGCCCCATTGGCGACCTCGAGTCTCGAAACGTCAAAAGGTCAAAGGTCACGGACTAAACTCTAACACGGTCACCGAGTCGAAAAAAAGGAGATGGCACCAAACGTGATGCAGGAGGCGGCGGCGCAAGACCGCCCCATTTTGGGGTCGAAAATTCGGTCGAGTCGTCGAACGGTCAAAGAAAGGTCCCGAGCACCAACTCGTAACACGGGTCAGCCGAGTCGGAAAAAGTGACATGCACCAACGTGATGAGGAGGGCGCGCGCAGAACGCTCCCATTTGGTCGAAATCGGTCGAGTCTCGAAATCGGTCACGTCAAAGTCACGGAGCTTAAAACGCCGAAACACGGTCCAGACCGAGGTCGGAAAAAGTGAACGAAGTGCACGCAACGGGATGCAGGAGCGCGCGCAGAGACCCCCATTTTGGTCGAAATCGTCGAGGTCGTCGAAATCGGGGCAAAGTCAAAGTCACGGGAGACTAAACGTCCGTAACACGCCAGCGCCGAGTCGAAAAAGTGAACGAATGAGCACCACGTGATGAGGAGGCGCGCGCAGAGACGCTCCCGATTTTGGTCGAAATCGGTCGAGGCTCGTCAAACGTCAAAGTCAAAGGTCACGGGAGCTAAAACGCGTAACACGGTCAGCCGAGGTCGGAAAAATGACGATGCCACCACGTAGTGCACGGAGGCGGCCGACCAGAGACGCTCCGTGTGGTCGAAAATCGTCGAAGGTCGCGAAATGTCAAAGTCAAGGTCACGGAAGCTTAAACGTCCGTAACACGTCCAAGCCAGGTCGAAAAAGTGACGAAGTGGCACACGCGTGAAGCAGAGGCCGCGCCAGAGAAGCTCCCATTTTGTCGAAATCGGCGAGTCGCGAAATCGGTCAAAGTCAAAAGGTCACGAGCTAAACGTCCGTAAAAACAACGTCAGCCGAGTTCGGAAAAATGATCTGATTTGGCACGCACTGCAGAGGCGGCCGCGCAGAGACGCTCCATGTTGTCGAATCGTCGAAGTCGTCGAAATACGCCAAAAATAGAGAAAGTCACAGAAGCTAAACGTCCGAACACGGTCAGCCGACCGGTCGGAAAAGTGAAGAAAGTGCACCACGGATGCAGGAGGGCGGCGCGCAGAGACCTCCCATTTTGGTCGAATCGGTCGAGTCGTCGAAATCGAGGAATCAAAGGCAAGGTCACGGAGCTTAAACGTCCGTAAACACCGGAAGTCAGCCGAGGTCGGAAAAAGCGAAGAGGCACCACGTGATCGAAGGCGCGCGCAGAGACCTCCATTTGGTCGAAATCGTCGAGTCGCGAAAATCGCAAAAGGTCAAAGGTCACGGGAGCTTAAAACTGCCCGTAACGGTCAAGCCGAGGTCGAAAAAAGTGTACGATGGCACCAACGTGAAATCCAGGAAGGGCCGAGCGCGCAGAGACGCTCCCATTCGTCGAAATCGTCGAGGTCGTCGAAAAAAAAAATCGTCAAAGGTCAAATAGGTACGGAGCTTAAACGTCCGTAACACGGTCAGCCGAGGTCGGAAAAGGAAGATGGCACCACTGATGCAGAACGGCGCCAGAAGACGCTCCCTTTGGTCGAAATCGGTCGAGGTCGTCGAAAATCGTCAAAGTCAAAGTCACGGGAAGCTTAGAACGTCCTAAACGGTCAGCCGAGTCGGAAAAGTGAAAGAGTGGCACCACGTGAGCAGGTAGGGCGGCGCGCAGAGACCTCCCATTTTTGTCGAAATCGGTCCGAGGTCGTTCGAAAGCGTCAAAGGTCAAAGGTCAAGGGAATTAAACGTCCGAACACGGTCCAGAACCGAGGTCGGAAAAGTGAGAGTGCACCACGTGATGCAGGACCGCGGCGCGCGCAGAGACCCTCCCATTTGGTCGCCAAATCGGTCGAGGTCGTCGAAATCGGTCAAAGTCAAAGGTCACTCGAGCTTAAACGTCCGTAAACACGCAGATCTAGGCGAAAAAGGAAGAGTGGAACACGAGCAGGAGGGCGCCGCAGAGAACGCTCCATTTTGGTCGAAAATCGTCGAGGTACGAACTCGGTCAAAGGTCAAAAGGTCACGGAAGCGTAAACGTCCGTAACACGGTCAGACCCAAGAGTCGGAAAAAAGTGAACCGAGTGCACCCACGTGAATGCAGGAGGCGGCCGGCAAGCAGACCGCCCCCCATTTTGGCGAAACCGGAGGTCGAAGGTCGTCCGAAATCGGTCAAAGTCAATGTCACGGGAAGCTAAACGTCGGAAACACGGTCAGCGAAGGTCGGGTAAAAGTGACGAGTGGCACCGACGTGATGCAGGAGGGCGGCGCGCAGAAACGCTCACAATTTGGTCGAAATCGTCGAGTCGTCGAAATGTCAAAGGTCAAAGGCACCGGAGCTTATAACGTCCGTAACACGTCAGACGAGTCGAAACAAGTGACGAGTGGCAACCAACGTGATGCAAGGAGGGCGGCGCGCAGAGACGCGCCCATTGGTCGAGAATCGTCGAGTCGCGAAATCGGTCAAAAGCAAAAGGTCACGGAGCTAAAACGTCGCGTAACACGGTCACCGAGGTCGGAAAAAGTGAAGAGTGGCACCACGTGATCAAGGAGGGCGTGGGCAGAGACTCCCATTTTGTCGAAATCGGTCGAGTCGTCGCAAATCGCAAAGGTCAAAGTCACGGGAGCTTAAACTTCCGTAAACACGGTCACCGACGTCCGAAAAAGTGAGGATGGCACCACGTGATCATGGAGGGCGGCGCGCAGAGACCGGCTCCCATTTGGTCGAAAATCGGTCGAGTCGTCAAAATCGGTCACGGTCAAATCACGGAGCTAAACGTCCCGTAACACGGTCATGCCGAGATCCGGAAAAAAGTGACGCAGTGCACCACGTGACGGCAGGAGGGCAGGGCGCGCAGGAAAAAGACCTCCCATTTGGTCGAAATCGCGTCGAGGGCGTCCGAAATCGGTCAAAGGTCAAAGTCAACGGAAAGCTTAAACGTCCGTAACACGGTCACCGAGGTCGAAAAAAGTGACGAGTGGCAACAAACGTGATGAGGAGGGCGCGCGCAGAGACGCTCCATTTGGGTCGAATCCGGTCGAGGTCGTCGAAATCGCAAAGGTCAAAAGCACGGAGCTAAACTCCGTAAACACGGTCAACCGAAGTCGGAAAAAGTGACAGTGGCACACGTGAGGGCAGGAGGGCGGCGCGCAGAGACCGCCTCCCATTTTGGTCGAAATCGTCAAAAGGTCGTCAAAATCGGTCAAAAGTCAAAGTCACGAACTTAAACGTCCGTAACACGTCAGCCGTAGTCGGAGAAAAAGTGAGGAGTTGGCACCACGTGATGCAGGCAGGGCGCGGCGAGAGACGCCCCTTTGGTCGAAATCGTCCGAGGTCGTTCGAAAACGTCAAATAGTCAAAGGTCACGGGAGCTTAAACGTCCGTAACACGGTCAGCCGAAGGTCGGAAAAAGTGACGATTGCACCACGTGATGCCCAGGAGGGCGGCGCGCAGAGACGCTCCCATTGGGAGTCGGAAATCGTACGAGTCGTCGAAATCGGTCAAAGTCAAAGTCACGGAGCTAAACTCCTAAACACGGTCAGCAAAGTCGAAAAAGTGACGAGGGCACACGTGAGGCAGGAGGGCGGCCGCGCAGAGACCTCCCCAATTTTGTCGAAATCGGTCGAAGGTCCGGTCGAATCGGTCAAAGGTCAAAGGTCACGGAGCTTAAGACGTAAACGTAACACGTCAAGCCGAGGTCGGAAAAAGTGACGAGTTTGGCACCTAACGTGATGCAGGAGGGCGGCGCGCAGAGACGCTCCCCATTTTGGGTCGAATCGGTCGAGGTCGTCGGAAAATCGGTCAAAGGTCAAAGGTCACGGGAAGCTAAACGTCCGTAACACGTCAGTCCAGGTCGGAAAAAGTGACGAAGTGGCACCACGTGAGCAGAGGGCGGCGCGCAGAGACGCTCCATTTTGTCGAAATAACGGTCGAGGTCGTCGAAATCGTCAAAGGTCAAAGGTCACGGGAGCTTAAACGCGCGTAACACGGTCAGCCGAGGTAAGGAAAAAGTGACGAGTGGCAGCAAACACGTGATGCAGAGGCCGGCGCGCAGAGAAGCCCATTTTTGGTCGAATCGCGGTCGAGGTTCGTCGAAATCGTCAAAAGGTCAAAGCACGGGAGCTTAGAACGTCCGTAACACATCAGCACCGAGGTCGAAAAAAGTGGGACAGAGTGGCACCGCACGTGATGCCAGGAGGGCGGCGCGCAGAGACGCTCCCTTTTGGTCGAAATCGGTCGAGGTTGTCGAAAAATCGGTCAAAGGTCAAAGGTCACGGAGCTTAAACGTCCGTAACACGGTCACGAGGTCGGAAAAAGTGGAAGAGTGGCAACCAACGTGATGCAGGAAGGGCGGCGCGCAGAGACGCTCCCATTTGGTCGAAAGCTGTCCGAGGTCGTCGAATCGGTCAAGGTCAAGAGGGTCACAGGGAGCTTAAACGTCCGTAAACACGGTCAGCCGAGGTCGGGAAAAAAGTGAAGAGTGGCACCACGTGATGCAGGAGGGCGGCGCGCAGAAGACGCTTCCAGTTGTCGAAATCGTCAGGGTCGTCGAAATCGGTCAAGTCAAGTCAACGGAAAAAAAAAAAGGGAAAAAAAAAAAAGCTTAAACGTCGTAACCACGGTCAGCCCGAGTCGAAAAAGTTGACGAGTGCACCAGACGTGATGCAGAGGGGGGGCGCGCAAGACGCCCCCAATTTTGGTCCGAAATCGTCGAGTCGTCGAATCGTGTCAAAGGTCAAAGGTCCGGGGAGCTAAAACGTCCGTAACACGGTTAGCCGAGGGTCGAAAAAGTGAAGAGTGGCACCACGTTATGCAGGAGGGCGGCGCGCAAGAGACGCGCCCATTTGGTCGAAATCGGTCGAGTGGTCGTCGGAAATCGGCATAAAGGTCAAAGTCACGGGAGCTTAAAATCGATCGTACACGGTCAGCCGAGGTCGCGAAAAAAAGTGAAGAGTTGCACCACGTTGATGCAGAGGGCGGCGCGCAGAGACGGCTCCCATTTGGGTCGAACGAGTCCGAGCGTCGAAATCGTCAAAGTCAAAAGGTCACGGGAGCTAAACGTCCGTAAACACGGTCAGCACGAGGCGAAAAAGTGACGAGTGGCAACCAGGTGATGCACAGGAAGGCGGCGCGCAAGACGCTCCCATTTTGTCGAAATCGTCGAGGTCGCGAAAAATCGTCAAAGGCTCAAAGTCACCGGAGCTTAAACTTCGAACACGTCAGCCGAGCCGGAAAAAAGTGAACGAGTGGGCACCACGTGATGCAGGAGGGCGGCGGCAAGAGACGCTCCCATTGTCGAATATCGGTCGAGTCGCGAAATCGTCAAAAGGTCAAAAGTCACGGGAGCGTTAAACGTCGTAACACGGTGCAGCCGAGTCCGAAAGTGACGAAGTGGCAACCACGTGATGCAGAGGGCGGCGCGCAGAGACGCTTCCCATTTTTGGTCGAAAATCGGTAGAGTCGTCAAATCGGTCAAAGGTCAAAGGTCACGGGAGCTTCAACGTCCGTAACACGGTCACACGAGGTCGGAAAGTGAGGAGTGGATCCACGTGATGCAGGCAGGCGCGCGCAGAACTCTCCCATTTGGTCGAAAATCGTCGAGGTCGGTCGAAATCGGTCAAAGGTCAAAGGTCACCGGAGCTAAACGTCCGTTAACACGGTCAGCCCAGGTCGGAAAAAGTGACAAAGTGGCACCACGGAAATGCAGGAGGGCGGCGGCGCAAGAGACGCTCCCATTTTGGTCGAAATCGTCCTAGGTCGTCGAAATCGGTAAAAAGGTCAAAGGGTCAAACGGTAGCTTAAACGTCCGTAACACGGTCCAGCCGATGGTCGAAAAAGTGATCGCGTGGCACCAACGTGATGCAGGAGGGCGGCGCGCAAAGAGACGCCCCCATTTTGGTCGAAAATCGGTCGAGGTCGTCGAAAATCGGTCAAAGGTCAAATGTCCACGGAGCTTAATACGTCCGTAACACGGTCCAGCCGAGGTCCGGAAAAAGTGACGATGGCACCCACGTGATGCAGGAGGGCGGCGCGCAGAGACTGCTCCCATTTTGGTCGAAATCGAGGTCGAGGTCGTCGAAATGGTCAAAGTCAAAGTCACGGAACAAAAGAAAAAGGGC
>CM068953.1:35493046-35505948 GCA_035128595.1 Eptatretus atami | reverse complement strand
AATAGACACCTCAAATTTCTTCATTTCATCTGTATCAAGCAGTTTTACTCAATGATTTGTACTCGTATTCGTGGATTTCTTTGCAGAAACGAGTTCCTGGGTCTTGTAAGACAACTAACCATGCCTCGCAACCAGGGAGCACACGAACTTTCCGATTTTCAAAGAGGACGAATTGTTGGCCCATCGGAAGGTGAGAAATTTAAATTTACCAACACGAGTGACAGAGATTGATTGGCATGATCGTGAAGGGTGGAGATCAGTGACCAGCGTCAAAATAGAGCCTCAGACAAACAATGGAATCAAATCCCGCTTCGGGGATACAACAAGATGCGATTGTGGACTTCACAGACTTCACACAGCGCACGAGAATACAAGGATAAATCCTCATATACTGTTCTACCACGTCGATCACGATGGGACAAGAAAAAGGCAAATATAGGTCGCTACATATACAAGTATACAAGCGGATACGTTGATGAACAAACTCCCCGTGTGAATAGCAGAAATTTGCCGAGGAGTAGTTACTTAAAAGACTCAAGACTGAAAAACAGACCAGCAACGTGCGCGACTAAAATCATCCCAATCAGTCTACTGATGCTGGACATGAGACGAAAGGAGAAAGACTAATTTTCTTAGACAATCGAGTAATCCAACAAACCAAATTCAAACAGGAGATAGAAGTGGGACTGAGACAATGGCGTTCAGAACTCTTAGAGTTTTGGTCAAGCTCGTAATTCATTTTTAGAGTAGATCCAATTTCCAATTTCGACAGTGGACAAACGTATTGTATGGAAGACTCTCCATCAAGAGTTTTCATTGAAACGCGATTGCCGACCAACGCTCAAAATTCGACAGGAATGGTCTGTTTAGTGACTGGTCGGGCGGGCAAGGCAATTCTGAGGCACTCTGGTACGATCCTCCTGAGAGCTTGTAGAAGTGTGTTGCAGCAACAATCTAGAGCGTACATACATTTCCTATCTATGAGGGAGGGAGGACTTTGTGTCAGAAAATGGTCAAGAACACGTTACTCACTGCTATGAACAGAATCGTGAGCTACTAGAACTAAAACTGCAATAAAGACAAGAGAAGGCAGGACAGCAGATGTAGAGACATCAAAACCGCGACTAAACTCCATGGCATAAGTCCTCCTAATCTGACATGGATGTCCAATTAACCACTCTTGGGAACAAAATTGGAAATCGAGTGAGTTGGAGAAAGTACAGGAAACACAACATCACTAATGCAGCCAAGAAAATAGGTAGATCCTCACACAAAGCATCGAACTGGAAAGAACTACAAAAGAGAAATTTCAAGAAACCATCGAACATAGTTCTATGATTGAAGAAGTAACACGCATCGAAAATACATGCAAAAAGGAAGACTCTTCACAACATAAATCGTGAATAGTATCTAAAATCCAATGGATATAAATAGTTACATAGAAAAAACATTATTAAATTAAATCATGGTGTCAATTAATACTATATCGTCATGACTTCTACCAGCTATAGATAAAAACCACACACTTGTATTGAATAATGAATAACAAACCGAAGTGTGATTATATCCTTTGTTAACACACACTAGATTTGGGAATTGAGTGTTATTTATGGAGTCACTATAGTGATTAACTCATCTTTGATATTTCGAAGGAGTGTAATTTTCAAATACCTTGTGTTAAAAAACAACAGACCACTTGTTTTGGACGACAGACTGTTCTTTTTTTAAACGTCCGCCAAACTATCGACGGAGAGATGGCACCGAGCAGAGCTTACTTATTTCAACATCCGATCCGTTGTTTAGTTGATATAGTTCCTTGTGAAACAACAGTAAATTACAGGAGCAAAAAACAACCACGACATCTAGGAGGATTATACGACAGAAACATTACTGGGCGTGGGGGAATTCAGTAAATGTGTCAATGAGAATATCTCATTAGAATTTTGGATTTGTAACCATAAGTCCAATATAAGCAGATAGATATGGCGAGACATTTTGGAAAAACTATATTTGAATTATTACTAGTTTTTTATGCATTTCATACACTGTATTATATGTGATTTTACAAACAACAAACCAAAAAAAATAAATACATCGTTAGATGAAAAAAACAAAAATTTTGAGCAACTGGTATATATTACTTAAAATTCTCGAATTTAATTGCATAAAGATATGTGATTATTGAAATTTATGCATTTCTACATGTTTTAAGTGATAATCTACCACGCACAACATAAAAAAATCTTGTTTGACGAAAAAAAAAAAACCAGATAATTTGCAAACTGTTATGTTATACATAATAAATTATAACGAAATTTTTGTATTTTATTGGAATGTTCCTTGCACAATGCGGTCATCTAGTTTCGTTTCAAATCGTGATTACAGAAGTAGAGTGATAGATCCGTTTTGATACAATTTAATATCAGGTACAATTACAGGCTTCACAACTTAAAGATGAACCCAAGCAGTATGGCGGAACTAAGAGATTTTGCAACATTCTAGCACCGGGCTCCCCTCATAGATTAGTGCTTGTGTTATGAAACCAAATCCTTTGTTTGATCCAAGAGTAGCTATTCATATCCTTGATGTTAAGCAAGATACCCATGGTTTGGAAGAGAGATGTTTATTAACAATCCTTGTGTTCAACACTCTTGTTATTGATGACGAAAGATTGTTTTCGAAATCCTACAGTGCGTATAAACACTAACATTAGAATTAATAAAAGAGTGTTTTATAATACCGACGTTGATGATAACAAAACCTATTTGTTATGTAGAGTGATTTTATACTTAGTGTTAAACCACCACACATTTTGATCACTACGGTAGATGAATGTACATCTTATTCTTCGTGATCAACAACCTTAGGTTATAGATAACGAGTGTTTTAATCCCTTGATGTTAACACACATTCTTGTTGATACGAGTGTTTTTATCCTGTGTTAACACACATCAATTAGCTTTGATACGAGTGTTTTGATCCTTGTGTAACAACACTTAGTATTGGAGAGGGTGTTTTTTTATCGTTGATGTTTAAGCAACACCTCTGTATTGGAAGGAAGTGTGTTTATCATTGGTGCTTCAACTCTTGTTTGTACACGAGTGATCTTTTTAATCTCTTGGTTGGATTAACACACACTTGTATGGAAGGAGTGTATTTATCTTGTGTTAACGAACACCATTTGTTTGGAAGGAGTGTTTTTATTTGTGTTACCACAGCCCTAGTTATGATACCCGAGATGTTTTAAAATTCACTTGTGTTATAACACACCTTGTTTGCTACGAAGTGTTTTTATCCTTGATGTTAACACCCAATGACAAAAAGCACTCCAATGTTTTGGAAGGAGTGTTTTTATTCCTTGTGTTACACACCCCAAGTTGTTTAGGAAGGGAGATGATTATCCTTGTGTTAACAGACCTTGTTTCGGAAGGAAGTGTTTTATATTCTTGTGTTAAACACAGCAACAACACCAAACACAAACCCCTTGCTAATCTAGCAAGCGCAGATCTATATAATCTTTGTAGTTAACAAACCTTAGTTTGATAACAAACGGTATTAATACATATAATTCATGATATACACAACACTCTAGATTTTGAAAAGAAAAAGTGTTTTATCATTACCTAAATAGTTACTCAAACACCAAATTTGACCTTGCAGATACGCAGTGTTTTATCCTAGTGTGAACACACCCTAGCAATTCGAGTGTGTATAATCCTTGTGTTAACAATACCATCAGTTTCGATAGAGTGTTTTTAATCCTTGTGTAAACATTTGATTTGGAAGGCAGCTGATTTTTTATCCTTGTTGTTTAACACACTTGTTTGATAGGAAGGAGTGTTTTTAATCCTTGTGTTAACAACTCTTTGTTTCATACGAGTGTTTTTATCCTATCTAGTGTTACGCCTCTTAGTTTGATACGAGTGTTTTTAAATCTTGTGTATAACACACTCTTGTTTGGAAAGGAGTGTAATATTTCTATGATCCTTGTTGTTAAAGCACACTCTTCGTTTGATAACGAAGTGTTTTTATCCTGTGTAACACACTCCTTCAGTTTGATCGCAAGTGTTTTTATCATCTGTGTTAAACACACTGTTTTATTGGAAGGAGTGTTATTTTCTCCTTGATTATTAACACACTGCTGTTTGTAAGATGTTTTTTATCTTGTGTTAAAGCCACTTGTATATTGATACGGAGTGTCTTTATCTTGTGTTAATTTAACACAGCTATAGTTTGGAAGGAGGTTTTTAAATACACTATGTGTTTACCATAAACCACCTTTAGGTATATGATACGAGTTTTTTATCCTTTGTTAACACACCTTGTTTGATACGAGTGTTTTTCTATGTTGTTAATCACACCTTATGTTTGATAATCGAAGTGTTTTTTTAATCCTTGTGTATAACACACCCTTGTTTGTATAAGAGTGTTTTTTTATCCTTGTGTTAACACACCCATTGCTTTGATTACGGAAATGTTTATTTATCCTGTGTTAACAACCTTTGTTTGATACGAGTTTTTTAATCCTGTGTTAAACCCCTTGTTTGTACGAGTGTTTTTTCCTTGTTAACACACCCTTGTTTGATCTGAGTGTTTTACCTTGTAGTTAACACTTTGTTTGATACTGAGTGTTTTTATCTTGTGTTAACACACTTGTAGGAGGTGTGTTTTTATCTGTGTTAACCACCTTGTTTGAAGGAAGTGTTTATAATCCTGTGTTAAACCCTTTTGATAAGAGTGTTTTTATCTTGTGTTAACCACCCTTAGTTTGAATACGAGTGTTTTTTATACTATGGGTGTAACGACACTCTTGTTTGATACGAGTAGGTATTTTATCTATTGTGTTAAACACTATGTATGGAAGGAGTGTTTATAATCCTTTTGTGTTTACACACCTTGTTTGGGAAAAGGAGGTTTTTTATCCTGTGTCACACCCTTAGTTTTGATAGAGATGTTTTTTTATACCTGTGTTAACAAATCCTTGTTTGGGAAGGAGTGTTCTTTATCTTGTTTGGGAGAAGTGAACTCGTCTGAATAAGGAAGTTTGCATCGCATACAGATTGTGTTCCAGCTCAGCCCAGTTCTAAGAGATTAAGGATGACATACTCAAGGACCGTTGATCTGAAACTTCTGTGAAGAAAAATAAAGAATAAAATAAAAATAATCTAAACAAATTACTTTCGTCGTCGACTCTTGAGCATCTGAACGAGGACTTAGTAAATACGAGTTCTCTCGGAGTTTATTTTTGTAAAATGCATTTGTCTGCAGGAGGTGAACACATAACAGATTTAACATGATTAAAGTAGAAACAAAAGGAAGCAGAGAGTAAGGTCAGCACTATTCTAGCAATCGGCAGCTTGGGTACAGTATGTTTCAGGAGGTCAAAGGAGCTACAACGTGTTGCTTGAAGCTCAGTGTTCAAGATCACAGAAGTAGTGGAGTCCGTGGAGAAGTTGTGTGTATCTTCAACTGATTACATGGGTAGCTTTGTCACGTTGGTTACTTGTTTGAATAATAACATTGCTAGTTTAAATAACTAACAACGCAAAACGGACATCTCCATCGTTCACATATACTCCAATTATGAAGAACAAATTGACAAACAGAACCATTACATAAATAATTAATTCATCCACTCTGCCCTCTCAACAACAATATGAACAGATGCTTCAAGGAAGAGTAGTTTTCCCTAACCATTTGGAACATCTTTTACATTCGGACCCTTCACTAACTTCTACTTCTGATATATTAAAGTGAACGTGATACTGGGAGAGTGTCGACAAAGAGGATCCTAGCAATGTAAACAGGGTTAATAAGTTCGTTTAAACTTAAGTAAAATCTTCGAGACAACAATAAACATCCTGGTGTATCACAGGAAGCGAGCAAGCAATGTGTTCGTCCTCGTGGATGTTAATCTGGTTGTCTGTCTGCTAACTGGTTTGTGCATCTAAAGCCCAAGCCTCTTTGTAAGTTCACTAACATCCGAATAACTTTAATGTCTCTCTGACATCCAACGGGGAAGGCAAAGGCAAACCACCTGGTGATCATCCTTATCTTGGACTTCTTTGACACTGAAATACTTCGAACAGAGCAGACAGACAGGAGTTCTCACGGCAGCTCAAACGTCGACGTCCAATGATGGGACAGGTGATGGTTTTGAGTCAGTCTCCTTTCTATTCACTGTTGTTGCAAACACCGTGTCTGAACAATCGCATGGGCGATATGGGATCAAAGTGAATAAGAAGGGTTGAACGGCTATGAGGTGAGCGTAAGCGGCTCGCTGGGAAATGATAGACACGTGTACTACCGCTGTTCATAAATTCAGAATCTTCACCAAGATGTAAATCATTCATCCTTCACACACACTCAAGAGTAACAAGTAATTCAAGTACAAGATATACAGTAGCATGGTTACAGTATGACATACAGGTGGGTGAACAGTAATGGATATCAGTAATATAATATTAAACTTACACCACTACAGTACATTGGATATAACAGGGCAAGCTTAATACAGTGCATAGATAACAGTACATAAGTATATGGTAACATGTATAACAGTACTAGTGGAATATAACGAATACATAAGATATAAGTAATTGCATACAGAGATAGTATACCATTACAATGATATCAATAATAGTATACAGGTAAACAAGGAACGGTATCAGTAATAATATAGCAGTACATGGATAATAACAGGTACATGATAATGCGGTCATATGGAATATACGTAATAGAATATACAGTACATAGATGTACTCGGATACATGGGATGTACAGACAATTAGCTGACCGTACATGGTGTAACAACCCCGTACATAGATAACAGCACAAGATGTCAGCATGGGAATACATTGTAATAGTCGTTACGGCTGTGGAAATTGCAAACACATAAAGGTCCATGAGGTGAAGGTATATTCCCTGAAGTAAATGCTCCGTAGTTAGCAACCATTGTCTAGAGGATTATGTGATTCTTCGGAAGCTGCGATACTTTGAGTTAGGTCGCTTTCATGTCTTGCTTTATTTTGAACGCAACAACACTACTAACATACAGACAACGGCTAACCACGCACGACTCTAAAGCAAACGCCATAAGCACAGACCCTCACAACACAGCCACATCTCACCACGACTACCCTATACCCAACGAACGCCATCCTACAGCTGGGGATAGGTCTCTACGTAGACGGTTTGCGCGAATTAGCAAAGCGTGCATGGAGGTGGAGGGAAGAGAGGGACGCCCTTTCGAGCCTCCGTAAGAGGAAGGTGGAATTGCCGAGAAAATGAGAGGCGTGGAGCAGGACGAGGAATTATAAAATAAGCCAGACGGAGAGTAATAATTCGCAAGTATATATATCTTCTTCGTCGATAGCTCTCTGTTGGGAGGTTCTTTGGTGTCTCCGAGGCGTCGAGAGGCCGGTGGGGCGGAGCGCGAGGCGCGGCGGAAGAGAGCTGCGGACCACGGGGAGTGAGGTCGCCAAGGACTTACACCACAGGAGTCGATTCATTTCTTTTGGTTTGTGTAACAGTGTGCGTGTTTGGCGCCAGATGTCTCATCTAGTGAATTGTGTAAGTGGTTGTGTTCGCGTTATGTAAGCAACGAGACTGATAATCTGCGCCTTTTTGTTCTATGTGATATGTGCATTCTGACTTGCTATCGTAGATGCTTTGTGTCTCGTCGTGTAATAAATGAACATTGTGTAATTCTCCCCGATGTCCGTGCGTCTTCCTTCGTTGGTCCTCCTCTTGTTTTCACGGAAGGGTTCGTCGTGGGCGCGGGCCGGCCGGATAAATAATCTGAACGCTAGGCCGACCGATAACACGTCTGGGTATTAATCCGTTAGCCGGAACGGCGTTAAGCGGATGTGTCCGAAGTCGGCCCGTTGGGAGGATAACAACCACCGGTAGGCTTCCGGTGGCGGGTATTAGGTAAATGCCTTTCGGCGATTTTCACCTATTCGCGCGGGTCGAATGCGGACTGGTTTGGTGAGGCGGAAGGTCAGCCCGTGACTGGATTCCGCGTTAGCCGGAAGGTCAGACTGAATTGTCCGTACCCGTGGGCGAGGCGGTCGCGATTCGAGGTCGTGCCGATCGCACGCCGACGGGCGGAATTGCACACTGGTGTACAGAGATCACGCGGGAAAATAACCTCTGTTCCAGCTAAATTCTAGGGAATCAGTCAGGGGTGCGAAAGAGCGACCCCGTTCCCTCAATAGCGCGAGCTAAATTAACCTTAGTGGAATAAAGATGGGTCCAAGGGAGCGGGTGCCGGGTAAAATCGTATATGGTGTAGTAAATGTAGATAATGGCCCGGGAAGTAATCACTTGTTGTAAGTTGAATCACGAGGGAGCTACCCTAATCTGAGCATAGGACTTTGCGCAACTGGATCGCATAATGCGGGCGATGCGCCCTCAATAAGCAGCAGGAGCGAGCGCTTAGATTATGGTCTGGAATGGCGCACACACCAGCGAGCGCTCCAGCAGAATCGCTTCAAGACACGTGGTATATGGCAGGTGAAGAACAGGCGGACATTAGACGGGCCTCAAACGTTGGAAGGAAAAAATGTGAACATATGGGGAAGTTGGACAATTGAAGGAAGAGATAGAAAGGCAATGCAGGAAGGGAAAGCTAGACTGGAAGATAAAAAGAGGGAGAGAGACAGTGGAGAAAAGGTGATGGAAAGAACTTACAGGCTGGAAAAGTCTGAACAGTTACAAAGACTGAGGAAGAATTGAGGAGGAAGGAGAAAGGAAACAAGCTAGAAAGGAAACGCACAAGGATGAGGAATTGGATATGAGCAAGAGGTAGAAAGTCATTTGAAATAAGAAATCCTGGAAAGGGGAGATTAGATGGAAAAGTTAATGAGCAGAAAAAACTAAGAATACAGCAAAAAAAGGGACGAATTGAGGGGGAAGCATGAAAGAAGAGATGTAAATGAGTAATGAAGCATGCAATTGAGGGAGGAATTAGAACAAAACTTCTGAGTTACAAAACGGCTGAGATGGGAGAGAGAAGAACGAGAGCAGAGAATGAGAACGTAAGGAACCACACGGTAAAGATCGACGCTGGAAGCAAGGCCAGATTAAGATGAGATGCAGAAAGAGTAATGATGGAAGAGAAGAGGAAATCGATCAATGGAAGGAACACGAAGATTGCCAAATGAGGACAAGAAAGAAGTGAATGGAATTACAAAAAAAGGATGAGACAGGAGAAAGAATTGTAGTTGAAGAATTAATGAGATTGCGACGAGGACAAGACGACGTGGCATAAAACTGAAAGAAGTATGAATTTGAACTGAACGACAAAGGAAAAAAATAAAAATATAGGGGTGGAATACGAGAAGTTGAAGGAGAAACGAATGAGCAGGAAGGAGAAATGAGAGATTGAAGGAAACAACGAGACTTGGGAGAGAGAAGAGGAGAGGAAAATGGATGAAAACAAAGAACATGAAAGCCAGAGGTTGACAATTGAAAGAAAAAGGCAAGGACTGGAGTTACGAGGAGATAGACAAAGAACAGCGAATGAAACAAGGAAAGAAATGGCCAATTGAAAGAACAGTAGAGATGGAAAATGAAGAGCATGAGGAAGAGTGGGAGAGAAAACATAAAACTATACGAGATTTGAAACTTAAAGAACTGAGGTAAGAGTGAAATTGAAGACCAGAGAATGGAGGACTCCAGAAGACAGAAACTAATAAATGCTTAAAAGAACGAGGTGAGGATGGGAGGGAGAGAAGAACCAATTAAGATGGAAAGCAAGGATGAGGTAATGCGGGATACTGAAAGAGCAGGAGTGAAACAGAGGGAAGGACGGGAAGCGACTAAGGAGAAAGAAGGTTGACTATGTAAAAGATACGGGAAAGAGCAGAAAGAAGCAGAGTCAATAACACGAGGAACAAAGAACTAATAATGTTAGAGACGCGGGACAGAGAAAATAGAGGAAGACTGCCCAATGATAAATGACGGGGTTAAAAGGAACAACAACCACCAACAAGAGGTGTGGAGGAAATGGGGTGAAGCTGTGGAATGGGTGAGACGCGATGTGAGCAGTCTGGATGGCGCTCCCAGGACGGGGAGGGAGTAGCCCCTTGAAGCGAATCAACGACCAGGTGGGTTTCGGTGTAAGCTTCGCGGAGTGAAGGGGATAGTGCTGTGGAAGGTGCACGTGCAGCTTGGGGGGTATGAGGCCGGACCCTATGTGGACGAATCCAGTGTGGTGTCCGGTGTGTGTGGTGCAAGTGTGAGTGCGACCCTGATGTGGATGAAGAAACACCAGGTTGAGTGGTGTGGTGGCAGTGTGCGGGGTGCGTGTTCCAGCGTGCTTGTGTGAAAGGGGCCACGCAGGTGGATGAGGCAAAGTGTGAGAGGAGCACGGTGCGGGTGAAGACAGAGGTGGGTGGAGCGGCGTGTGCGCCAGAAACGGCACCGTGTGAGAAGCACGGTGTGTGGAATGCGGATTGTGAGGGAGACAGTGTGTGTGAGGATTCTGTGTTAAAGGGAGAGTGTGGTCGACAGCGCGCATACAGCCCGCGTCTACCCGTATTGGAAGATAGAGTGATGCTTGGCGGAGTCTGTAGGTCGTGACAGCAGCCAGGTGGTGGTGGGTGTAACAGAGAAACGGCGACACGAGAAGACGGAAGCGTAGGCCGTAAGTATGAACTGGGACCGTAGCAGGTTACCAGACAGCGTAGCGCGCGTCGGTGTGCGACGCACGAGACCCACCACGAACATTAACGCTTGCGGCAGTGAAGGCCCGGTCGAGAAACGCCACGGTGGATTGTGCGTCCAGGACAGGACAAAGTTAGGCACAGATTTACGGATTGGACCGGATGGTTCTCACGCAGCTTGTGTAAAAGACTCCAACGGCAAGAGTCACAAAGTGTTCGGTGGAGCCTCGGATAGCAAGGTTTGCTTGGGGTGCGCAGCGGTGGACGTCAATGAGCTGAACGTAGGGTGGAACGCAGGAAGGGTATCCGGACCGATGGTACGTACCAAGAGAGAGGTAACGTGCGCTTGCATGAACGTACGGGCAAGGGAGCAAGTATGCGCGAGCTGTGAAGTTTGCGCGCTGGGCTGGCGATTTGGAATCAAATTAACGAAAGCAACCATCGCTTTCACGGGTGGACAGGATCCTGGGCAGGGGGTGAAGACCCTTAACCTGGCACAGGATGCAAAGTAGGTTGAAGGTTAGTGTTAGGTTAGACCGGGACTTCATGGGGCAGGGGTAAGATCCTGCATGGGGCCGTGAATGATTAGTTATAGGTGAAGTTCAGAATTTAGATGAGAATGAATTTGATGATGAGGAGGACAGAAGTGAGTGGTGTAGTGGGAAGTAGCTTAGCTAGTGTGTTATAAAGGGACGATGCTGTAGTGGTAAGGGACGACGTGGGACAAGAGTGTAGGGGATGTAGTTATAGAAGTGATACAGAGATCAGAGATGATGTGTTGAAGAGTGGTGAGATTTGTGGAACATGTTTGAGTAGAGTGATGGCAGACGGGTATGTGAGAGTGGAGCGAATGTGATTGCTGGGTCGATGATGATGGGGGAGACGGAGATATAGACAGCCCGCAAGGGACCCGGGTCAAGTGTAGAAGTGAGTTAGCTGGGTTAGATCAGAATTGATAATAATGGCGCGTCGTTATCTAGTTATGTGGTGAGCGAGTGTCGGCTCGTAAACTGTTTGGGGGGTTGCAGGAGCCCATGTTACGGTGCTGGGACGTGGCTGCGGAAAGGTGGTATGCTGAGTGGGTAACACCACCAGGGCACGGGTAGCGGTCCGTGGTAGGCAAAGGAGCCATGGGGCGGGTTGCACGTGGCGGTGGCCCAAGCTTGGTGCGGGGGCACGGAGCGCAGATGAGCAACGCAGGCAGTGTCGTGGCACGGGTGACCTCGGAGAGGGCCGGGGATGCAGCTGCAAGTGTGGTATCAGGGGAGTTGCCATGGGGGACTCCGGTGTTTAGGAGCTGGTAGGCCGAGGAGTGTAAGGCGGGGGTGCATTAGACTGAAGAATCAGGCAGAGGGTGTGCTGCAAGGGAGCCACGGTCCAGCAATGAGAAACAGTGTAGCAGGGACAGAGAGAAAATTAAGGCGGAGCCCGAAATTGAAGAGGACAAAACCAACCAAGGAGCCCGGAATAACTGGGTTTTATAGACCATAGATATAAGAGAGAGCGCGTCTTGTTGAAGCCAGAAGGATAGCTACATAACGCTCTAAAATGAACGGTGAGATTAGAGGAAAGTAAGTACCAAACAGCCATAAACCAGCTACATCACTCCTTCGCTCTCGTTGTGGGCCGCTGAGATCCCACTTTGGTAAGCTCAGTAGAAAATCTGGGGAGGCATATGGAGGCTCAGAGGTCTGGGCCCCTGCACACATGAGCTATCTTCACTTTCCCTCCGGGAAGGGAACGTAGGGGTTGGGAGTAGGCTAGGGAGATAGGTTAGGCGCACAGGACGATAATGGGGTAGGGAGCGATTATTAGTGGGAAGTAGGAAGTTGAACATAAGAAATGACCACAAAAATTAATAAGTTGGGGGCTAAAATTGGTTTACAAATAAGGGGTGAGTACGAACAAGTGACGGCAAAGGCGATAGGGTGGAGAGCAAGACGTTGACAGCATACAGGAAGGGGGGAAGTGAGACGGTAGTCCAGGCCAGCCTTCCGAGTGGCACACCACGACTCCTCCACCAACTCCACTTAGCACGGGAAAGATAAGAGGCAACTTATCGGCAAGAATGTTGGTTTTGCTGCAGGCTGTCCAGGCCAACTATCGCTCGCCTGTCTTCTTCAGGCATGTGCATCGGAATTCGCGACGGCTGTTCTGCGAGGCCTGTACGGCTTCAAATAGTATTCTGAGCTGTAGTTTCTGCAAGGCTGTAGGGCCGTTGTCGGGTGTGTT